>CAHIKZ030000172.1:802500-985000 GCA_903632075.3 Acanthosepion pharaonis
ATATCAAGAACAATACTGGGGGATAATATGTGATAAATTTGAAAATGTTTTCATGTGCCGCGTTTCGTCGTTGAGGACTTCACCTTTATGTTGAGTCGAACGTAACTAGACTTTAATTTTGACAAAAAATGTTCTACTCTGATCAAGAGAGAGAACAATTCCCTAAGACTAAGAGAGTGCTTTGATTGCAAAATGTCATCTACAGTAAATTTGCGCCATGGCTCTTACAATATTTCACCATTCCTGGGAGTTCTTCTACTATCACATTGTGAGATATCTAGGAACAAAAATGATTGAAGTAAAAAAAAAAAAAAAAAAAAGAATCTAAATAAAATCGGTTTTATATATATATATATATATATATATATATATATATATATATATATATTTCAACAATAAATAATTAAAATTCTCCATATTCCTAGTCCGTGTGTATGTGTAGTCGCACGAACATAACAAATTTTGTCCGATGAAGTCCTAAAGGACGAAACGCGTCACAAGTTTTCCACTTTGTCATATATTCCCCACCCGTGTATATTGAGAGAGAGAGAGAGAGAGAGAGGGAGAGAGAGAGAGAGAGAGAGAGAGAGAGAGAGAGAGAGAGAGGGAGAGAGAGAGTGAGAGAGAGAGAGAGAGAGAGAGAGAGAGTTAACATCAACGGCCTCATCAACGGGCGTTGCTACTAAAATGTCTCCTAATTTATTCTATTGATACATGTTATGCCAGTAGAGGTTGAACCTTCTTTCTAATAACACTAATTTTACCCTCGTCCCCTATATATTCCATTGGTAAGGAGGAAATTCTAGTCCGAAAGCGTATTCCCAAGAACCGCTACTTTGTGTAAGTGACTCCCGTGTGGATGCTTCCCAGAACACAATAATCTTAATTTCTTCAAGTCAAGGGTAAATTGTTAATCCTTCATTTACATTCATTAATCCTCTCTCTTGATGGATTCTTGAGCCTTGTATTGGGTGAACTCTAGTAAAAAATAAATAAATAAACAAACGAAAATATTTTTCAATCCGACATAATTTCTTATTAATATAAACATTATATTTCATGGATAAATGTGTAGGCATCCGTCTTATTTGAAACAACCAAAATAAATCTGATCGCCATAAAGATACAAAATCTTATTAAAGAAAATAATAGAAATCGAAAATTAACAGGAATCGAACCAGCATTTCCTTTAATCTGGTAAATCCCAGTAACACGAGGGATTAATATCTTTAATAGATTAAATGAGTGACGCGTTACAGGTGTTTGAATAGACGCTCTGTATTTTTTAAGTAATATGAATTACATCTAATGGCCTGTGAATTCATGAGGCTTACTAATGGAAATGTGCTCTCCGATAGAATTCAAATATACCCCATCATTCTTAAGAGGGAAACTACAATCTTTGGTAATTAAACTTGCTAGCATGTGAAGGTTCATGTAGCCAAGCGATCTAACGCATATCCTATAAATCGTCCTGGGTATGACGATAAACTACATCCGGCAGTAAATTGGAGGTTTTGAGTAACATGGAACCACCTCATAACTGCAGTTGTTCCACGGTCCTCTCTGACCCGAGTGGTAGCACCTATTAGGGTCTCAGCTATGGGCAAATAGTAAACTGCCAAAAAAAAACCAACAGTACATTTTTATAATAAAATTAGTAACAATAGATTTTTATAGTAAAATGACAACCAATGCAACACTAAAAAAAATAAATATAAAAATACATTTTTATACCAAAATTATCAGCAATACATTTTATAATCTACACACTATATATCTAAAAAGAAACATACCTTTGCCCGGAAAGTATAACATTATTTATAAAATATCTAGTTGAAAGCATAAAATTACGTACGAAATAATTCGGTTTCGACATTAAATAAACCATAGACGAGGGACGCAAGTTCTAATAGGAGACAACCAAAGAAACGGCTATATACATTGGTCTTACAACCACGTCACTTTCTTAATGCCATCTTTCTTAACAATTTATCGTCATATCAAAGATCACCATACTGTCCTTGATAGTTTACGTCTGATCTTCGTAGACAATAATACCAATTAAGATTAGGAAACCATTGCAAATAATGACAGATATATATTCATTCAGGGCCGCCGCGTACTACACCCAAACTCCCCGACGTGCGTAGCAAACCTGAATGTGGGCCCCGGGCAGTGTTTTATGATATACCAGACTTAACATTACATCCATAACAACATTCAAGAATCTTTCGTATTGCGACGCCCAAAATTAGTCTCTTTCTCGACGACACCTAAGACGTCGTCATCCAGAAGATTCTAATCATTTGAGCTATGCTTTCGAGTGATGTTTGTAGATATTCCCAGCAGCCACGCCTGACTCTCGAAGTTTATGCGTGAGAGGGAGAGAGACAGTGAGAGAGAGATGGGGGAGAGAGGGGGAGATAGAGATAGAGAGAGGGTGGGGAGAGAGGGAGATAGATAGATAGATAGAGAGAGAGAGATAGAGAGAGAGAGAGAGAGAGAGAGAGCAGATTTTGACTGAATTACATATGTACATCCTTCTAATCAGGACTGTCCCCATTCACAGTTTAGAGAGATATTAATCGAAAATACATCAGTGCTTCATCAAGATAATAATAAGCAAAAACCTTATATAAGAGAATTGCGGCCAAAATTAAATAATTACGAGAATAGCAACAAAGTCCTTAAAGGTTCGTAGCATCAAAGTGTTTTATAAAAATTAAAATACTACAATTTAAAAAAAATTACATTAAGTTACCTCTCTTGCAAAGCGGTGAAAAATATTTTGAATTTAGAGTGTTAACGCATACCTCATCCATAAATATGCAACCCTTGAAGATAATCTCAGATGAGATTGAAAATATTTGGGTAAATAAAAATTATTTGAATGAAAATTTTGGAATTTGTACACCCACTAAAAAAATGAAATGATTAAAACTAAAATAAATAGACATAGCACGTCTAAATTATTTAATCAAAAATGCTTGAATGAAAATATGCCACTTAAATATGTATATATATATATATTTACGTATATAAACAATATATATATATACATACTATATACATATATACACATATATGTATAGAAACATATACATAAACGATATATATTTGAATTTGTGTGTACACACACACACATACATATATATATATGTATCTATATGCACTGATATAGGTATTTATAATTATTATATAATTAACTTGAAAAACAATATTTAAACATTTAAACTTTTTGGGATATATTATATATATATATATATATATATATATATATATATATATATATATATATATATATATATATATATAGTAGCTTCCTGGAGGGTTTTGTTTTTCTCTTATTATTTTACCTGTCAGCACACATTAAAAAAATGGTTTACATATTTTAACTTCATAGCAATGAGTTCCGTTTTAAAATCTACGTTTTCATCCGGTCTAAAACTTCATGCCAACCCCAGCTGGTTTCACTCACCACACTTCCGGATTTTAAAGAGGCATGAAAATCAATTCTGTTTCATCCTACCACCAGAGGAAATCTCTCTTGTTTTGCCATATCTATAGTATATATATATATATATATATATATATATATATATATATATATATATATATATATATGATATATATATATATCGTTATGACGATAAAGAATTCAGAAGCAAGACCTCTGATTGTGGTCGGAGCGTCGAACCACCAATCAATTTCTGTTGGTCCCAGGTCCACCCTGACCCTGACTCTGAGTAGCAGTATCGCAGCTATACCAAATAGTAAACCCCTAAAATAGGTAAAAAATAATGTATGTGGAGATTTAAAAAAATTACCAGAAATAGATTTTTGTAGAATGGAAAATATTACTCAGACTCACAAGAAAATTAGATTCGAACCGACTGGGACTCGTTCCGTGATTTCCTCCACGATGTCCCCTGGGAGGTTGTCTTTACACTCCCCGTCCAAGAATGTGCTTCTGGGGTCTCATCCTGGGTTAAAGCTGGAATCGCCGCTTTCATCCCCTCATGGAAATATAGGGTCAAGTCGCACTCCTCCCCTTGGTTCTCCGCTGCTTGCTCAGCCGCCATTGCCCATAGGAACCACTTTTCACCTATTTCCAGCGACAAGTCGGACTGCAATAGACGTCACTTTGCCTCCGCCTGTAACGAGGTAAGCGTGTCCTCAACGAAGCTAAGTCACTATTTGCTGCTCGGATGAAGGAGCGTATAGCATCTCGCAAATTTGACTCCAAAGATTATTGGCGTCTCTGCAAGAGCGTATTGAACAATTGCAAACCCTCTATACCTCCTTTGTTCAACCAGTTCGAGGTCCTGACCTCCTCTGCCGACAAGGCTGAATGCTTTGCTCCGAAATTTTCATTCAACTCAACGCTCGACTCTTCCGGTGTACCCATACCCGATTTCCCTCTTAGAACTGAGGCCCTATTGAGTGGGTTACACATAACCCCGTCTTTGCTACTGGGCATTATCTCCAACAAGGCTAGTGGTGGAGATGGGATACCAGCCATTGTCTTGAAGAAATGCGCTCCTGAACTGGCGCTCGCCCTCTCTAAACTATATAGCTACTGCCTCAAGGAATCTTGTTTTCCTGACTGCTGGAAGTCTTCTTCGATTGTTTCTGTCTTCAAGAACTCTGGCGACCCCTCTGACCCTTCTAATTACCGTCCTATCAGTCTCCTACCCCTCTTCGGCAAAGTCTTCGAAGCCCTAATCAATACCGAAGTGGTTAACCACCTTCCATCCCATGATCTGCTCACAAACAAGCTGATCTACAGCTGATGTGCTTACGGCCATCACTGAAACTGTCTACCAAGCTCTTCAAAATAACGGAGAAGCTCGTGCCGTGGCCCTAGACATCTCCAAAGCATTTGATAGGGTTTGGCATGCCGGCCTTCTTCGCAAGCTCCAGGGTTATGGCATTACGGGTCAATTGTTTGACCTAATACAATCATTCCTGTCAAACCGTGAATTGAAGGTCGTTCTCAACGGATTCTCCCCCAGTTCCTATCCCACGATTGCAGGTGTTCCTCAAGGCTCCATCCTAGGCCCCACCCTATTCCTTATCTACATAAATGACCTTCCTGACGCCATAAATTCCCAAGTTGGCATCTACGCGGATGACACCACAATTTACTCCTGCCTCTAAAACAAATCTAGTGTCGCTAACAAAACTAACCTGGCCGTGCGTATCGAAAAGGACCTCCAATCGGTTGTGAACTGGGGCAGGAATTGGCTGGTCAACTTTAATGCCTCAAAAACAGAACAGCTCTCTATTAATCATCACAGAGATCCTTCCCTGCTCCCCCCCCCATAAGAATGTCTGACGCTCAACTTCTCGAGAGCACCTCTCTGCGGCTGCTCGGTCTCACGTTGATTGCTGACCTGAGATGGAACAAATAGATTGAGTCAATTGCTTCGTCCACCGCAAGGAAAGTTGGCTCCCTGTGCCGCGCCAGGAAATTTTTCTCCCCGGAATAGATCCTTCAGATCTACAAATCAACAATTCGCCCTTGCATAGAGTATTGCTGCCATATATGATCTGGAGCCCTTTCTGTTTGCCTCGGGGTTTTTGACCATCTCCAGAGGCGGATATGCAATATAATTGGCCCTGTTCTGGCATCTCGTCTACAGTCACTCTCTCACAGACGCGCCGTCGCCTCTCTGTCTTTTTTACAAATACTTTCATGGTAATTGCTCCGAGGAGTTGCATTCGCTGGTTCTCAGACTCCATGAATTCAAGCGCCCTACAAGGCTAGCATCCCTCTCTCACCCTTTCACTGTCGAAACTACTAAATGTAGCCGTCTCTTATACTCCAATAGCTTCATATCTCGCACCTCTCGCCTGTGGAACTCCGTTCCCTATTCCAGTTTCCCTGAGAGCTATAATCTCCAACTATTCAAATGTAATGTCAATCGATATCTTCAGTTGCCTTGATCTATCCACTATCCTTCTCATCGTCCTTTCCCCTATCACTCCTATCTGATCTTGCTCCAAATCTTCTGTAACCCTTTGCGTCCTCGTGGCTTCCCGCCTTGCTTGGGGTGAAACGATTAAAAAAAAAAAATACAGTTTCGGATTGGATCCAATAAATGTGGAGGTGGTTTTATACTTTAGCAACTTCATGGCAAGCTAAACAAATTTTGATTTACAATTTATAATTTCAACAAATTGCCAAAAATTTAATAAAAAACAAATTTTGATTTAAAATTTATAATTTCCTTGTATGAATTAGTATTTGCGATAAGTAACTTTACATTATGTGGGGTGAATTAACAGAAAAGATCTCGCCACATCGAGGTGCCTAAATGATTTTCTAAGCGTAGATTAGATATGGCACAAGGCCGAAAGCGTGGAGCACCCAGTGAGTCACTATTCAGTTGTAATTGATAGAGCTCGACAAGCTTTGCTAACCATTACACCACATCGAATTGCCCGAATTAAATGAAGTGACGATGTGAAAACACTGATTGACACTTTGATAAGAACTGCTTATTTTTAACTAGATGTTTGGCCTTTTGATGGAAACCTAATCTGTCCATCTACAACAGACTGAATTTAATCCCAAATTCTTTAAAGTCTATAGTCGATTCTTTACGCGTAATGTCTTTTCTTTTTAGCATTGCGAGCGGGGGCCATTTTTTCCGGTATAGTGTTCTTTTAGCTGAACTCACTAAAAGGTTCCAAACTGGCCTGTTATTTCCCAGTAACTAGCGACCCGGGCAAAAGAAAGTGATCATTAACCAGTTGGAAGAGATTTTTTAAAAAGTGCCTCCGACAAAATTTGAATTCTATTTCAGAAATTGATTTCTCTAGTAAATACTATTATACTACTATTCATATCCAGTTGGTACACTGACATGAAAAATGGTCGGTCACATCAGGCTGTCAAGAAATCTGTGTTCAGCTGTAAGGTTTCCACGATGGAAGCATACTAATCAAATAAGTGGAATTCTGGTAGTTTTTGAAGTTGATATATTTGGGTATACACATCGTTCTATGACCAGAGTAACCTTTGTGTACGTAGGTACCCACAAAAACGCCATAAAAAACAGCATAGCATGATGAAAAAAGACGCCAAATTTGATTAAAACAAAGTTTTATCGTCAAAACATTTATGTTATTATTAAGAGGAAAGACCAAATTATTTTTTGCTTATTTTATTAAATTTTTTATCCTTTCTAGCACGTTCGAAATTTTGGTTAAAATTTTATTTAAATGGCATCAGCGGGCGTGCCAATGATTAGTATGGGAAATTTAGCGTAAAAAACACATCATTTTGAAAATTCTTGCAAATAATAAATAATTGTCAGATTTAATGAAATTTTCAGGACAAATTAATAAAATTATTTTTTAAATATATTTTAGAAAATGTTGGTAATTTTTTTTTTATCTGTTATCCCCACTTACTCAATTTTATGAAATTTCAAGAAATTAAAAGTTCAGCTTCTTCATATTTCAGCCTCTTCATATTTCAGCCTCTTCATATTTATATTAGTTAAAAGCCGGACTCCTTGGAGAATTTAAATCATAAATTTATTTTTTTTTCAAATAGAAACACTGTTTACCAAAAATCTGCTCTGAATCGTAAAATAAAAAATGCAGCAAAACTATGAAATTATTTAATTAAAAAGGCTTTCAATTGCTTTTATAAATAAGATATATTAAAGACACTATTGTATTCAGAAAAAAAAATTCGATAAATAATAAATTTTTGCATGAATTTTCATTTTTTTAAATTTTAAGTAGAAAATTTTATTACATTTTAAATTGTTTAACATTCTTTGTTAATTTCAACGGTTTTCATGATATTTTTATTAAATGAAAACTGCTTAATACAAATAATCACACACCAATATTTTAAAAATAATTTTGAATTTTTTTATTAGTGTATTTTATAATTATTGGCGACTATACACGACATTATCAGAAAATAAGCGCACTGATTATAATAAATTTAAAGTAAAGATTTCGAAAATTCAGCAAATCGTTAGATTACGGAGAATATTTTCCTATATTTGAGTACTTGAAAGGCGCTCACGTCATTTTATTCAATTATGTTTTACAGATAAAGTCTCCGTTGAACAACATTACATCTGTCATCACTTTATAAACAACATTACATCTGTCATCACTTTATAAACAACATTACATCTGTCATCACTTTATAAACAACATTACATCTGTCATCACTTTATAAACAACATTACATCTGTCATCACTTTATAAACAACATTACATCTGTCATCACTTTATAAAAACACGTCAACACAGCTCAGTCAGTCAGTTATGTCATGCGTGATACACGCTTAGGCGATCATGTATCTTTCGAGGCAGATTTTTCTCGCAGTGGGTTGCCATTTCTTTCTTCGGTAGACTACTTGCTATCCAAGGCCATAGAACCCAGTCTGTCCTGCTATTTACCCATAACTGTAAGGGAGAAGAAGACGATGCATACCTTTTCCAAGGGTATTAGTACGAACGTGAATGTAATGGATTCGACTCGGCTCTCAATTCCTCAATTCCAGCCGCTATCCATTACTCCGCCAGCTACAGTCGGTTAAAACACATTTTAAAAAACGCATTTAGGTAATATTTTAAGCTTAAAGTAAATAATATTTGTTTCAAATCAGGTTAATTACATCTTACATCAGCTAATATTAATCAAACATAGTTTCAAAAAAGTATATTTTATTTTGGAAGATTTTTAAAAATGACAATGACATTTCGATGAAAAAGAACTAATTTATATATATATATATATATATATATATATATATATATATATATATATATATATATATATATATATATTTCATTCAATTTAAATTAGTTTTTTGAAATACAGCAAAGTATTTTGCTTATTGGAAATATTAAATTTCATCTATTAGCTTGAAATTAAAACTAAAATAAAAGCTTCAAAAAATATTTTATTTTTAAAAAATTCATTTGAAATCTTAGGTATCGCGTGTTTTTTGGAGGTTTCTACTCTAATCAAACAGAAACATGCCTTATATAGAACCACAAGAGGTGAGGATTTTCTTGAAGATTACTGCTGAGATGAAATTTCAGAATACGGAACTGACTTAAGTAAATTTTCTGTTTTTCTATGTAACTTCAACTCCTGTCCTGACAACTAAAACCCACATAACATGAAATATTAAACGAAATTACGATGCTGTTAAAATATTGCAGTATAGACATTGTACGAAGCTCATTGAAATAAGTGAAAATTCTAAAGAAACACAAATTATCCTGGACATTGGTTTAAAAATCAAGGAACATCGTCTAGTATATCCTTGGAAATAAAACAACTTCACTATAAAACACATTACCCAATTAAGTGATGAGGTGCCGGAGTATAAAAAAAGATATAAAAGATAAAGTTGACGGAAATAAATTTCTGTAACGTATATATTATTTTCGAATATTTTCTTTTTTTTTAATCATTTCACCCCAAGTAGGGCAGTAAAGCCACTAACACACAAGAGTTTACTGAGTGTGAAAGAATCAAAAAAAAACGAGAAGTATTATTGAAAGGCGAGAACAATCGAATAAGAGGAATCAAAAAAACAGTAGATAGCGATTGACATTGCATTTTTGGAAGAATTGGCCGGAAAGCATCAAGCCGGAAGAGAGTTTCACAAGAAATGCGAGGGAAGAAACTGTTAGCATAGAACTTACGGTTCTATCTAGCAACCATTTCAACTGTAAGTTAATGAAGCCTTGTTGCTGAGCTTAAATTCATAATGACAATATTCTTGTTTCTTGAGAATTAATGGCTTAAGAAACTCTCTTATTGTTCTAGAAATTAGAGATTTCATTATTGTTCTAGAAATTAGAGATTTCATTATTGTTCTAGAAATTAGAGATTTCATTATTGTTCTAGAAATTAGAGATTTCATTATTGTTCTAGAAATTTCTCAATTTGTATTGTACTACTGCACATGTATCGTTTGCAAAAGTATATGTATATATCAACTGATAAATATTGAAATGTCTTTGTTTTTCTCCACAAGTTTAATCAGAACTTATTAAATGATTTCCTTACCATTTTAACTGCACCATGAATTTTCCATTTGACTATTCATCTTCCTTTAAAAGACTTTCCCTTTTGATTTAAAATAAAAGACTTTGAGATTTATAGAAGAAACTGTTTTGTTTTTTCTTTTCAAAAACTGGTCATCACAAAAGAACATTATCAACAAATTTGCTGCTGATAAATAACATTGATAATAACATCCTTGGCAAAAATTTTTAAAAAGTGTTGTTTAAAGAGGGTTCCAGGGTTTATTTTGCGTTTTCATGGTTGAATCCAGATTTCCACAATTATACTACTTTGTTTCCTTAGACTTCTGCCAGGTATTAGAGTGTAAAAGCTGTTCCTCACCCGGTATTCCAAGATAGAATAACCATGACTTGCCAGCCTATTGCACGCACCCACGCATTGTGCACACGCAGATTTTGGATTTGGAATATTTTGGAAAAAAAATACACACATCACAACCAAAAAATCAAAATTATAACCTTACCTTTATGTGACCTTCTCACTAACTATGAAGAAACACTTACAGTATTAACACAAATTATACTAATAGTACTTTTTTTTAATAGAAGTAAGGCAAGGACATTTTTTGGAAAAGAAGAATTTTAGTATATTTCATTATACATTTATTTAAAATTATTTTAGTTTTTTTTCATGGAGCAACATCTGCACATACAGAAAATTCATAATAGCTACAAAGAAATCTACTAGTAACAGTGAACACTGGTACATATGGTAATAGGCAAAAACAGAAATATGGTACTTGGTGGTAAATGAAGTCCCATAGCATACATCCAGAAAAGCAAATTCTAATACCTGTATATGAACAAAAACACACACAAAGCATGCAGAAATATACCAGGCAAAGAAAATATTTCTGTAAAATCTGGTATTTCTTGAAAAGAAGCAGAAATATATTCTACAATTCCTTAAATTTCTTTTTCCTGGGTAAATTTTTCAGGGATACTTTTTTTTTTTTTTTTTTTTATTGATATCATGTTTTTTCACTTCCAGGAATCCTAATTTAGAGCTAAGCTCTATGCGGGCACCGATTGCTGGTGAACCTCATGTTTTTTTCGTGGTTTTCATGTGCTCCTCATACAAGATGCTACTGTATTGAACGCAGGGTAAATTTATTTTTATTTTTTTGCAAAAAATCCGCGTCCAATCCGCTGGCAAATACAGAAATTACATTTCTAACTGGGAAACTTACATAAGAATATTAAGCAATAATTGTAAGCGTTAACGGAATGGAAGAGAGTAAAAGATAATAGGAAGAAGGAAAAGTTAAAAAGCTAGAGGAAAACAAAAAAAAAGCGTACGAAATATACATATTGAGTGGGGGGGGGGCGAACAGACGGAGACGAAAAAAAGGGAAACACCTACATTCGACTGGATATCATGAAGCAATCGTAAAAGCCGCTGGTATTAAGCGATATTGCAGATCATAACTTTCAAAGGATTAATTAAATCTATCTATCTATCTATCTATCTATCTCTGTCAAAGCATCGAAAGATCTATCTATCGATCTCAGTTTATTCATTATTTGTTTTAGGTGTGTTTAAAATCTTTTAATTATGTATTCAGGCTCTAATCTGGCAGAAAACTGGGAAATGTTGAACTCAACATATAGAGAGAGCTGAAAACATCTCGATTTGACCAAGAAGCATTTCCTCCGCAAAAAAACCCCAAACAAACTCTACCCATCCATCAAAGAAAATACAATGAATAATGCACTAAATCTAGCAAAACAATACATAAGCATCCCAAACGATGACTTAGACATCATCAAACACTGTAGAAAGTCTATACCACAAAAACAAAATAACGATTACGATTCTGACGTAATAATGGGCAGCTACGATAGGGATTTAATAGGCATATATATCATAAACAAATAAGCAAACATTATCAACAATGAAATTATAGGCTAATATAGAGACGACGGTCTAATAATCCTAAGAAAATGCAATGGTAGAACCACGGAGAAAATAAGAATACAAATCACAGAAACCGTCAAAACTGTAGGATTCACTTTAGACATAAAATCAAACCTAACAGTGGTAAATTTCTTAGATGTAACATTCAATCTAAGCAACAATACATATAAACTATAGGGAAAAGCAACCCCATATATATCAACAGAAGCTCCAAACTCCCACTTAATACATTCAAACACATACTGATATCCATAACCAAAAGAATATCAACGAACATCAGCATCATTAAAGTATTTAATGAAAACAAAGAAATATACGAATCAGCACTAATTTTCAAAATGGTTTTTCCATAACTACAGCGTCTGTTTTTAAGTTAAAATTTATAATTCTTATTTCCAACCTTATTTTCAATTGAAATGTTAATCTGGGCCTAAATTCAAATCCAAATTTAAACTACTATTCTTTTAAATAATTAAAAGCAATAACAATCGACCCTAACAATAAAATATCACGCGATAACTAGAAATATTAAAAAAAAAAACGGCGTTAATCCCTCAGAATAAGCGCCAAACTTCGCACCTGACGATCACAGAAAGCATGAAATTCCGAGGTGTGCAATCGATGTAAGTTATTATGGATATTTCTTAATATTTATTAAATAGTTCTGTTATGTAACGTTGAGTATTTGTTTTTCTTAAACTATAGGGTATATATTTTTATTTGTATGCAATCGCTCGCTTATACATCTACCTATATTTATCCATTTGGTTATATATATATATATATATATATATATATATATATATATATATATATATATATCGAAGAGAGAGAAAGATAGAGATAAATGTTAATGTATATTTGAGCAGCAACCTTTCTTTTAAACATAATATTTCACTAAATATGGCAGACAAGGTAAATGTAATATATATGTTTTTTTAGTTTTTCCAGCATACTTATTTGTTTTCAGTCATGTACGAGTAAAGGAACCTTGAAAATTGATAAAGAAGTGTCTGAAAGCGCTTGGCTCATTGAAAGTTATGCCAAATTTCTGTAATCCCTTACTCCTACAAAACAGAATCGTACGTTTGCTGAAAAAACTAAATTAAAATTAATGAAATCTTCCTTGTCTGCCTGTATTTAATGAAATATATATATATGTATATATATATATATATATATATTTACAATTATATATATATATATATATATATATATATATATATATATATATATATATATTATTAAATGAATCATTCATACAAAAAAAGTAGATTAGTAAAGTTAATGATATAAAATGGCGAAATTCCTTCGCAAACAAAATTTTAAAGGTGCATTAACCTACAAATCACTCGATGAATGTTATGATTCTTGTTTTTTAAAATTATAAACTGTATATTAAATACGCAAGTACTTTCGACTGTATATTCAGTCATCTTCAGGCATAGAAATTATTTTGTTTTTGGTAAAATTCAGGTAGCGTCCGAGACGAAAAAATAAAAAAAAAGCATTTAAAAAAAATATTTCGATTAGCATTATTTTTGTTAGCGAAGGGATTTCGGTATTTTATATCATTAACTTTACTAATCTACTTTGTGTATGAATGATTCATTGTAATATAAATTGAACTGCAAAACACACACACACACACACACATATATATATATACATACATACAAGTTGATAAATAAATATTTGTTGTAAAATTAATGCATCTTTTTCGTCATTAGGTTACAGACTTATTGATATACCTCCATAGATAAGCGTATATATAAAACAAGGTGCTTTAGGGACAGGATTTGCGTACGTTTCTTTAATTGTTCAGACGAAGGTAGTGACGTTTTATCAACATATGTTCGATGGGGTTGCCATGATAATTTCAGATGTGCTTTCTACACTTGTCGGCCCAATCCTAGTCTGATTAAACGTTTAAGTGCAATTTACTTATGCATACAAATGACATATTTCCGGGAAGAAACGAGAGAAAATTAATATAAAAGCTTATGGGTTTGGTACCGATTTGAAAGCAAAAGAACCGAGCCACAAGTTTAATTGACATGAATTTATGATTCCCTCCTATATATATATATATATATGTGTGTGTGTGTGTGTGTGAGAGAGTGTGTGAGAGAGAGAGAGAGAGAGAGAGAGTGTGTGTGTGTGTGTGTGAGAGAGAGAGAGAGTGTGTGTGTGTGTGTGTGTGTGAGAGAGAGAGAGAGAGAGAGAGAGAGTGTGTGTGTGTGTGTGTGTGAGACTGAGAGAGAGAGAGAGTGTGTGTGTGAGAGAGAGAGAGAGAGAGTGTGTGTGTGTGTGAGAGTTAGAGAGAGAGAGAGTGTGTGTGTGTGTGTGAGAGAGAGAGAGAGAGTCTGTGTGTGTGTGTGTGTGTGTGTGTGGATGGATAAATTGTCGTCTAGATCACGCAAATATGAAAATAGCACTGACATCTCATTTAACAAAATTACACAAAAAATATCTGGAAATACAAAAGAGTAAATTTATTCCATAAAAAGGCCATTGTCTTCAACCACATAATTCTTAATATTTTTAGGTGAAGCCGTAAGATTGTATTTAGATTATTTAGATTTTGGCATTAAATAATAACAACTTAAATATGCCGTTAAACAACATCAACCAACCTGTCTTGTCTGCTCAGTTTTTAACCAATCATTGAGGGACACACACACGCATATATATATATATATATATATATATATATATATATATATATATATATATATATTGCGGTATCGTTTCTGCATCTCATCTGTGAACCCTGAAGGTGGCTCCGCAACCCCAGGTTGAGCCACATGGTCTGGATCTTTACTGAAAGTCCGTTGTCATAATCACTGCTGACTCTGCCCTTGTGGCGCTGATCTCTGGCTTCTGGTGTCCTCAAAGATGACAGCAGCATCATGAATTGTGATTCGACAACGTGGTCGATCAATGGCGCGCTCCTCTAATTCTCTGGGCACGAGCTTGCGCCCCTGGAGATTTGATTTTACAATGTCTTTGTACCGCTTTCTTTGGTTTGGCTTGCCGTGCAGGAGTTCTCCGGACAGCAAACCTCTTGGCAAGCGGTGTTTTTCCATATGGATGATATGCCCCAGCCATCGGAGTGGGGCTTTAATGAGCATGGACTCAATGCTTGAGGACAGTGCACAATCCAAGACCTCAAGGTTGGTAAGGCGGTTCTGCCAGCGAATTCTGAGGAGGGAACGGAGAGCCTCGCATGTAGAAGTTCTCCAGCTTCTTGATAGTGATTTTAATTATGGCTCAATTTAAATATACTAAGTCTTGAAGATGTTAAAAGGGATCAAGTGATATCGATGCATGAATCTTTTACTAAGTAAGGAAAGTCTTAGAGGATGAAAGATCCTTGCAGGACCAAAAAGCCATATGCGCAATAGGCCCATATTTCGCGCAAAACAATTATTACTATAAAAAAGAGTTCTTTGACAGGGAGGAACACCATCTGCCACTTGCAGAAGAAATGGTTGGTAACACTCATTGTTGCAAATCGTTTTAAAATTCAACTTAGATTTATACTGGCTGAGAAGGAGAAGTGCACAGAAAAAAATGTACATTTTTTAAATTAAAAAGTACATTTTTTAAATTAATGCTCACGCAATACATGATTCGAGAGCCTGTCAAGGTAGAGGGTTACTTTTAAAATGGTTTTGATGAAAGAGGTGTGTGATATGAATGAAAGAAGAGGTGGTAGGAAGTGAACCTTATGATTATAAAGTGGATAGATAACGATTGAGCCATGACTTGTCTTATTCAGTGACATCAGAATTCATGAAAAATTCCGCTTTTATATATAGGAGTGTTTGAAGTGCTGACATATTTTTAATGATTACTTTAGATATTTTAAACATTTTATAATTGTTGTATTATGTTGTTCTATGGAACGTGATGAAGTTCTTGCTTGGTTCAATTTTTTAGCCCTAACCTAGGCTGAAAAACATCGGATCCAAGTCTCTATAAATTCTAGTTCATCTAATGACTTAAACATCCTCTCGGCGACGCTATAATAATAAATAATAAATCTAAGGTATTTACTATTTATTTATTTTTTTAATTTCCCCCCATAGGAGTTGATAGTCCGGTTAATACTGTTCCCCTTTCTTTTGAACAGGAGAAGAGGATTTATCCATCGTTTCATGTTTATGTTTGAATTTCCAGTTCCTTTTAAAGTTTTCTCATTCTCTTTCGCTACCAGTAGCTCCTTGCGTCTTAGTGCCATTATCGCCTTGCTTGGGGTGAAATGATTAAAAAAACATCATTGTGATCGTTAAGTGATTTGTACCCCGGGTGAATTATATGATTAATGGCTTTTTCATTTTGTTCATAGTTAATGTGTGTCTGGTTAAGGTAGAATATGTTGATGTTTTCATTTTTATTTATATCAGGGTGCTTGCTTGTGTTTAAAATTCTTTAAAGCTAATTTTATTTGTTCGTCGAGAAACGTAAACGGCATTAAAAAACCTCTAAACATACCTGCGAGTATGTGGACACGCCTGCATAAAAAGATAGTACATTATTTAGTGTTAATTCTCGATACGACATTTTTTAATCAGTGGGGGGTCAATTTGTCTTGACGGGGATCTAAAACTTAAAAAAATGACTTGAAAATTGTTATTCGTGATATATATATTTATATGTTAAAAAGAGGATATTTGGACTTAAAACTTAAAAAAACATTAAATTGACCTTGTCTACCATCAGGTTCATATGAGTGGTTAAGGCACGAACGTATTGAACTTTTTCTATGAAAATTAATCTCGACATAAATGAAGCCGGTAAATGTTATTTAATTCGTAAACAGAAATTTGCTTAAATACTTGTATCTATAAAATAACAATAAATAAAAATATATATATATATATATATATATATATATATATATATATATATATATATATGTATGTATGTATGTATATATCATCTCAAGTGTCACTCGTTTGTGCTTAACTGGTTGTTGTTGGTATCTGGGTAGAAATCGAAATCCTTTCATAGAAGTCGAACGAATAGTAGATTGATTAAGTAAAGCAAAAACGCCTCGACCATCCCCTCCCGTCCTAAGTGAGAGACAGTCGGACATGGAAATGTAAAAAAAATCGCTTTAAAGTCGCCAAAATAGTATCAAAACCCCATTGAAACGATGTCAGTCTACTCTGTCCATAAAATGTCTAGATCACTGCTACACTACCATACTGACCAGCTGCCTTACAAGGAACAGTGTGAGGTTTATCAATTCTGTTACCTCATTAGTATTATCTCCTCTCCCTCCTAACATACTAGAATGTCAGTTAAACATCGCTTGCTCAAAAGTTCTATGGCTGCTTATTGACTCTCCAAATTAGTTAACTGAATGTTCATAACTCAAAATAATTGGAAATCAGAACCAGGAATGTTTTTTGTTTGTTTGTTTGTTTTAATAGAAGTAGATAGGGTTTCCTATCGCCCGGTTCATACTTCTCTTCCTCCTTTTCAACAGAAATAGAGGCTCACACGTTGTTTCCTGTTTAGGAAGGGGTTCCTGGTGCCTTTCCTTTTCTCATGCTTTAATAGCGGTGCTGTCATGAATTTTTTGAGATATGTGTGGATGATGGCAACATCTCTTCATACTGAAGGTACTGGGTTGGCAGTTTTCTAGGTGCTGTTCCCGACTGGTAGTTAAGAGTCCGAACTCTTGCGTAGCATCTTAAAAGGTTGCCCTAATCAATAGTTGCATAATATCAGGGTTCTTGTAGTGCCTTGTCGCATATAGAAAAATGTTCCTGCAATCACCACCGGTGGGTCACCCCGAGGCCACGCTATGTTGCACTCTGCGCCAGTTCTCTTCCTGCACATGTTACATCAAACTGCTACTACTACCCTAGACCTTTCCTTACCAAAACAACACACCATGACTATAAGATACCAAAGATATAAATTTAAACCAGCTCGACAAAAATCATCGAAACCACCTTTCTTTCTCCAACGTTTGTGGTTTTCATACCAACTTCTGCGGTATGGAATCATTCCTCTTTGAAAAGTCTCTGGATATCCTAACTCTCTGTGAACTCTTCAATCGCCTCCTCTGATTTCTCGATTCTTGGCTATCTTATTCTCCTTAGGAAGAACCCTAATGTACACATGCATGGCCTGGGAGTTTATGTCCGTGAACATCTGTCTTGGGAACACTGTCTTGAATCTCCAGACCACTCTTACGTGTGTCTCCGTCCCTCTCTACTTAACTCAGTCTGCTATCTCTTCTTTCTCTATTGTTCCCCTTTCTCTCATGACTGTTGCGTGCTAGATAGTATTTCTGCTAATATAGACAAGGCCACCTCCCTACACCCGTCTGCAAATATATTTGTGCTCGGTGACTTTAATGCTCACTATGCCAGGTGGCTTAAATCTTCTGTCACTGTCTCCGTTGGAATCCAGACTCTTAACTTCTCAATCTTAAACGCAAGTCGTGAACTTCCCTACGCGTTTCTCCAGTAACCCTGATGATCATGCTTCTCTTCTAGATCTCTATTTTAACTCTATCCGGGTCATGTTGTTCTTTGCGGTTCCACCCTCTTGGCAACTCTGATCCTGCAGTTGTGTCTATAAACATCTCTTTCCGCTCCTCTACAAGCCATGAACCTCCTATCAACAGAATATCTTTCTGTTATCAACATGCGGATTAGGACTTGTTCAATAACTTCCTTCGTAACGCCCCTTGTAATGCAGTTTTTAATTATCCTGTAGATAAATGCTCGTCTGAGGTCTTGTCTGGGTGAAAGCCTGTATCGATGCTTTTATTCCATCAAGGAAATACAAAGTTTAACCGCATTCAGCTCCTTGGTTCTCACCTGCATGCGCGGCCGCTACAGCCCACAAAATGGCTGATGATATATTTACGGAAAGCAACACAATGCGCCTTCTTGGTCTCTCGTTCTCAACTGGAATGATTACATCGAATCAATAGCTGCATCTACTGCTAGGAAAGTTAGGTCACTGTGTCGGGCCAAAAGGTTTTTCTCGTCATAGTCCATCTTGCACATTTACAAATCTACCATTCGTCTATGCATTGAATAATGTTGTCATATCTGTTCAGGTGCTCCTGCTATTCATTTCGAGGTTCTTAATAAAATCCAAAGAAGGATCTGAAATGTCATCGATCCTGACTTAGCATCTTGACTTCACTCACTTTCTCACCGATATGACGTAGCTTGTCACTGTCTCTTCTACAAACATTTTCATGGCTACTGCTCTGACGAGCTTTTTTCTCTGGTGCCTGGACTACGTTAAATCGTGCAACTAGATTGGCATCTAGGTCCCACCCTTTTACTGTTGAATTAATTAAATGTAACCGCTACCTCTACTCCAACAGTTTCTTTTCTCGCACTCCCCGCCTATGGAACTCCCTTCCGTTTCCTTGCTTCCCTGATAACTACAATCTTCAAAAATTTAAATGCAACGTCAGTCGCCATTTTCTATCTTGATTCCTTTGCTCAATCCCCTCATATCCAGTCTTCTCTCTCATCTTCACTCTCTGTAATCTCTAGTGGCATTCTCGTTTTGCTTGGGGTGAAATGATTAGCCTATAATTTTTGAATGATGTGATTTGCAGGCTTTATTAATCGATCTTAGTTTTGGCAATCATTGTTGTTGTTTTTTTTTATTATTTGAGTCTTATGCTTCGTGAGGTGAGAGAAGCCGGGTAAGGAAAGCCTTTGTCGTTTAATGTGGAGTCCAAGGTAAAATTAATTGAAAATAGCTTTGCTTTATCTGACAAAGATGAGCGAGCCTCGGAGCATTTTACAATGGAAGGAAGTGAAGGTCTTTGCATCTTTTGGGAACAGTATTTGTGATTTGGCTAAACAAATCGCAAAAGATTTCGATAAAAAGTTCGCACCACAAAGAGATCTAGTTGGAACTGCTGAACAACCTTGACATATTTGGGGAGAATATTATAAAATGAAGAACCTATACTGGCAGCAAACCGCCTGCATACGGATAGTCCAGCAGATATACAAAAATAGAAAGGAGTGTAAGACAAGGATGTGTCTTCTCGCCGGACTTATTCAATCTATGCTGCGATTCTGAGAAAGGTCCTAATACTTTTGGACGCCACAATCTTAACAACATAAGATCTGCAGATGACACAGTGTTGATAGCAAACACAGAAAGAAAACTACAGAAATTCCTACAGAAAGAAGTGAAGGGAGGCGAGAAGAAAGGACTAAACATCAATTGCATTCTTGCAATTGATGTTAGCAAAAAGATGAACGCAAAGTACGAACTCCAAATCGGAGATACCAAAAATCGAACAATTTTAAATATCTACGATTTTTTTTAACAGAGGGCAAAAAATGCAACACTGAAATTCGAAGGGTTAAGGTAAATTAACAAAAAGATAAAATTTATTAAGAGCTACAAAGGACAGAAAGGCTAGCACAATTACGAATGAGTAGTGAGTTTGCTCCTCACTGGGTGCCCCATACTTTCGGCTTTGTGCCACATCTAAGCTACGCTTGGTAAATTACTACAAAGTACAGAAAATCGTGGAGAGCTATGATCGGATTCCTTTGGTAATGAATAAGCACCACTCGAGAAACAGACTCGTTAGCGGATGCTTCACCGGCAGTTACAATCTTAACTTCTTAAGATATATCTATCTTATATATCCTTATGGTATGCATTTCTTTATCCCCCTTTTTAACCTACCTTACGCTCTTACAACAATGTCTCTCAGTAATACTCTACTTTGAGTAGCTCTTGGGCCTTGAATTATTAAATAAAAAAATACAGTGATGTCATTTTAATAATATTAGAAGTTCTATCAGGATTTATTATTGGTGGACACAATCTTAACAATATAAGATACGCAGATGGCACAGTAAAACTGCAGGGTTAGGGTTAGAATACATGGTTTGCAGGGTGAGGAATAGAGCAAAATGAATTGGAGATGTCAATATCAAGTAAGTACAGCAAATTTAAATTTCCAGCGAATTGTTTCAGCACTCAATAGAAAATGTGGCACCGAAATCCGAAAGTGCCTTGAAATGGGAAAATTTGCCTTTCAAAAGTTAAGCAAAGTTATTAAGAATTGGGAAACAGTTCTGACTTCCTATGTAATAAGAAACCTCCAATATAGCAGTGAATACAGGACAATTTCCTCACATAATGAAGAAGAGATTCGAGGTGACGGAAAAGGATGCTGAGAATACCCTACACTAAGAATGTGAGCAATGAGCAAAAAGAAACAAAAAGAACACTTATGGTTAGAATCAAAAAGAGACAGTTGACATTTCTATGACACATAATGAGAAAAGGGGGCTTGAAGATTTTGACACTCACAGGTCGTATTGAACGCAAGAAGATCATAGGTAAACAGCGATTAACATAGGTAATGAGCTTGTATAAATGGATTGCAGAACAGAAAGGATAATAAAAATCTTTGCTAAATGCTAAAAAGGATAGGATGTTGTGGAGAGGGATGATCGCCCACGACATGAAATTATTACTATGTATCTATTTTCGTAAATGCATCAGTACGTTTGACAATATAAACAATCATCTGTTCATTCACACAAAAATAAAAAGAATATATACTAAAAATCACACCAAAATCTCCCAGAGCGAGGCCCTTCCATTGCATTCCAGTTGGATTGACCTTTGCGATCACCACAAATGTGGGCAACTATTTTAAAGTGTGGGGTCTACGTTCGCGCTCACACCGATAAATAAGCCCAATATATATATATATATATATATATATATATATATATATATATATATATATATATATATATATATTTATTAATTCTACAAAATTCTGTGTAAGAACCTCGAATATCATCCGCATTTACGAAATATGAACAACTTCCTGATTTTTGGTAATTTTTTCATTCTGAGGGTTGGAGTTGTTGCCATTTAAAATTTATTTAAAAAGAGTGCCAGACATTTAATAAAAAATAAACATTGATTTAAAATTTAAATTAGCAGAAAAGGTCCAACAATCAAATTCCTTAATCGAGGTTTCATGACAATTCATCGTGACAAGGCGTTACTTGACAATGACCTTCTTTTTGACATGCGACAGGTTATACTGTTTTACATGGTACTAACAAAAGGAATAATCCTTGACCTCATCAATTGCTGGTTTGGATTCATGCCTTTTATTTTAGAATTAGTGAACTTCAGCCAGAATTTGAACTCAGCTATAACTATTGATATATCAACCATAATGTCTCGCTTGTTGGTTTTCAGAAAAGATGCCCCTTTAATGTTACCTCATAACAAATTTGCCCTCATCTAGAAAGTACATAATATTTGGTAGATGTTTTTTCTTTGCGGTTGTGAGTGTTGGCGGGGAATTCATGAATGAAAATGAAGTGGTGTACTGTCTTAAAATGTTTTCCCCTATCCCCTGCCAGCCCAAGGCTACCTCCCCTTACCCGGAGTAATCAAGTGCACTTTATTTTTTTCTGCTTCCTGGTTTCATAACTGTTTCCTTCCTCTTTTATTTCACTTCCCTGTGACCTCTTGACCCAACATCTTTTGAGGATGAAGCTGGTTTATTCTGCACTTAGTGACAGGAATATTTCCACCTCAGCCTCATCATCATCGTCGTGGTGATTGCAAAAACTTCCATCATGGCACTATTCATATTTGTAACTGCGACAGACATCATCATTCTTATTCCAATCATTGTTAGTAATGATACCACTGACAAGTAATAATAATAATGATAATGATAATAATAATATCGAGAATTATGAAGTGAACATAATAAAAAATGGTGCCCACCAAATATGCAGAATATGTCTAAAAGAAGTTGCGACTACTGATCACTTAGTGTCTGTTCAATGTTGACTCCAAAGAATGCAACGCTCGACATTATAAGGCCGAGCGTTATAGTAAGACAAACGAGGTAAAAGGGTATGAGAACCGCCCTGATCCAGTTATAAAAATGTTTTTTAACTAATTATTATAAAAATGGTCTAGTACGACATAATGAACCAAGTTTCTTAGCAGCGGCAGGCCTAGCAATTAATTCAGTATAATCAATCCACTTCATGTCAGCTGAAGACGTTTGTCAGAGAAGGCGCAAAAAGTCACACACCTGTAGGTTAGCATCAGCCATATTAATATTATTGTATATAAATATTTAAAACGATTTCCTTCTGAAAGAATTGGTCACTAAATTGAGCGGCTCTGTTCCCATACAACGCTGGGTATCCTGATAATAAAATATATACAGCGTAAATAATAGTAATAATAATAATAATAATAATAATAGATCATTGTACCAAACATGACTTGATTCTTGTGGGTTTGCCAACGGAAAAATGAATTAAAAGATTTAATGGCTGCAGGTATGATGTCAGACATTACAATATGACATTAACGAAGCTTCAAGAACATTTTATTACAAACGACTTTAATTTCGACAAACATATTAAAGTGGACATTTTGAAATAATATTCAGAATCTACCAACCCTGCGATCCTTAAAACTCATGAGGATAGTGACGTATGCAAATTATTAACTTCCCACCCGCCACCGGAATAAACAGAATGACAGGAGATTTTCATAAGATTTATAATAAACTGTTTGATTAATATTCCTCTTAGTAACTAATCAACTAACTGAAAATTTCAAGATGAAAAAGATCACCATCATATTAAGCACTTTTCAGTTTCATGCCTTCACGGTGGTGGCGTTTCATTCGTTTTGACGCGTTAATTATCAGGTCAGCCGTTTTTGTTTTCAAAACAAGCGACATTTGTACAAAGAATTATAATTTTTTGTAGATTTTTCATATTTCTATACTTGTAAAAAAAAAAATATATAACCTACCTACTGTCGAAATATTGTTGAATATTGCTAAACACTGTCTTTTATTTTGTTTTTCTCTTCTTAAACCACACTCTTCTCTAACTGTTGAAAAATATTAGAAGATTTATGTCAATCATTTAGTTTAATAGTAAAAGTAATAATAATAAATTCCTGGATGCATCAGCAGAAAAATGACTTTGTGCTGAATTGTAGATATGATCTGTAAAATCGTCTCCATCGAAAAGAAACGCTCCATATTTGCTCCTACAGTTCCAGTTTTACTAATGGATGCCGTACCTTGAGGGCCTGCCTAGTCTTAAGCTCAACCTAGACCTCAAGTAGAGCTCGTGCATGCAATCCATAGCTAATGATGCGGGAAAATGATCGGTTCTTTGTATTGCTTTAGTAAGTACCTGACCCCTCTTGCTATCCTCTATATTTACAAGGGCCAGATCAGACCGAAAATGGTGTACACTGTTGCCATATTTGGGTAGGAGTTGCCCAGTCCTCACTTTCCAGTCTTGATAGAATTAAAAAAAAACATCTCTGCGTTCTTGTGGGTGACAAATTAGTTTTTATCCTACAACCCTTCCTCTTTCACAGACGAAACGTCACAAGCCTCTCACTGCCTTTTTCCCATTTCCATGAAAAGTGCTCAGCCGAACTATATTTCAGAGTTCCACCAGTTCTAACCTTTACGGCTAAGACCCGTCATACCAAGCCTATTGTAACGAACCATCCACATTCCCTTCGTATTCCATTAGTGAGATGTAAGTTGAACGCAAGCAGCTTCTTCCCGCGAACCGCTGATCCGTGGAACCGACCCCTAAGATGGTTTTCCCGATCATTATAATCCCAACCTGTTCAAGTCTAGAGTTAACGGTCATATTCCCCACATATCTGCATAAACTGTGCCTCTTACTCTGTAACCCTCTGCCTCGAGCGATCCTCGAGCCTTGTACAGAGTGAACATCACCGTAAAAAAACAAAAAACAAAAAAAAAACGGAGGGGTTGGTAATTAGACACTAAAAATTACTCTTTGGTAAGATGATACTACACACAACATCAGCAACAACAACAACAACAATTATAATAATAATAATAATTTGTTATAAATACACTCAACAGTTGCGCAGTATCGCCTCATCAGTGATGTTATGATTTGGGCTCAGGCCATGTTTCGGGTCTTTCAACATCATACCTGCCGAAACAATATCTATTCGGGCAGGCGATCCTGAAGCGAATTTCCACCAAGAACACAACAAAGGACATAAAAATAACTGCCACTGCTGATCTTGAAACAGCAAGCGACCAATCAGAAACGCCCTACGTCACTTCCTCCTCAGCCAAGACGAGACAAAATGAGTACAAACTGAATGCTCAACTTTTCCCTCTTAGGGTCCAACACACGGAAAGACCCACCCCAGACATAAAGAAGATTGCTAAGACAAAAGAGTAAAAAAAAAAAAAAAACACCTGGGAGCAAAATTCCTTACATGGCCAGTGTACATTCGGGAAGAAGGACACCGGTGTTCATAATATAAACAAAAGTGACTGAAGATAAAGAGCGAAAAGTGAAGACGGGGGCATTTCTAATGGCAGCACAGGACCAAAGTTTAGTAAACAGGGATTACCAGTCAAATAAATATCAGTTATGTGCCATACGTGATACACACTTAGGCGATCATTTATCTTTCAATACATGACTGACGTGACAGATTTTTTCCCATTGCCATTTCTTTCTGTGGTAGACCGGTTGCCATTCAAGGCTATAGAACCCAGTCTGTCCTGCTATTTACCCATAGCTGAGTGGAAAGAGAGAGAGAGAAGAAGAGGATTCATACCTTTCCCAAGGGTATTATTAGCACGTAAGTGAATGTCATGGATTCGACTGGATTTCAAATTCTGCTCTCCGATTCCTCAATCCGAGTCACTATAAAACTTAATGCAGATCATATGAACAGCATATCAAAACGATTGACGACACTTAATGTCTGGTTACCCAATCCTGACACCAAAGAATCACAAACATCGACATAAAACTGGACAGTATAAAAGATATGTCGATATTACTGTGTCTATCACATGTTGAAAAGTGTTATGAACATCACCCAGAAGCAGTCATAGAAAACCATCAAGTTACAATTCTTTGTTATTTTACCATGTATATAGACAATTATAATAAAGGCCATACATATTGATTAAAGATTGCAAACAAAAAATGTCTTCTCAAAGTTTTTTATCAGGTAAAAATATATGTAGTAAAGAAAATTACTAAATAAGTAATTTTTTTAAAGCATTTCACCCCGAGCAAGGCAGGAGTGCCACTAGCACGCAAGGGGGTTACAGAGAGTAGGAGCAGGAGTAAAGATGAGGAAAGGATATAGAGAAGGGCATGGAACAAGATAAAGGCATCAGAAGATGTTGATTGATATTACATTTGAAGATTTGAAGATTATAGCTATCAAAGAAGTAAGTAAGAGGAAGGGAGTTCCATTGTCGGGAAGAACGAGATAAGAAGCTGTTGGAGTAGAAAAGACGGCTATATTTAACCGTTTCAACAGTGAAAGTGTGGGGCCGGGATACCAAACAAGTAGCACGCTTAAATTCATGCAGTTTGGGTACCAGTGAAAGTAGCTCGTCAGAGCAGTTGCCATTAAAATATTTGTAGAAAAGACAGAGGGAAGCCACAGCACGTCTGTGAGAAAGTGACTGTAGACGAGATGCCAGATCAGGAGGAATTTAGAAATGGAAATTGAAAAAAAAATGTAATAAATCAAATTTACTATTATAACATAATAATTTCTGTTTCATCTTACTCGAGATAGGTTGGTTGTTTTTGTTTAGAGGTAATCACCTTTATTCAATGCCGAAGTGTCGATATTTTGTACGCAATTTTAGTTTTTATGGGATAATAATGGTTTAAGTATTACAAGTTTTAATAATTAACCCATAGCTGGGGGGAAGAGATAGATTCATGCATTTTCCAAGGGAATTTGCGTGTAAATGATTATAACGACCTCAACTAAAAACTGGAACTCAACTCTCTGATTAATAATTCCGAGCCATTATCCATTATACCACCTGTACACCCTGGTATTCCCACGCGTTCACCCATATAGGTACTGACGAAGCTCGATGTTGCTTAACTTCGGTAATCGTACGGAAACCGCTGTTTCAACGTGATATGGCCGTAAGCCGTCTTATCCAAGGCCAAGTAATTCCAGAAGAGACTTGCTGTCGCTCGATCTTCAGTAGTAGCCATTGTATATGATTGGTGTGAAAAATCAGTAATAAAGATATTATACGCAACAATTTCAAACTGGAGGCACAGTCAGTATTCTAAGTATGTGACCCCGTTTAACACAAGTAGGATTTATTGTGCAAATGTGATGAAAAAGTATAATTCCTTCTAATGATTCCATATCGAAAATGTCACAGAAAATCGTCGCCATAATACTGTAGCGTCGATTATATTTAAACGCAACCTACACAGGTAAGATTTTTTTTTATGCCATCTACTGACATTACCAATTCTCTGTAAGTCTTTTAACAAGTTCGAATCATTTTATGCCGTAATCAACAATAAGTAAAATATTCGTGGATGTATTTGCGAAAATGGTTTTTAATAACTGTTTATTTTTTGTTGTTGTTTTCTTTTTTTTCAAGTTGAACGCTCTAAAATTGTTTTCATTCTTGTTAAGGTCCTGGATTCTCGACTGGCTTTAGTATAGTCATTAAAATAGAAAAACTAAAACAGAAATTATATATATATTTGGGCAGTAACTATTCCTTCAATCATCTTTTATTGAAAACGGCCGACAAGGAAGACTTAATTAATTTTTTATTGAGTTTTTTCCAGCATTCTATCATTTTTTTCTTTTTTTATGTTAAAGACTATAAAAATTGTCCGTAGATTTTATTGTACCGAGCGCTTTCGGCTAGCTCTTTAGCCATTATCAAGAATGTTGTTTTTGCCATGTTGAATTTACGTGTGTTATCTTCAATATAGTAGTTTAGCTGTCTGGAGTTATTGCGGAGGAGTGTATGTTTTGGGGGTGGCCGATAGAATTTTTATATTCTGTACCCCCTAAAAAACGAAAAAAAAAAAAATCTTAGAATGCTGGAAAAACTCAATAAAAGATAAATTAAATCTTCCTCGTCGTCTGTTTTGAATGAAATACACAGACACACACACACACACACACACACACACACACACACATATATATATGATGGCATCTCCCTTCGTTTTCGACGTATGAGTGTCTTTCAGTTCACTTTTTATATTTATATTGTAATCACGATCCAATTCATCTGACCTACAAATTCAAAACGCTTTTTGAATTTGATGAATTGGATCGTGATTACAATTAAATAAATCATAACCATGGAATATTAGTGTTTAAGCTTATATATATATATTTTCATATACAGACTGACTGTTTCGCTGTATCACATCTCTTCAGTGTGGCTAGACGTCCGGTTGCCTCTAGCTAGGATCGAATCCCGACTGAATTGGCGTCAGTCGGAGATTCTACCACTACGCCGTCCTTTACAAAAATTGAGAATTTTTTTGTTGTAGGAGTTTATCAGTCAATGTGGCATGAACTAAATTGTTCAATAAATAGAGTAATGTCTCAGTTGTTATCCCGAAAATTTGCACGTCAGGTCAGTTCTTTTAAATCAAATATGTGGTGCAGTTCAATTTATATTACAATGAATCATTCATACAAAAAGTAAATTAGTAAAGTTAATGATATAAAATGGCGAAATCTTTTCGCAAACACAATTTTAAAGTTGCATTAACCTACAAATCACTCAATGAATGTTATGATCCTTGTTTTTTAAAATTATAAGCTGTATAAGGTCTTTTTTTAATACGCAAATACTTTCAACTGTACATCCAGTCATCCTCAGGCATGGAAATTGTGTGTGTGTGTGTGTGTGTGTGTGTGTGTGTGTGTGTGTGAGTGTGTGTGTGTGTAGATAGATAGATAGATAGATAGATAGAAAGATAGATAGATAGATAGGATAACGATATAAAATTTTTTATACATCAAGAATAGTTTTGGGTGAAAATATATGACAAAGTATAAAAAGTTTTCGTGTGACGCGTTTCGTTCCTGAGGTTTTATTTCGTTCGTGCGCATGCGTAGTCGCATCAACGTCAACATAAACTTAATCCGTTGAAGTCGGAAAAGACAAAACGCATAAGACATGAATGTATGCATGTATGTATGTAACAGTAAAGAAAATAATAATATTAATAATAATTATCATACTTAATATGATTTAGTCAAAAAGGCCGACTAATATACACAGAATATTATAAAGTTTATTGTCAATATTTTAATTTTTGTTGCATTCTCAAGCACACGTACACACGTACACACGCTCACACCCGCGGGCGCGCACACACACTCGCGCGCGCGCACACACACACAAACATACACACACAC
Source organism: Acanthosepion pharaonis (assembly GCA_903632075.3). NCBI lineage: Eukaryota > Metazoa > Mollusca > Cephalopoda > Sepiida > Sepiidae > Acanthosepion > Acanthosepion pharaonis. Next base: position 831,788 of record CAHIKZ030000172.1, read on the forward strand.
ATATATATATATATATATCCTCAACGACACATAACACAGTGGATAAAGGCGTTAGTTAGATCCAGTGACAGGATCCAAAGAGTATGAGTTCAATACCTGGTTAAGGTGGTGGAGAACTTGGAGAGAGAATTAAGCAGGAGATAACTGATAACTGACATCCATTGGACATGGCACGTGGAACTAGATCAGTCTGCCCCAGTGAGCGAAATAAAGGGTTCAGTTCGACATTCCAACCACCTGAAGAAGGCCGGAGCGTACAAAAGCCGAAACGTTATGGCAACAAAGATGAGGACAATAGCCCGAATTTGTAGGTCTGATGGATTGGATCAGGATTACAATTCAATTGTAATAAATTAAAACCATGAAATATTAGTCTTATATATATATATATATATATATATTTATATAATGCAATGTAACTTTATACATTTATCGGTGACCTAATCTGTTATCAGAAGTTACTAATGTGATATTTCATTATCTTAATTCGACGCATGACTCATCGCCACTCAAGGCAAACCTGCCACGTATTACCATAATAGTAGGAACTATGCTTTATAGCAATTTGGGGGAAGAGGTTGCGCATAGATTAGTTTTGATTTCTTTTCTTTTTATCGTTGATTTCTTACATATCTTGACTTTTAATGATTTCAAAAGCATGACTGACTTAATAATCCTCCTTCCTTCAAAAGATTCGCTAAAAATAAGCATACCAAGATGAAAAAATCTCCCAAACTTAACAAAAACAAAGATTTATTGTCAAAATCTTTGTGTTATTAGGAAAGATCAGATTATTTTTTAGAACCTTTGAATTTTTTTTTTAATGAAAATTCCAGGACTTATACACAAATAAATTAAATTATCTGAGAAACGTTACATTTTATAAAATCTTGGTAAAAACATTTGTTTTTCATCTGTTATTTCCCACTTGTTTAATTTTATGAAATTTCAGGAAATACTTCATTTTGATTAATGTCTATATTAATTGTAAGTCCTTAGAAAATCCAATTCATCAAATTATTTTCATTCAACAAGACCCCAGTTACAAAAGATCTGCTCTGAATCGTAAAATGAAAAATGCAATAAAGCTAAGACATTATTTAATTAGAAAAAAGCTTCTAAGTGAATTAAATAAACTTTTAGGAATAAAATACATTATGGATGCAATTCAATGAATAATTCATTTTTACAAGAATTCTTTACATTTTTCAAATTTCAATTCAAATAATTTATAAACTTTTAAATCTTTTAAAATTTGATAATAATTAACAATTGATATGATATTAATTAACAAGTATTAGCAAGTGTTAATTACCACGTCCATACATGACATTATCAGAAAATAAGAGCAGGAACTTTAGGAAATTTAAAATTTATTGGTAATTTTCTAACATTTTCTCAACAAGCATCTTTGTAAGTAACGCTATATACCTCAAATTCAATAAAACATTTAAAATTAAGATTACTGGGTATATATATATATATATATATATATATATATATATATATATATATATATATATATATATATGTGTGTGTGTGTGAGAGAGAGTGTGTATGTGTGTGTGTGACGTTTACGTTGTATTCGTCATGTAATTCTATGTTCATTATCTCCTCCTTAGATAAGTTTCCCAAACATCAGGTAGTCGATAAATTTGTCAACACCTCATAAAAACACACACCTGCGTTTTAAAAAAATGTTTTTATGCAATATTTTAAACTAAAAGTAAGTAATATTTGTTTTGATTCAGTTTAATTAAACTTTACATTAGATTTTTTATTAAAGACAATTATAAGGTGTTGAAAGATTTGTCAGTGTGGAGGGTATTATCAATTTTATTGATAATTATGAGGTGTTGAAAGATTTGTCAGTGTGGAGGGTATTATCAATTTTACTGATAATCAAAAAAATACTTTCAGTTAATTTAAGTACAGTTTGAAATGCAGCAAAGTATTCGGCTTATTGGAAATATTAACCAAATTTATTACGAGTGCTGTAGCAATGTTTTAAAATGCATTTAACTAACATTTAACGATATGTTGGATTTTCACCATCTCTGGTTAACCTCCTTACATTGTGGACGCTTGTTTACAAAAAACACCATAGCGACAACGATTAATTTGAAAATAATTATAACAGAGCGCGTTCACTCGTGTTTACAAAAAATCACCATGACAACGATTGCATTAATTTTGCGTTCGTAATTCACCCCTGTGTATGATCTGGAAGGTGATCGAAAGTACTTGGGTCAACAAAATATACGGCGCCTTCCTTGATGAATTCCAACTTAACATCAAGAAGATAATTTGACAACTAGAAAGGATTATTATAAAAATAAATAGATATAATGTCTATACAAATCGGAGATACCAAAACCAACCAAGTACAAAAATTTAAATATCTGAGGAATGCTTTAACAGAGAACGGAAAGGGCGACACTGAAATCCGAAGGCACATTGTAGCCAAAGATGCATTCCCAAAGCTAACCGCAAAGAGCAGCAGAAATGTATTTCTACAGAAGGATGCTGAGGATACCATGGACCAAATATGCGAGCAACGACGAAGTTTTAGAGAAAATGGAAACAAATGGGTTCTTACACTTAACATTAGAAAGAGAGAGTTGAAATTTCTAGATTACATAATGAAGAAAGAGGGCTTTGGAAATCAGTTACTCGCAGGGCAGACTGAAGGCAAGAGAGACAGAGGAAAACAACACATAACTTACTTAGTAAATGGATGCCGGAGTATAGTTTAGGAGAAATAACAAAAAGACAAAATTTATTTACAAAGAGCTGGAAATTGTGGAGAGCAATGAACGTCTACGTCCTGAAGGGATACGGCATTTAGAAGGAGAGAGATTGTTCTTTTGTCGCCTGTTCTTGTTCGCAAAGCTAACCGCCAAAATATCTACAGAATAATTAAAACATTCATGTTGCTTATATTCCGTTCGAAGTGGAAATATCTCGCTTTGAAGAAATCTGTTGAAATAATTGCGTCGATTCTAAGCTTTTGTGACTTTCACGAATTTTTCTGTCTCTGATAGGAAAAAGACATTCTTTAAAAGAGCCTGGAGTTTCACTTATCATTGTGAACAGCTGGTCTCTCAAAGAGGTTCTATTGGCACTTTCGTTCACCCCAGATAACTTATGGCCATATCATGTTAAAACATTGGTTCTCGTACCATAACCGAAGTTAAACAACAACGAGTTTGGTCAGAACCTAGTTGGGTTATATCAGTTTCTGTAAGCTTGAGTGGGTGGATAGTGCAATGGATAACATCTTGGAATTGTTAATCGGAGAGCCGAGTTCCAATCCCAGTCGAGTTTGTTATATTCACTTACACACAAATACCCTTAGGAAAGCTAGGAATTGATCTCTTCTCCCCCAGCTATGGGTTAATTAGTATGACTTGTATCAGTAAGTCATTATTATCGCTCAAAAATCTAAAAAAAAAAACTATTTTCTGGAAAAAGGTTGATAAGACGTAAAAATCAGTCAAATAATCAAAACGAGACATCAAGTGGAACACATATATACGATCTATCGCAAATTTGCTGGCAAAAAGGTCGGTTTCTTGTATCGCTTTAGAAAGTGTCTGACACCTCCTGCCACGCCCTAGTACAAGATGAGAACCGAAAATGTTATAATGTTGCCATATCTGCGCCGAGGCTGCCTAGTTCTCACTTTCCAGCCTTAATGAAGTTCAAAGTGCCTAGGCGGCCTTGTAGGCGATGAAATATTTACACACTACAACCCCTTTTCCACAAGACGAAATGACGTCAGCTTCTCACTATTCTATCGTCATTTGTACTTTTGATACAGGTCTTCTCCACAAGCTGAAAACTTGTGATGTCTCCAGGCACATTTTTGAATTGATTTTGTCTTTCCTATCAAATCGTGAAATAAAGGTTATCCTGAATGGCTACTCGTCTAGATCCTTTCCTAATAACGCAGGTCTCCCTCAGCGCTGTATGCTTGGCCCTACTTTGTTTTTCATTTTTGTCAATGACCTTCCCGATAGTATGGGTATATATCCTGATAACACAACCATCTACTCCTGCCTCAATAGTAAGGCTGATCAGTTGGATGATGTCAAAATAGCAGCCAATATCCACAATGACCTTCAGTCTGTTGTTAACTGGAACAAAGGATGGCTTGTTAATTTTAACGCTTCCAAAACTAAAGTGCTCTCCGTTAATCATCTAAGAGACTCCTCTCTACGTTCCATCAGCATGGCTGATGCTAACCTGCAGGAAAGTAACTCGTTGCGCTTTATCGTGCTAACGTTCTCAGTTGACATGAAGTGAAAAGACTATATTGAATCCATTGCTAGTTCAGCTGCTAAGAAATTTACTTCACTGTGTCGTTAGAGGCAATTTTTCTCTCCAGAATCTATCTTACATATCTATGTCTACCATTCGTCCATGCTTAGAATATTGCTGCAACATATGGTCCGGTGTCCCTGCTGTTTATCTAAAGCGCATTGATAAAATCCAAAGAAAAATCGGCAATGCTATTGGTCCTAATCTGGCATCTCGGCTGCAGTCACCTTCCCACAGCCGTAAGTTTGCCTTTCTGTGTCTTTTCTATAAATACTTTCATGATAATAGTTTGGCTGAACTCTTCCTATGTTACCTAAACTTTATGAATTTAAGGGCAGTATTAAATTGATAACAGTGTCTCATCAATTTACAGTTGAACTGGTTGTATGTAACCGTAAATTCTATGCTAACAGTTTCTTTTCTTGCACTTCTCGATTGTAGAACTCCCTTCTGGCTCCATGCATTCCAGCCAGCTTTACACTGCAGAAATTTTAATGCAGTGTCAATCGCTATCTACAGTCTTCCTGATAACTCTTTCCACTTCCCGCTCATTAGTAATGTTCTTGTTCCTAATCCTTCTACACGTAGTAATCCATTGTGTCTTAATGGCTTGGGGTGAACTCGATTTAAAAAAAAAATGTTCTGATGAGCTACATTCAATAATACAACCACTCCAGATCCTCGTCATAACGGGTGCACAACAAATCAACGAGACTCCCTTCTCACCTTTGTCGCCATATTTATTACGTTTCGGCCGTTGTACGCTCCGGCCTTCTTCAGGTGGTTGGAATGTCGAACTGAACCCTTCATTTCTCTCACTGGGGTAGACTGTTCTAATTCCACGTGTCATGTTTAATGGATGTCAGTTATCAGTTATCTCCTGTTAATTTCCCTCTGAAAGTTCTCCACTGCCTTAGCCGGGTATTGAACTCACACTCTCTGGATCTAACTAACGCCTTTATCCACTGTGCCATGTGTCCTTGAGGCGACAAAGACGAGGACAATAGTCCGAATAATGTAAATAATGTACATAATACCTCCTCTCAGAAATATAGACAGATAGTGGAGACACCCTTCATATTGCATTAGTAAGGAGGAAGTTCCATTCGGTCAGCTTATCTCCCAAAAATGTTCATTCGTGGAACAGACTCTCAAAAGGATGCTTCTTTGAACACTACAATCTTAAGCATTATCTTTCCTATATATCCTCATAAACTGCATTTCTTAACCTCATTCAGTAATCCTATTAGTGGCTCTTGGGTTGGATACTAGTATAAAAAGTAACACTATATATTTTAAGCGCCGAATAAAACGCAACATAAAATTTCCTATTTTATTTCCGTCAAAGATAAAACAATTTTTAAAACAATTGGTCACCGAAAACAGACAATTTCTGTGCATCTTCGTTGATTTCTTCACGTTTTTCCTTTTAAGCGCCTGACGGAAGTACAAATAGTAAATCTTGCCAGAGTTCGAATACGAAGAATAAAAAGGCATAGAAACTAGTATTTTCCAACACCACAAGGGGGCACCACATGGCTTATATTAATATCGCCCCTACCAAATTTTATCTTTTTCACACTATATTTTCAATTTCTCTGCAGAATATTAATTTGCCGCGCCGACCAATTTAACATAACATCAATTTATGACCTGAAAAATATATTAATCGTAAGTGTTATAATTACGGATATCTGATCAGCTGAGTACAGGAATATACAAAAATAGATTATATTGTAGATGAAAATATTTAAGTAATTGGTAAGAAAAAAAAGGCTCCCTACGTGCACATACAAAATATTTTTCAGTTATGAAAACATCGTTATTGAAAAACAACAATTCAGAATTATCCAGAGGAATAAATCATTTAAAAATTTTAAAAAAATAAAGAAAAGAAAAAAGATCTTTAAAAATTTATCAGTGATTTTTTACAACCCATTTGTTTGCAGAATATTTAGTTAAAAAAAAATACATTAAAACCAATTAAAACAAAACACTGCGTTATTTTCTGATTTCTGATTTAGTCCAGAATTTTACACATCTTAAAATTAAATGTTCAATCGGTTTGAAAAAAAAATCTGTGGATTTAAAAATGTATATATTAAGTGTTCAAATGATAATTAAAAATTTTAAAATAATTAAAGACCCGTTAAAGATTGTCTTTAAATTTCCGTCAGTTTTTCTTGCCAAAGAAAATTCAAATTTATGCGGACTGAGGGGGGTGCGTTATTTCGCATATTATCAAATGATTAATTAAACACTAATCCATCTTCTAGACTTATCTAAATAACAAGTAGACTCTTTTAGTTCCTCGTGCCATGCCTCTTCCGGATGTCTCAATTATTTCCCTTTACCTCACCTCGCCTAGTTTTGGTCCACCACTGCTGTAGCCTGGCATTGAACTCGCAACTCTTTGAGTCTAGTCATTAGATCTAACCAACGTCTTTATCCATTGGGCCATGTGTCCTTGTCAAAGATACATAACTAGGGAAATAACTAAGACACCCGGAAGAGGCATGACACGTGGAACTAGAACAATCTACCCCGGTGGACGAAATAAAAGGTTCGGTTCGAAATTCGAATCACCTAAAGAAGGCCGGAGCATACAACGGTCGAAACGTTGTGAATATGGCAATGAAGATGAGGATAACAGTCCGAATAATATGAATAATGTAAATATCTCGTTTTTGTATACAGTTAATGTACAAGTTTAAATTGCACCTACTAGATTTTAGCTATGACATTAAAAGAGACGATTTCAAATGTAAAACGAATTTCTTTCTGTCCTTCTCTTAAATAGCATTTCTTTTCAATTTCTATCAGCGTTTATGTTTCTTTATACGGATTTTCATTTACAAAAGCCAGTAGAGTTGAGATAACACTAATATTTCGCTAGCTGGATTTGAAACTGTTTCACCAAGCCCAATTACTACCACCAAATCAGTGGAGCCATTGAGATCTCGTAAAAGACCCATTAAGCCTCAATAAGCGTTTACTTTGTGCGACATGCCCCGGGAGTCGACATTTTGTCAAACGACTGGCTTGTTTTACCGCCATTTCCGGGTTCACGTGATAATAGCAGACGCTGGGGTGACCGGGTGTAAAATCTTTCCATTTTTTTTTTATTTTAAACCAGGCAAATTTTCAGCTTAGAGGAAGACGAAATAGGTGAATGGCGTAGGCGGGGTAAGACGAATTAACATCCGCCGGAGGGATAAGGTAGGTTATCTGGTGATGGCGGGGTCGGGAAGTATTGGTAGATGAGGGTAATGTAATTGAAAAAGGGAGGAAAAGTGAGATGTCAAGGTGGTGGGGGGAGGGGGGTTGTCAACGACGGAACAAGTTATTTACTAAACGTCATTTCCGGTGGTGCACAACGGAAATCGTTCGAGTCCATCTGTTAAACGATGACGAAGTTCGAAATTTATATCTGAAACATTACCTCTCTCATAAGCGCTCTCTCTCTCTCTCTGTCATCTCTCTCTTACTCACTCTCTCTCTTCTATCTCCCTCTCTCACTCTCTCTCTCTCTCTCTCTCTCTCTCTATATATATATATATATATATATATATATATATATGTGTGTGTGTGTGTGTGTGTATTTATTTGTCTCATAAAAACGGACTCATTAATCTATATCAAGTGTATGTGCGAAAGTTCCCAGCGCTGATTTATTTTAATATACTGTTGAAATATATGGTTTTATTACTGGAAACATTTAGAACCCATATAATATTAATTAAATGGCATATTTTTATTTTTATTATATATATATATATATATATATATATATATATATATATATATACATATATATATATATATATATAGATAGATAGATAGATAGATAGATAGATAGGTAGGTCTATGACAAAGGGTGACTTCGGACTAAAGTGATTTTGATGTTGATGTAATTAACTTCAGCGGCCGCTCTCCTTCGTACGCATGCGTAGTCGCATGAACGTAAACATTGTTTAAACTGGATTAAATCCTAAAGGACGAAACGCGTCATTTTACTACTTCATAGATTTTTCTGAAATTGTTCTTGATGATTTATATATATATATATATATATATATATATATATATATATATATATATATATATAATTTAATATATACATATATATATATGCATTCAATGAAATGTGCATGAAAGAAGGATTGCTGCCTAAATGCATACACACACACACACACACACACATATATATATATATATATATATATATATATATATATATATACATGTATCAAAAAATAGATATACATTTGTTCCTTACCATTCGATGCAGCTGAGTTTCATAAACACCTCTACTGAATTTTCGATAACCTAAGGTTTAAAATTAAATTTAAAAAATGTAAAAGCATTCTTGAAGATTTCATTTTAACTTTAATTGAAAGCTAAATGATTAAATTTATTATTTCCAGTAAGTAAAATATTCCTGTGTATTTCAGTTAGAAATTATATAGATTGGAATGTCAAATAATTGCCCATTTTTTAAATTTTTTTTAAACCAGCTATTTTCTTAATTTTTAGAAATCTGTAAACAAAACAAATTTATCGTTAAGTATTTGTGACACGTTATTTGAGTAAAATTAGAAAATTTAAAGTTAAATTAATGTGATTTGAAATAAATATTATTTATAGCATAAAAAACAATTCAAAAACATTTCTTAACGATGGGTCCCCTGTTTCTTTGATCTTTATTGATTTATCGAGAAGCACTCGATGACAGCTCTTATGGATGACCAGATATGACATAAATTTACGAAATCTAAGTGAAGACATTTTTTTTTAATTTTTAACTACTTAGCAATTTTTTTTACAAATTAATATATTATCAGCAATTATTTCATATTTTATTGACTTTTAGTTAAGTTTTTAAGAAGCTTTATGAAATTTGCATTTTCATTTCTAGGTTCTTAACTTTACTACCTTAAACAAAAAATTAATTAATTGAAGTATGACCCAAATTAAAATAAATACATAAAAGGAAAATATTTAGTGAAATAGCAATTAAGAAAAGTAAAACTTTTTTGATATTTTGAAGGGGTCATTTGAAAGGACGTTAATGATGAAACAGAACTGAATTTAAAATTAAATAATTGCAGTGCGTCAGACGACACTTAAATCACGTGACATTTTTAAGTATTATGACATGTATAGATTCCCATAGGTAGAAATTAGAAACGTTTTTATCACTAAAAATTATTATAATTTTTTTTTTTTAATATTTGTGTACAAACGACTGTTATGAGATTTTCAAATTTTGGTTCGTAAATTTAGTTTTCAATTAACGAAATCACCAAACTGGCGTCTTGAAAGTAATGAAGAATTTTATAGATTTTTTAACTATTCAGTTATGTGCCATGCGTGATAAAAGCTTAGACGATCATGTATCTTTCGATAGATGACTGACGAGGCAGATTTTTTTCCCGCAGTAGGTTGCTATTTCTTTCTGTGGTAGACCAGTTGCCATCCAAGGCTATAGAACACGATCTGTCCTGCCATTTACTCATAGCGGGGAGAAGAAGAGAATTTTCCAAGAGTATTAGCACTTAAGTGAATGTAATGGATTCGACTGGAATTCGAACTCGGCTCTCCGATTCCTCAATCCGAGCTGCTATCCCTTAATCCACTTTAAAAAAATTAAAAAAATTTTGTAAAAATTCATAATTTATCGAAAAAAATATTTCTTCAGACAACAGAGTCCTTAATATAATTTATTTACAAAAGCAATTAAAAGCTTTTCTAATTAAATAATGTCATAGTTTTATTACATCTTTTTATTTTCGATGAAACTGTTTTACAAAAAAATTGATGATTTACTTTCTCCAAGGAGTCCTGTTTTCAACTCATAAAAAAATCCACTTACTAAAAATTTAATTTCTCGAAATTTCTTGAAATTAAGTAAGTGGGTGGTAACAAATGTAGAAAAAAACATTTTTTACCAAGATTTTCTAAAATAAATAAATAAATAAAATAATTTAATTCATTTCTGAATATGTTCTGAAAGTTTCATTAAAATCCGCCAATTATTTGATTTTTGCAAGAATTTCCAAATCAATGTTTTTCACTGGAAAAAAAAGCGCAAAAAAAAACAAAAAACAAAACAAAACAGTAACTGTTATCTTTGGTCCGCCGTTGATGCAAAAAAAAAAAAAAATTTTTAGCCAAAATTTACGTGCTGCAAATGAATAAAAATTCCCCAAAATAATAATAAAATAAAAAAAAATACTTTGGTCTTTCCTCTTAATAATAACATAAACGTTTTGATGACAAAACTTTTTTTTAATTGCCTTTTTTCATCATGCTATGCTGTTTTTTACGCGACCAAGTGGAGGTATCTATCTATCTATCTATCTATCTATCTATCTATCTATCTCTCTCTCTCTCTCTCTCTCTCTCTCTCTATATATATATATATATATATATATATATATATATATATATATTAGGGAACTCGACTAATTCGTGATACCTAAGGTTTAAAATGAATTTTCATAAAGTTAAAAGTTTTCTTGAAGTTTTCATTTTAGCTTTAATTGAAAGCTAAAAGATTACATTTGCTACTCCCTGTAAACAAAATACTCTGGTGTATTTCAAATAGAAATTATATTGATTGGAATCGATTTTTTTTCTAAAATAGCTGATTAGCGCCCTTTTCTAGTATTTCATCACAATGTAATTATCTCTATTAAGGAATCTTCCAAAAATAGAATATATTTTTCTGAAACTATATTTGAGGAATATTAGCTGATTTGAGACAAATATTATTTACTTTAAGTTTAAAATAACACAGAAATGTATTTTAAGTTTTTATTTTAGTAGCTGTGATTTAATCGACAATCGCTTTTACGTGATTGCCGAGTATTGACATGCAATGACATATTGATTATTGTTCTACGGAGACTTTATCTGTAAAACATAATTTTAGAAAATGCCCTGTGCGCCTTTTTTTTTAATATAATTTTTAAGTACTTAGTAATCTTAAAAATGTTGGAAAATATTCTCCGTAATCTAATTTTAGGAATGTTAAATTTAAATTTACTATAGTCTTCGCTCTTATTTTTTGACAATGTCGTGCATGGTAGACCATACTTTCAAAAATATGTATATTACATAATATTTTATATACATAAAAAAAAAATTATTTTAAAAATTTTGGTGTATAATGATTTGCATTAAGCATTTCAATTTTTGATTAGTAAATATAGTTATCACTTAATAACAATCACCCCCACGCAATTAAAGTAAAAATAAAATAAAATATAAATTATTATAATTAAAATTTTCCAAAAAAAATGAAAACAATTCTTGTAAAAATTCATTATTCATCGAAATTTTTTTTTCTCAAGACAATAATGACTTTAATAGATCTTATTTATAAAAGCAATTTTTTTTATAATGTAATTACTATTTATATTATTTTAGTTTGAGATTAATTTATGTAGCAAATATTTTAAATCATAGGTTATTAATTTAACCGTTTCTTTTAAGTTTTTAATAGTCATGTATATTGGCTTGGGATGGGAGTAATTCTTTCAGGAACGAAAATATTTTTAAAAATTCGTGTAGCAGATTTATATTTTGGTAAGAATCGATAGCGGAACTTTCAAGAATTTTCTACGTTCCTTTCTCTTTTAATAAGGCGGTATTCTAACCATAACTTCGATGTCACACAAGACCGAACGTATGGGGCGCCCAGTAAAGATCGAACTCACTATTCAGTCGTAATTGATTTAGCGAGACAAGCTTGTTAACCATTACATCGCGTAGAGTGCCCTTTCTATTTTAATAAGTGTGGCATTGTTCAGCGGGAAAATAGCATCTGAAATTGCTCAATAGAATAATGTCACCTTCTGTGAAAAATCATCCAGTTCTCCCCCCCAACACCCCCATCCACACATTCACTTCGGGGCGAGTTTACGAGGACAGCTTGAATTAGCCTTCAATTTAGTGGCTAAGTTGAGACATGAAAAGCCATATAATGGGATTCGCTTGGCTTTTTAGTTTTTATACATTGCAGAGTTATTGACAAGGATTATTTAAATATTTGGGGTGATCAAGATTACACTTTTGGTATAAACATTGTTCCCTGATAAATGTTATTCAGAATTGGAGAAATCAATTCCTCGACATATTAAAGCTGTGAGTGAGGCCAAATCTGAATCAAATAATAAAACTTCAATGGAACAAGATATTCCCATTATTTTGCCCAACCGCTGTCCATGTAGGCATTTACAGGGAGAAGGCCGCCAGTAGGCGACTAGGACCTGAATTGGGCATGAAATCAAAGCAAAAAAGGGACGTCTTCGCACCGCATTTATTTAACCTTTAAATTCAAGTTTAAGTGGATTTCTAACGGCATGTAAGCATAGAAAGAACGATGATCTCCCTTTCGCGTTGATAAGTCACATGGATCACATGGCGACCGCTTAGTGACGTCACTTGATATAGTGACAAGAGTGGCCAGTCATTCAGTTTATTTACAGCAGCCTAACCGAGCGGTTGCATTTTTAACCTGGGCCAAGGGCCCTGTCTGAAGTTAAATCTGCTTTCTCCAGCAAATGCAATAGTTTACAAGTCTATGGTGTCGTTTTCCTTTGGCATTATATCTTCTCCCGATATAGAAAGAAATCTGGCTCGCAGTCCTTAATTTGGGAAAACCCAAGATTTGTAGTTTCCCCTTCGTGGAATATGTCCTCGCCTGCCATATCCGTTTGTATCTGGAGTCCTAAACATGTCTCCTCCAGAAACACAGAAGTCAAATTCAAATTCTATGTGCATTATTTTTAATCATTTTTTCCCAGGTAAGACAATAAAGCCACTAAGACTCAAGGTGGGGGGTACTGAAAGTGAAAGAAACAGAGAGGACAATAAAATAACGGTTTTCAAAGAGACAGAAGATGACGATTGACATAACAATTACAGAAGAGATTTCCACAAGTGAGAAGAACGGGTGAGGAAACTTTTAGCATAGGACTTACGGTTACACCTCGCAATGAACGTGTCATAATCTACGAATCCGTGGTTAATATACAATCAGGTTACTTCAATTTAACGCCTGTCCTTACAAGCCTGGTTTTGAAACTAAGTGTAATACAAAAACCTATGACAAACAAAAACTGAGATGGCATCAATAAAACCTAATTTCAAAAGCAACACCAAGAGAGCTGTATCGAGTAAATCTGTGTGCTTTATCTTCTTTAGTGACTTTGTCAATATCTCTTATCAGTCCTCTCCAAAGATCCCTGTTGTCCTATGCTAAATCACCAAAGTACTGTAGGTCTTATCACTTCAAAGTTTTTAAGGGTTAATTATAGAATTTTATTTATCTTTTTTAGTGTCATCGTTCAATGTGTATATTATGGTTGTTCGAATTTATCTAGATTTCAATTAATATTAATTTCCTTCTTCGTATTTTAAGTTTTTGTCCCTTCAGAGTCTGGACACATTCATATTCCTTCCTGTTTGTCTTGAACTGCAAAATTGATATTCTGTCTGACGAGCTCAGTGGAGAAGGTGATCAAATCTGAAGCGAACCCTGTTAGTAACAGTGTATTTTCTTACATTAAGATTAGTTCATGTCGCATTCACAGATGGTTGTGAGGGGGAATAATTTTCTGGTGGCGAAGAGTGAGGTTCTTTCCCCCCCCTCTCTCTCTCTCTCTCTCTCTCTCTCTATATATATATATATATATATATATATATATATATATATTCAGGAGCCAATATATATATATATATATATATATATATATCCACACTGATGAGCTGTGATACAGAGAAACCGGACTGTATGTGGATGACATCATTATGCTCTTGAAAAAATTTCGGTTGAGCATTATTGTGACATAGGGTAATTATAAAACCAGTCGCCTCCGCTAACGCAACGCTCTTCATTGAAAAGGAATTGAGCACTATGGCTGTCTAGCGTTTACATTCGTAAAAAAAAAAAAAATAATAATACGCTAGAATTTCCCTTTCTTTCTGCCTTGCGCTGTTACTTCAGGGGTAGAAACTCCAACTGATACCAAATCGGTCGGGTTTCGATCCCGGCTTGATCAATCGGATGCCTACCTGTACTGATGAGCTGTGAAACAGAAAAAACAGGCCTGTATGTGGATGACATTATATATATATATATATATATATATATATATATATATATATATATAATTATGAAATGCGTGAAATTAAGATAATTTAACGTATTTTGGGAGGGTCAGCAGAACTTCTGCTAGAAAGTAGTCAAGATATAACTCAATCTATAGAATTCACTAAAGCAATAAATTTGAAATGGTCTTATCTCATTGACCGACTCCAGAGTTTCGTAAATCTATTGAAATTGTGCAGCCCTCTAGCCACCAACAACAATATTACTCGGAATAGTAAGTCCCACTTCTTTGTTTATTCCTCATCTCGTTGAAAAAGGGCGCAGGCGTGTTTGAAAATTCCGACTTTAAAATTTTTCATCTTGGTTCTTCAAATTAGTGAAAAGGCGAAAAGGCGAATATATAATAAATATCATCAAACTTATTGGCAATATTGTTATCATTTTGTTGGCTTCTTATTCCTCAATTTTTATTAACCAAATTATTGAATCACTCTCTCTTTCTCTCTCCTCTCTCTCTCTCCTCTCTCTCTCTCTCTATATATATATATATATATATATATGTGTGTGTGTGTGTGCGTGTGTGTTTGTTATGGATTTTGAAAATGTTTGAAGGAAGATTTTAAATTATCACATAAACTAATTAACATTGTAAGTTTAAAGTTGAAATCCTGCTTAAAACAATGCTTTTCGTTCGAACACTTAAGCAATGTGTCTTTAAGAAACATCGTGTTGTGTATGTAATAGATAAATAAAGCCCAACCAAATTTACCAGCTATGGAATGCGGGGAGATGGTAGTGCAGATACCAACAAACTGTTTTCTCAGATCATTTTTTACATCAGCTTGTCGGCGAGACGCCACTGTCCACGGCCAGAGGAGAAAAGATGAAACGTTTTGGTCATTTTAGTAAATGTTGCGGTCGTTCATTATTATACTAATAGTTCATTTCGATTGCAACATTATGGTGATTTTCTAAGCGCAGAGATATAGTGGACGACATTCAAAGTTCGAAGATGACCTTGAAATTGGTACGGTAAGTAATCGGGCAAGGAAATGAAAAATCGATCTTTTCTTGTAATTAAAATTCTTAAAAAGAGAACCATTGAAAACTGACCAGAGAGGATATTGCTTAAATCAGTCATGCAAGCCGTTTGATCTTCTAAATGGTACGTCTAATTTCATGATGAAAATAACGTTTATTAAAATATTGCGTTTGTTTCATTCTCATTTTTTCACTTACATTTAAAGAGTTTGTAAGAAGCTGGTGTCAAAGTGAAATAGCTATTAAATGGCCGACTAACCTCCTTTATTAATGTCTGTTACGTTGTAGGCACAGCTCGACTAAAACTAAACCGCACTCATAATAATGATTAAGTTCAATGTTTCTTGAATTTTTTAACCTTTTGTTGAAAGTACGGTTTTCAGTATTTTAAACGAGTGGCAATTTTTATTAAAGAAAATCATACATGTAAAAATATTTTGCTTTAAAAACGAGAATCGTTTAAATTATTTTTTTTTAGAGAAAAAAATCTATATTTTTTATTTTAAAAAAAATTAAAAAAAATAAAATTCTAAAATGAATAAGAAACAAATCCCACACAACAGCATGTGTCAATAACATTTGTCATCCGTGATTATACGATATTTTCAATTCTTAAATTATAAAAAAATATTTTCTCAAAGACTTCAACTTTTCTCCCTATTTTTAAGGCAGATGCTTATGATCTTAGGCGCTTTTCAATGGCAATGCTTCTGGTGGGATTGACTTTCAATGATAAATTATTTTTATTTTTTTTTATTAGTACGTCTCTACTTATCTCATCCGGCCCACTAGTCAGAAAATGTTGCCCATGCCTGGCTTAAATCAACGGATACGTTGCATGAATCTTATTTTTTCCACATCCAGCCACATGGAGATTTTGCTATAATACAAATTTCAGCGAGAGACTCAATCGCCGTCTTCTGCCTTCTTGAAAGTTCTTGTCCTTTCCTCAATCCTCCACATTCTCAACCTTCTCATTCTCTTTCACACATTGTTGACCCCCCCCCTTGCATCTTAGTGGCATTGTCACCTTGTCTGGGTTGAAACGATTAAAAAAAATATTTCAAGTGAATAACGCATTTGAAAATCGTATGAGATCTCGTTTCAGCGGCAGAAATTTTAAAACTGAAAATTAAAAAAATAAATAAATAAGATGTAAAAATTTGCTTTCCTACATATTCAGTGTTTCTCATCAATAATTATAACCGACGTCTACATTTATACCTCCCGTTACATATATATAATTCTATCAATAAGACCATTACTTTAGACTGATAAAGTCCTTTTAAAGGTCGAAGCGCGTTACATATAATTTTTCCACGTTGTCAATCAGTTAAATAAGTAAGTTTCAACGATCCTCACTGGGTGCCCCGTACTTTCGGCTATATTCCACATCTAAGCTACACTTAAAAATAATCATTTGGGAACTTCGACGTGGTATAGTGTTTAGCAAGCTTGTCTCGCTAGGTCAGTTACGACTGAGTAATGAGTTAGATCGTCACTGGGTGCCCCATACATTTGGTCTTGTGAAACATATAAACTACGCAATAATAATAAGAGTTTCAACAAAACAAGGCGTTTTCAAATTAAATTTCTTTTGTTTGAATAAGATTTCAGTTATCCGCGGTCGAACCCAGAAGCAAACACTTCGTAAGTTTTATTTAATAATGGTCCAACCGCAATAAGCATAGCGATCCTGGTTATTAAGATCGGCCAAAGCTAAAGTATTTCCCTTTTAGTGAAAAAGTGAACGTTTTACCTTTTAGCTAATGTGATAATGATGCATTTTCTGTTTTCCGATGTGTTTGTTAGTGTAAGGGCAAAAACGGAGCATCGTGGCAAGATGTTGTCAGGACAAAATACTCGAATTTGAAGAATAAAGCAACTGTCAGTAGAATTTCACAAACGCGAATCCCGCAATCCATTTGGATCTGAGGAATATGTACTGCAGCAGCAGAAGAAGTGTCTAGGATCCCATAACGGAGCACATCCCTTTCCAGTCTGGCTTTGAATGTAGAATTTTCCTTCTTCTAGAGTAGTTGCTTCAAAAGGCTAGAAAGACCAGTCTGCTCTGCTATTTAACTCACTGCTGGGGGGAGGAGAAAAAGCGGTTTCATGTCTGTCTCAAAATCATTACCATGAAGTTAAAGCAACAGACTCACAGAAAATTTAAAGCCAGTTCGTTAATTCTATTTTCCGCGCCGATGTTGGCGACAATACCTTCATGTTTACAATTTAATAATAACTTCGACAGAACAATCAAAGCTAATCACCCAGACATCGTGATCAAAGAACATAAAACAGAATGTTCTTTCTTGTTAGCATGGCAGTCCCTGCAGATTGTAATGTATCCTTGAAGATCTTCAGAAAAACTATCAAAATACAAGGATCATGAAGTGGAAATCTCAAAAATGTAGCAGATGAGGACATGAATAATTGGAGATAGAGTTCTCGGATTGACTGGAAAAGATTCCGATGGACTCA
Source organism: Acanthosepion pharaonis (assembly GCA_903632075.3). NCBI lineage: Eukaryota > Metazoa > Mollusca > Cephalopoda > Sepiida > Sepiidae > Acanthosepion > Acanthosepion pharaonis. The sequence continues at coordinate 849,756 of CAHIKZ030000172.1, forward strand.
TTGAACGGTAGCCCATGCCTTCAAACAATACAAAATATGTATTCACAAAATACAGTTCACATTTTACGAAGGGATTTATCTATGCAAAGTGTGGGCGATCTTAGCTTGTTTTATTATTTTTTTTTACAAAAACTTTCAGTGGAAAATGTCATCTTTCAATTTCTGACCTTAGGTCTCTGCTTGGGAACCCGAAGGAAATGAAATATACAACGAAGGAAATAATAATAATAATAATTCCTGGATCCTTAAGACTTTGGAAATGTACAAAGTCTTCTCCATGATGATAAATTTCTTTAAATACCGCATAGGAATGTGGAAAACCACATTTTACCTAAATCACACCAAGGGCACTGCCCCATCCAATCGCCTGAATATCCGACGAGAAATTTTTCAAAGATACTCACTGTCACCCATTCTGTTTTGTCAGTCCTTAATCGCCCTTACTCATGACAATTATTGTCCACGTGGATTATTTACCAAAGACGACAATGAGTTGAAGGGTCTCCTCAATACTGTAAAATGTTTTAGTGACAGCATAGGTATGGATTTCAAATTAGATAAATGGGCAAAAGGGAGAATTACAGAAACATATTTAATAGGTCTGGATTTTGTCACAAAGATTAGGGAACTGGAACAAGAAGTTTATAAATACTTAGGAGTCAGTGAAGAAGATGGAATCCAGCATTCCCAAAATGAGGGAGAAAGAAAGAAAAGAATACTACAGGCGTATGGGTCTGGTATTGAATACATAGTTGAATTCAAAAAACAGAATATCATCCATAAACACTTTGGCTGCCCCCATGATGCAATAATTTCAACATCCTTAACTGGACCATAGCTGACATTAGGCGAATGGACGCCAAAGCGAGAAAGCTTCTGGACTGCTACCGCATGCAACATCCAAAGGCTGATGTTGATCGTTTGTATTTGCCCAGATCCGAAGGAGGCAGAGGATTAGTTCAACTAGGTGTTACAAAACTACAAAAAATCGGTCTTCAAAGATACCTGGAAACTACAGAAGATTGGATGATGATCAGTGTCAAAGAATATGAAAGAAGTAATAACTTTATTCAGTCATAAAGAAGGTCAAGATGGAGTTTCAAGTGGGTGAAGAAATGCAAGTAAAACATAATACATCTACTACTGCTTCAAAAACCTTAAAAAAGGAGGCAAAGGCAATCGATCACAGAAACGATGCCAAGGTAAATCTCTTCACTGTCAATATTCTGCCCGTACCAAACAAACTGATGTGGACAATCCTCGTACCCATCAGTAGCTACGTAGTGCAGGGTTAAAAATTGAAACTGATTGTTTTATCCTTGCTGCACAGGACCAATATTTGCTAACTAGAAATTACCAAACACAAATAGTGAATAATTACGTTAACCTTAAATGCTAATTCTGTGATAAATATCCAGAAGCAATTGACCATCTTGTATCAGGTTGCGTGGTATTAACACCCACTGAATGTAAAACCCGGCATGAAAGAGTGGACCGATATCTGCAGTGGAAAATCTACAACCTTTAAGGAAAGAAATTGGTATAAGCACAACTCAGTCCCGACTACAGAGACAGTAACTGTAATAAATTTATGGGACTTTACAGTGTGCACAGAACAATGAAAGGTAATCTCCCAGATATTCTTATTAACATAGCAGTCCCGGCAGACTGCAATGTATCTTTGAAGATCTTAAAAAAAAACTATCAAAGTACAAGGAAATTGAAACCTCGAAAATGTGGCACATTAGAACATCAACAATTCCAGTTTCAGTAGGAACCTTCGTGTTGATTGGAAGAGATTGCAATAGACTCATTGAAGAGATTCCTGGTAGCCTATGCCTTAAAGAGATGCAAAAAAGGTACTACAATACAACCAATACCTTACGAAGGGCTTTATCTCTGTAAAATATGTGTGATCTTTTTTTTCCTCAAAAAAGGCTCAGTGGAAAATGGCATGGGGTCATTTCTGACCTTAGATCTCTGGTTGTGACCCCGATGGAAATGTGTATCCAACAGAAATCAAAGGAAATAATAATAATAATAATAATAATAATAATAATAATAATAATAATAATGTATCTCTTGACATGGACAGTGGAAGAAAAAACAGTCGTAGATTAAATGGAGCGTACGGTTCGAGATTCTCTGAATGTTACCTGAAGAAGGCCGGAGAGGAAAACAGCCGAAACGTTGTAATAATAAAAAATAAACTTGAAGACATTTGCCCAAATTTATATCATATAAATAGGTTTCGGTACTATTCATGGCTGGGTCGGGGGCTTGAGAGTTCTTTGAACTTATTCCCCAACAGATGAGGTAGGGATTCAATATTGATTTTATTTCATATGTCTCTAACGATATTTACCAATCTGGTAGGTAAGATTAAAACTGAGGCCCGGATGTATTCAGTGCTGTTTTCTACCAATAAGACGTGTACTGCTAAAGATCTAACAAAATGTTTGTAATGTCGTCTCACGGTGTTTCTATCCCGAAAACCTACAAGACATTGCTGGGAAATGTAAAGCTTGGATGGTCGTTGTAAAAAATAACGAAAAGAAAGACGATAGGTCATATCCGGTCTCGCAAAAGGTTCACATCATGAAGACAGGAAGACAAAATACAGGAAGTCTTGCCGAGACCTTCTGAAGTCGAGACTTGTTGTCTCCTCAAAGAAAAATTCGTTCACAGAATTATGAATGGTCAAAGAAGATTTTGTTTTTTCTTGGAAAAGCCAATCAGCATTTTCGTCATCACAGAGATGCAATTCTTATGGGAAACTTAACTCGGCACTTGAACACAAACACATTATAATGGGTAAAATAAAAACTTCGTTCGGTTTATTAATCTCTTCCAGGTTGAATTTATTTCTTAATTCGATCGGTTTTAAATTCAATCAAATTTAATTTCAGTTTATGCTTGCTTCATTTTTATTCATGGGTATTTCTATGAAAGTCAAATGCAATAAAATTTCCGAAATTTAAAAAGAATTTTTGAAAATTTTAATTTGCATGCTGCCAGTGGTGCTCAAGTTCAAATCTTCATTGAAGTACCTTTTCTCATTTAATAAATAAAAAATCAAGATGTTAATTAACACTTTCTAAAATGGGTTAATTAGCAGAAAAAGATTGGCCTACTCTAGAAAAAGGAAAATTCTTCATTCAAAGCCATTCTGTAAAGGGACGTTATGGGATCTTACCTTAGACACTTTTCTGCTGCTGGTGCTAGATTGCGGGATTCGCGATTGTGAAATTCTACTGACAGTTGCTTTATTCTTCAAATTCGAGTATTTTGTCCTGACAACATCTTACCACGATGTTCCGATTTTGCTCTTAGACTAACAAACACATCGGAAAACAGAAATTGCATCATTATCACATTAGATAAAAGGTAAAACGTTCACTTTTTCACTAAAAGGGAAATACTTTAGCTTTGGCAGATCTGAATCGCCAGGATCGCTATGCTTATTGCGTTTGGTCCATTATTAAATAAAACTTATGAAGTGTTTGCTTCTGGGTTCGACCGCGGATAACTGAAATCTTATTTAAGTATAAGAACTTTAATTTAAAAACACTTTATTTTGCTGAAACTTTCTTGAAACTCATCCGCAAAATCGATGCTAAGATTCTTGCACATTCTTTTACTTTCTGACCGGTTGTCATTCTATCAAAATTCTATCATCGATCCGTGATAAAAATAAAAACCAATTTCAAAGCATGGAAAGTTGCTTTGTTGCTGCATTTGATTCAGTAGCGTATATCCTTCCACGACTAATCGGTATTTGTTTGTTTTTACGGCATATCAACTCCGTATGGGTCATTTAATGCCGAAATTTAATTTCCCTCCTACCCGTCCCATAAATCCGTAGAATCAGCCGTCCTGAAAGGAAGTCGATCTTAGAGAATATCACACTGACAAAAAAAAAAAAAAAAAGTTTAAACAAGGAAAGAAAGAATTGTGTTTATATTTGGTTTATAATAATTTTCTTGGGAAACAAAAATAGATTGGATGAATTTTTGTTCCGTCTGCAAATGTATGACATTACTCTCTGAACACTCGATAGGTTGAACTTCAAATAAATATGTCTACTTTTTTACTTACTTTATCTTGAATTATGCAAGAATGAAACCCCAAATGTTGGAAATTTTAATAAAAATAAACATTCTCAAATAAAAGGTTAATATGAAATATTTTTGTGCCTTCGAATGTTCTGAATTTGTAAGGCCAGAACGTTGAAATACGTAGCTGCTTAATGCGTAACCTCACAAAAGTTGTAATGCTTTTTATGCACATATTCCATCATTTGACATTATCAGGAATCTCTCCTCAAAGGACGACAGAGGGATGCCATTAGAATTTAGGTTTTACTTAAATGTATCCTTGTACCTCGACAGGGTTCTTCCCATTTACCTAAAACCATCATGCAGTTAACTCTACATGAGGATTATCGATGTCATTTGATCTCCCATATACACAATATGAGTAACCCAGTAAAGGTGCGATTACATTAGAAATATCTCTTTGCCTCCAATTTCGCACTTTGAAAAAAAAAAGATTAATATTACATATTTTGTCTTGCAGATTATAGTCATTGACTATAAAGAACTATCTATGGAAGATGCCAAGCTGTCGAATATGGTTCCTTTAGGGAGTCCAGAATTCAGAGCCAGAAAGGAGTTTTTTTTATTTCCTACAGCTCGGCATACATTTGAGGTCAGTTAAGCTAAATGTCTTGCATTTAGTTGAAAATCTCTTCATGAGTTTTTAGCTTCATGAAAGGATGTTTGCAAGCGCAGTGGAACAGCATCGGCCCACAGGCGATCACAAATAATACCTAGTCGTGTTGATAAGGTCTTAGTTTTGAATTGTTGATGATTAAATAGCCAACTTGAAGTAGGAAATAAGAATTTCCGAATATAAAGTCAAATAAAACAGAGAAATTAATGGCAAAAATACAAGAGGCATGACACATCTATGTTTTGTTCCATTTAAGGTCAATTATATATATTGGTTTTGTTTGGTTTGGTTTATTTTGTTTTACGGCATATCAACTTCAATGGGTTATTTAATACCGACAAAAATTTTACTGGTGGAAATATTTTGTTTTTCAAAAACTATTACTGGTAATATTTTTTTTTTCAAAAAATCTATTTCTGGTAATATTTTTTCTTCAAAATGTATCGCTGGTAATATTTTTTTCCCAAGAAATGTATAGCTCGTAATTCTTTTTTCAAAAATGTATAGCTCTTAAATTTTTTTTTTTTCAAAAATGTATTGCTGGTAATAATTTTTATTTTCAAAGATTTGTTGCTGGTAATACTTTTTTTTACAAAGTATTTCTGTTATTAAAACCTGTTTTTACATTTTGATAGTGTTTTGAACCCAGTTTGGGGGTTAACTATTTGCCGATAGCTGAGACTCAAAACCTCCTGATCAGAGGCCTTGCTGTCGGATGTAGTTTATCGTCTTACTCATCACGCGGATGTAGTTTATCGTCATAACCAGAACAGCAATTATATATATATATATATATATATATATATATATATATATATATATATATATATATATATATATATATATGTGTGTGTGTGTGTGTGTGTGTGTGTGTGTGTGTAAATGGTGGATAAGACTGATTACATTAATAAAATTGGTATGAAAATTGGTCATTAATATTTTTTCATTTTACTTCAATCTACTTATCTATGCGTGCATATACATACATATATATATATATATATATATATATATATATATATATATATATATATATATATATATAACTGAATGGGTAAATGTTATGGGATATTACCCATAATAATAATAATGGACTATTCCATACTTAATAAATACTGCGCAGGAGTAGGCAAAGAGTCAGTAGTTCAAGTCGAGTCAAGAGTCGAGTTCAGACAATTACTGCAAGACATTGGAATAGTGATACTGGTCAAGACTACATTGTTCTCTCTACTAAACCTGATTGTTCATACTAACACTTCTACTTCTCTGTATATATTAAAATTTGTAATATATCTCTGTTATTCCCTACCTGTGTTCGAGTTCTTATTATTGGTTCTACCTTGGACTATCACCGTGGTACAAGGAACCGGACCATAACAAGTAGCGACGAAGATTCGAATTCATTCGGTGGAAGAAAAAAAAAATTGTTCGCCACAGTATAACAAGTGGCGACGAAGAAACCAACTCTCTACGCGGAGGACATGCTTTTTTTTTCTTTTTCTTTTTTTTGCTATCCGTCGCGCATAACAAGTGGCGACGAGGAAACCCTAAAAGTACGCACCCGACGAAGATAAAACGTTTGCAAATTACTTCCGAAGGTATGAAGATCTATATGATTTTGACTGCAAAGATTGGCCAGACTCACGTAAAGTACGCCTATTACTAAGAAAATTAGGCACAGGCGAATATACCAAATTCGTTGATTATATCCTTCCCAGAAAAACAAACGAGTTAACGTTCAAAGAATCCATAAAACTGCTAACGGAACTTTTCAGCCATAATACTTCACTATTTCATAAAAGATGGAAATGCATGAACCTTACAAAAAAGGACAGCGAAAATTACATAACTTTCGCATCCATTGTTAACAAATATTGTGACGACTTGAAATTATAAGGAACTCAGCGCGAACAATTTCAAATGCTTAATTTATGTCCAAGGTCTGGTTTCAACCAAAGACGCGGAAATGAGACGCAGAATACTTACTAAATTGGAAAATGAACAAGATCTGACACTTCAAAAACTAGCCGAAGACTGCCACAGATGCATCAGTGTGAAGAAAGATTCAAAAGACATAGAATAAGCTGGCATAGCACACGTACCAAAGTACGAAGGCAGACAAATTTTCCCTCCTCACAAACAAACCGAACCGATTTTCCCGCCTCAAGAACAGGTGAAACAAAATTTTCTAATTATAATCAGCATAAAAAAAAAACTACCACCCAGTCCATGCTATTGTTGTGGGTCTTGGCATTGGGTTAAAGACTGTACATATCGTTTTAAAACTTGTCTATCATGTAATAAAATTGGCCACAAAAGTTCTCATTGTTGGGATAGAAAAGAAAGCAAAAGCAGAATAAGAATTACGAGGACTGACCAAGCAGATGAGACTAATATAAGAAAATATGTACAATTTGAAATGCAAGACAGAAAAGTTAGGTTACAGCTGGATACTGGCTCAGACTTAACTATCATAAACCTACAAATATGGAGAAAACTGAACAAACCTGTCATGTTAAAAACGGATAAAATTGTTAGATCAGTTACGGGGAGAAAGATAAAATTCGAGGGTGAAGTAATTACAAACGTAACATTTTATGGAATGACGAAAAAACTAAAAATGTACGTCTTAAGAAATACCAAAAACCTATTCGGAACAGACTGGATGCAAAAATTGGAATTGTGGAATTTACCTATTAGTACATTTGCCAAAATGTAAAAAGCTTATCAACCGAGGCAGACAAATTAAAAGGAAAACTAAAAACGAGTTTCCCCGAAGTATTTTCGGCAGGTCTCGGAAGATGTAAGATAATGGAAGCTAATATGGAAATAAAGGAAAACGTTCAACCTGTTTTCAAGAAAAAAAGGAGCGTACCGAAAAAAATGACCAAGAATTAACTAGACTCGAAAATACGGGCATATTGAAAAAAGTAGAGTACAGCAAATGGGCCGCACTGACGGTCTACGTTAAGAAGAAATCAGGAGGAATTCGACTTTGTGCTGATTTTTTTACAGGTTTGAACGCAGCAATAAAGGACTACCACTATCCGCTACCTAGTCCTGAAGAAGTATTCGCTAAATTAAATGGCGGAAAATATTTTTCAAAAATTTATTTAAGATCACCAGCAGAAGTCATGTATGCTAGGAAAATCAGATCAGCGTTCGATAAATTACTACCAAGTAAAACAAAACAAGTAACACAGTCCTACGCACCAAAAAAGAAAATTCCTCCCAGGAGAAACAGTTTTTTAAGGCATATAAAAATAATATGCCTTAAAAAAACTGTTTCTCCTGGGAGGAATACCGCTTACTGGAAGCAAGGCATAACTGAGAAAAGAATTGGTAATATGATGTATATAGTACAAGGAAAAAAAATCCTCACACAGAAGACACGTAAACCAAATAAGAAAGAGACCGTTACAGGATGCTAACGGTCCATCTCAAGAAGAGGTATTGGACACGATTTTCGACACATTCGATATAAAAAGACCGCAAACAATGTCAGAAGCAAGAAAATCGTCAAGAAAAAGAAAGTTCACTGAACCTTTGGAAATAGATCCAAAGAAAAAAAGATATTAAAAAAAACCCTGCTACGCAAAAGCTTCGGAAGGGGGTGTTATGGGATCTTACCCATAATAATAATAATGAACTATTGCATACGTAATAAATACTGCACCTCAGGGGTAGGCAAAGAGTCAGTAATTCCAGTCGAGTCAAGAGTCGAGTTAGAGGCAGTCCGAAACAGTCGCGTTCAGACAATTACTGCAAGACATTGGAATAGTGATACTGGTCGAGACTACATTGTTCTCTCTACTAAACCTGATTGTTCGTACTAACACTTTTCTACCTCTCTGTATATATTCCTGTTTGTAATATATCTGTGTTATTCCATACCTGTGTTCGAGTTCTTCTTTATTGGTTCTACCTTGGACTATCACCGTGGTACAAGGAACCGGACCATAACAGTAAATATAGGTATGTATACGAGAGAGGTGTGCAATTAATGTAAGATTTCATGTACATTTAAAAAAAATGATGAAATAATGGATTTGAAAGAATGTGCAATGATACACACAACAAAATTTCTATTTTAATGTCAAACAACAATACAAAAATATATCAAATAAACATTTAACATAGGACAAAATTATTGGCTCTCTTGTCTCAATAATCAATTGTGTAACTTTTATTCTTGATTATTGCCTTTAATCATTTTTGATAGATCCTTACAATATCACTACATACACTGATAGATATTTTGTTCCATTCTTCTTTGGCAATAGCTTCTAGTTCCTCCAAATTCGAAGGACTTCTTTTTCTTACCTTTTTTTCTTCAAAAATTTTCAGTGGGGTTTAGGTCAGAACTTCAATACCTTAAATTTGTGTCATCTAAGTATTTTGTAACAATTCGTGCTGTGTGTTTCAGGTTATTGTCACGTTGGAATGGTCAGTGAAACCTCAAAGACATTTTCCGTGAATTTTGTTTTATATTATTTTTTTAAGAATAGTCAAATACTACTGATTATCCATGATACCCTCTTCTCTCAATAGTCTTTCTGGTCGAGAAGCAGCAAAACGTCCCCAGAACAGAATGATCCCACTACATTGCTTAATTGTAGGGACGGTATTTTAGGGTTTGTTTCATCCACTTTCCTCCATACATAACTGGAGTTCATATGACCAAATAATTCCCGTTTGGTTTCATCTGATCATAAAACAGAATTTCAATATTTACCCCCATGTTCTAGATGGCTTCTAGAATAAGCTAATCTGCATTTTAGGTGATTATCCTTAAGTAAGGGAGTTTTCTTTGGGCGAAAAGTTCGAAGTCCTGCTTGATGAAAGCATGTTGTGTTTTTACACCATTGACTATGTCCTTTGTCGTTAAGTGAGTATTCTTCAAGACATCTGTAACAATTTTCTTTTCCACTCTTTCAGAAATGAACTGTTTTGTGCCAATCCTTAATTCATTCTCAGCATAATAAGTCTCGTAATTCTTGACAATGCTATGAATTGTCAACCTAGGATCATTTAAATGCTTGGAAAGTGTTGTATATCGATCACCTTCTTTGTACGCATCAACTATCTTCATTTGGAGCTTCTTGTCAAGTTCGGCCGTCTTCGTCATTGTTGCAGAACGAATGAGTTCGGTACGTGGCACTCACATATTGTCTTCTTCATTAGCTTTTAGAATGTTTATAGAATCAGATCAACACTATTTCATTTTCTTTCTTTATATAGTCAGTAGCTGGTATCTGCTGAAGAGTGGACAGAGCGATTGTTGGAAGGTCCGTCTATGAAACTCGGATGGTGAAAGTAACATCAATCAGCAAAGTGACAAATTTTATATTTGTTTTAATCATATATATATATATATATATATATATATATATATATATACACTACTCTGTTTCTTTTTTCTCTATTCTCTCTTTGGTCCCTCTTCTCTCGGTTCACACACACACACACACACACATACATATATATATATAAATACAGACTCGTATATAAAGAGGCACAAACCTCTTGAGATAGATAGATAGATAGATAGATAGATAGAACGATCGATTTTGCTTTTACAATTTTCTTCACGTTTCTTTTACTTTCTCAGATTTTTTAAAATTTACTCGTCTTTCCTTTCTTTCGCTTTTTCTATTTCTCATAATTTATCAGACGCCATCAATACTCTGGGCTTTGTGCCCCTGGCACCAGACCCCTAAGTCATGCACAAAAAGATTGCAAACTCACGGCGCCCACCTATGGTCGGGTGGCAAAAAAAAAAAAATCCTGGGTGTGTATCTTCTTTGTCCTTTTTTAATTTTTCTTGTTGCTTGGAATTTGCCGTCGTCCAAAGCAATTTGTTGTTGTTGTTGCTGCTGCTGCTTTTGTTGTTGTTGTGGCCGTTGATATTCGGATGCCATCACGTGTTACTTTTTTGGCGTTCTATCTATCTATCTATCTATCTAAGACTGTTTATCTCTCTCTCTTTGTATCTATCTATCTCAATCTGTTCGTCTCCCTCTCTCTCTCTCTATTTATCTCAGCATGTTCATATCTCTCTCTCGCTCTCTCTCTCTCTCTCTCTCTCTCTCTCTCTCTATATATATATATATATATATATATATATATATAACTGATTGTATGAACGAGTGTGGAAACTTTCTCGATTTTACCAATTTCATTAAAAAATTTAAAGTTTGTTTGGATGAAATCTTTTCAACAACATCTAGAAATTAGTCCATGTCTAACTTTAAATAATTATAAATTATCATCGAAAATTGATATTTAAATATTAAATATTTATATTTATTTCGGGCAGAAATTCGAATATAAAATGTCCATTGTCTGACTATATTTGGCCATTATCAAAGATGTTGATAATGTGGCTACATATATGTATTTTGCGTTTTTGTGCTATGTCAGTTTCATTTTTCTTTTTAAACATCCCGTCTTCACACGTCATATCAGGTTTTAAAGTTTTTTCTTTTTTTTTTTTAATTATGTAATATTTTAGTTTTTCCTAAATCTTATAAATACTGTTATTGATTTTGCGATGTTTGATTCCATGGTTGTTGCTTCTATGCGGCCCTGTGGGTGATGAATTATTTTCCGCCTTACAACCCCTCTCCCACAGACATGATTCTCGCTACTCTATCGCTCTTTTCATGGCATGTATTCTGACCATCTACATTCCTTTGTTGCAGCAGCCCTGACTTTTGAAACTCGGACCTACTTTGCCACTTACACAGGGTCGAATCATCCTCATTCCCTTCTTATTCCATTATTAAGGAGGAAGTTCCAGCTTCTTCCCAATAACTGCTGCTTTGTGGAACAAAGTCCCGGCAACATGTTTTCAGATCACTACAATTTTGACCTTTTCAAGTCTAAGGTTAACCATTGTGCGTTACTAATAAATGAATAGGTTTATTTTCCCGAAAACTGTAAAAATTTAACGGGATTTCTTTATCAGTCATTTTCGGTGATCCTCTCTCTTTCTCTCTCTCTCTCTCTTTCTACGTGTGTGTGTGTGTGTGTGCAATTTTGACTCATTGAATTTTCACATCGGAAGTAAATGGTGACTTTCCCCGGTGATAAAATATCTCCTTACGACTCCAGATGTCTTTTTGGCGATCTTGCCGATTTTATAAAGGCTTCTGTCTCTCGATTGTTCCAAGTCTTTCTGGAATTTCCAACATTTCAACCTGTTTACAAAGCTTTTTTCCGTCTCTGTTCCATCTGCTGCACTGATGATAAGTCGGATCTTCACTGTCATATTTCAGAAATGTTATTTTCTCTCCCAATATCCGGATACTTTCCCAGCTTTTCAATGTTTTTCAGTTTTACTTTTTCCTATGACGGAAAAACAACATCTTCCATTATCCAATGTATTTTCCCAACAGCGTAACATAGCAAGCTTATCGCTAATCTTCCGCTATTTCCATAGCAAATGTTCAGATGAGATCTATTCTTTACTTTCACCATTTCAAACCTACCATGCTACGACCACAGGATCGAATCAGCCTCGTATCCCATTTCTAATTAAGAAGTTCCACTCAGGCAGTTTCTTCCCAAGTACCGCTACCTTGGAAAACAGACAGACGTTTGAAGACACATCCCTGGGCAAAACAAAATCTTAGACATTTTAAGTTTAGAGTCATCCTTTATCTATCCTCTATATCCGTTTAATCTTTACTTCCTAATTCGCCCTCACATACGCTCATATTACACAATTCATTCCTTAAACATCTACCTTGAGCGGCTCTTTGGTCTTGTATTCAGTAAACTTCAGTAAAAAATAGGTTTACTTCCTGGCCAATTGTTTCTATCTCTGCGATTCGATCCGGTCTTCTGGCATGAACTTGGTAATTCATTATAATTTCTACACAACAAAGAAAAAAAAAACAAGAAAAAAACTCAGTCTGAAGAAAATCAAATACAATGTTTAAAAAAGAAAACAAAAACCTAAAATATTTTAGGAAACTTTTAATGAAACTGCTTAGAATATTTGTTAACTTTGTCAACTTCAATCTGTGACAGGTCAAATATAGAACAATTGGATACACAAGAGTATATAGCAGCTATCTGTGGAGAATAAAATGTATACAAAGCGGGAATTTCAATAAGGGGGATGTTAACGTTGTTTGTGCGCTGAACGTGTTAGAGAAACAATTTCAGAATTGGTTCTATCTTAAGTAAATATTTGCTGGAGATACGATTGATGTGAAGATTTATATTAAATTTTCTCATATCGATTTTCATATATATTTCTTTGTCTTGCAATTGCTACAGAACTGACAGTAGATATTTAATAAGTTTCGTTTGTTCTGGCACAAGATGAATGTAAAGTGAGTGGCGATATTAAATGTAATAATCTTTGAATTTGAAAGGTTCGATTTGGATGGAATATCGACATTGCAAATCTTGATTTATCCTGGCTTGACTTCATAAAATTATACAAAACTATTTCGGTCACAGTAACAGCTCCAAAAAAGAATACGATAGATCTTTACACTATGCTCCGGCGCTTTATTACGTCCACCAGGGTAGATTGTTCTAGTTCCACGTGCCATGCCTTTCCTGGATATCTCAGTTTCAATTATCTCCCTTTTAGTAACTCAATCCTCCAAATATTTTGTTCACCTCTACAGTGGACGAATTAAAGGTTTTGGTTCGAAATTCCACCGTATATCACCTGAAGAAGGCCGTAGCGTACAACGGCCGAAACGTCGTGGATAATAAATGATGAAGACAAGAGTTCGAACAATGTAAATAGTGTTTATGGTTACAATACCTCATCTTTGAAATATAGGTAGATAACGATAGATCTTATTTACCAGTAGAAAAAAAAATCGCCATGATCATCATCATCATCATCATCATCATCATGAGCGGATATTATCGTATAGTCACTGTGTAACTGAGCACTTGAACTGTCCCCCCTCCCAATCTATCTGGGTTGAAAGCCAGAGAGGTAATTTCATGCGTAGTGTGTCTTGGGTAAGTAGACCTGGCGAAGCTCATACCCCTCCACGTCAAACCGTAACTGATGTCGTCTAGCTTGAAGGCTCAGGATAACCTTCCAACATGGCCGTTGACATCAGTGTAGGAAGCCTTTAACCCAGCGATGCCGTGTCAGTCTACCCCAATTTGCTAGGTGGCTGCTGATCTAACAAGAAGTTTCATCCACCCTTTTCAAAGGTCGTGACTCTAAGCCTGCTGGATATCTACCCCCAGAAAAGCCTGGTGGGTGAACCGATTTAATCCCCGATGACCTCTGACCATGCGACACACGTGCAGCAATTTGACATGAAATATTACATTGTTAAAAAGAGGAGGAGAATGTTGAAAAAATACCAAAACAAAAAACCCAGATCCATGACAACGCCAGAGGAGAGCGCGACTTTAAATGTGGTTACTGCAGGCAGTACTGTCACTGCTGTGTGAACCTGTATGAGCTCCAAGCAGTCGCCGCTCTACCAAATGAGATTGAAGCGATACCTTCCGGGTCCAAAAGTAGAATCGACGAGCCGGGTTCGAATTCTCGCCTAGTCTACTACGCTCACTTTTGCACGAATGACCTTAGGACAGGCATCGATTTTACCTTCCTATTATATCGTAGTTTAAATAACATAGTATAATGGGATCTTTAATTTTGGGTGGCACTTAGCCTAGGGGAAGGAAATCTCTGCCTTTTGGAATGGGAAACCACGTCCTTATCTCTCTCAAGAACTCATGATGTCCCAACCCCCAGTACCACAGACTGAACATATAAGCAACAAGGAAGGTTTAGAAAAAACGGAAACAAAATGAACCCTTATACTTAACAACAGGATGAGTTTAAAATTCTCGGGTACAAAATGTGGAAAGAGGGCTTGGAAAATTTGATACTCACAGGACATCGTGGAGGTAAGTGGGAGCCAAAGAAAAACAACGCATAAGCTATGTGGAGAGCTTGTGTAAGTGAATAACAGAATTAGGGATTAGGAGAGATAGCAACAAAACAAAAAATAAGAGCAACAAAAGATAGAAAATTGTGGATAACTATAATTGCCAACGTCCTGAATGTATATAATAATGTGTGACTTTGGGGTTAAAATGAACAGTTGATTTACTCACGCCAACATTAATGAAGGATAATAATGACGAGAAAACACACGGGTCATTTGAACAAAACGAGGTAAAGAATTTACACGCTTTTGTATCAGTAGATCGTTTCAGGAAAATAAATCAGAAATTTTTAAAGTCTGTAGTTTTAACGAATTATCATGAAGAAGAAACGTTTATACAACAGATTAAATGATCTGACATGAAATAATATTCAAAAATGTTTAAAACAAAGGCAAGAGATTTTGTTGTTCACCGAAGGGATATATGGTTTGTTTACTTTCAAAAATAGACGAAGAGAGTTTGAAATACTTAGCTTTCTTGGATTAGTGAAAGAAAATTCTTTGAAGTACCGTCTGCTTGGTTAAAGGTCGATAATATAATTGGAGAATAATTTTACACTGGCAAGAACTTGAACACTGGTCGCGAGGAACTGAATCGAAACCCATCACGTGACTTCAGACACTCTTCTCTTATTAATTTAATTTTTCTCCTCGTTTTATATCAAAAAGAATTTCGTAGAGGTTCGCTATTTACTTCGATGAACAACAAACTCTCTTACCTTTCTTCTTCTTCTTGGCTCAACGGCTAATTTCTGTGAAGACAAGGTTTTCATTGGTCCAACAAAATTTCACATAGGCTCGCGAATTTCTTTCTTTTTACTTACTCAGTCCTACAAATTTGAAGGGAGTGGCTGAAGGGAGTTATTATTATGTCACTACAAGGCCACGACACATAGAAGAAGGGCCTTAATTTTACAAATCTCTTGGATAGCCCCGGGGTTCCATGGAGCACGCATTGTGAAAGGTACCAAATGCACGTAAAAACGTGGCGGTTTGACCTTATCGTTATCAAACGCTATTGTCAATTGGTAGGAAAGAAAAAATATTGACGTACTTTTGATATATATCATCTAGATATATTTTCATTAATCTTTCAGGTTGGGTTAAGGCCATCGACCAGTTCAGGTGAGAGCCCCATTTTCGAAAGAGGATTGACGTTGTAATAGAACGAATAAAAACCGCTGAAGTGTAATCTCAGTACGAATAGAAGAAAAGAAAAAAACGTGTACAAGCAGAGCCACGACCCTCAGCCGTGCGCGTAAGTTGTACTGCATGACCCCTTGCTTTTTTTTATTGCGCATTGTCCGGTTATGTCTTTCTTTCTCTCTCTCTCTCTCTCTCTCTCTTTCACACACACACACACACACACACAAATGCACACACACTTTCACTCTTTCTATATATCTCTCTCCCCATCTATGTCTATCTGTCTCTCTCGATTTTTATCTCTCTTAGACTTTCTCTCTTTCTTTGTCTATCTCACATAATCTTTCTCTCTCAGTCTCTCTCTCTCTACTTCTTTATCTGTTTCACTCTCAAAATTTTTTATCTCTCTCACATACTTTCTATCTATATTTTTCTATCTCTCTCTCTCTCTCTCGCTTTCTCTCTCTATCTATTTCTATCCATCCTATTTCTCTTTTTCTCACACTTTTCATCTTTCTCTCTAAATAATGTCTTAGTTTTATTAAATTTTATTAATTTTACGATTCAGAGCAGATTTTCTCTAACTTGGGGTCATTTTTTACAAAAAGAATTGAGGATTTCAATTCTCTAAGGACTTCTGCTTATAACTAATATTAACAAAACCCCTACAAAAATGAATTTTTCTTTCATAAAATTAAGTAAGTCGGGGCGAGGGATAAGAGATGTTAATAATATATATTTTTTACCAATAATTTCATTAATTTGAGGATAAGACTTTTTAGTTTGCAAGCATTTCCAAATCAGTTTTTTTTTTTTTCACCGCAAAAAGACGTTAAATTTTCCTATCCTAATTTAGGGTCACCGCTGACGCAAGAAAAACAACATTTAATCCAAATTTTGAAGGTTCTAAAAAGAATAAAAATATAATTTAATAATCAAAAAGTCCCTTGGTTATTCCTCTTAATAATAACAATAAATTTTTTAACGATAAAACTTTGTTTTTTATAAAGTTTAGAGCATTTTTTCATCATGCAATGCTCATTTTAAACGAATTTTTCGATTGATTCATTTTTTACAGTTTATAACAGGTTATTTAAAGCCTCAAAATATTTTTAGATTATAACATTTTTTTTTTTGGTTGTGGAGGAGATAATAATGATTCAGTGGTACAAGTCTTATTAGCCCAAACTGGTGGGGAGGGAAGAGGTGGATTTATACATTTCCAAAGGATATTTGCGCAGAACCCTTTAAGCCAACACTTTTTCAAAAGGTCATCGTTGGCGAGCAGCAAAAAACGATCAAAATACAAATTAGTAAATAAGCGAATGAGGAGAGAATTGGGACACGATTAAAATAGATTTTAATTGTAAATAAATTAATGACTAAAAACAAAATACGAAGTTCAAAAAAATAGTATAAAATGGAAAAAAAAAGTGACTCATAATCCCTCAATTAAACGTAAGGAATGAATAAAAAGTTCCTTTTGTTTACATAGGCTCGGCTGAAAAAAAAAACAATATAAACAGCCTCAGAACGCGGGGATGGTGAACCGAGAGAGCACTATGTAAAATATATATGTATATATGCTCTAAGCGTGAATGTGAATGAATATATATATATATATATATATATATATATATATATTTTTTTTTAATCCGATAGATATTTATCGCGTTAAAAGTTATTTTTAGTGGCTACGCATATTTGAGTAGACGCTCCGTTTATTTATGGAGTTTTTTCTTGTATCGGACTGAATATTCGAAAAATCTTATTAAAGAAAAATATCCTCTCTCTGGTAGGATTCGAACCTGTGTCCACCTAGATAGAGGTAAACCGTCGTAAGATCCGACGTGCCTTCCCCGACTCGGCCACGAAGAAAATTTACAGATCACGCAAGTACCTTTAAATGAAATCCTTCTCGTTATAAATTCCTCGAAATTACTATATCTGCCCAGTTTCGTATCCAAACGTGAAAAAAAGTAATTTTCTAACCGACTCAGCAACGAAGGTTCGAATCCTGCTTTAATAAAATTTCTCGAATATTCTGGTCAGTAGATGAATAAAATCTGTTACTTCTTTAGAAAATTATTTAGTTCACGTTTGGATACGAAATTTGGATTTTGTAATCTCTCTAATTCTTCTAACCAATTCATCCCATTCCTTGTCTTTGAGAGGAAGCTTCTTTCAATAAAATTTCAGTTTGTACACTCAGTTCGGTGCTTAGTTGTTTTGATTTTGTTATTTTGTACAAATTACTTCAAAATTAAAGAATAATTTTAAAAACCTCTGTGAGAAAAAGAGCACCATGACAAAATTCACTCGGCCAGAAATTTGGAAATGGCATGTTGTGCTACTTGGCATTCACGCCAGAAGCTCTAACACGAACATTTCAGAGTGTTTATGTGTCAATTTGAAAACAGTGCAGAGGATTTGGAAAGAGTTGGATGAGTCTAATGGTGATTACGAAGATATAGCAGCTTGAAAAACTTACTCTGATCGCTCTGATAAGAAAAGAACTCCTGAATTTGTTTGTGGGGCTCTCAGACTCAGCATGAAGGTCTACATCAAAGGCCTTAAGGGGGTAGATAGTACTGACCTGGGCCAAGATGATGGATGCTGGAAGACCCTAGATCTGGCAACAGGACTCTGTACCATGCCACACAAGGAAGAGAACCCAGCCATGGCTGTCAAACAATTTTTGTGACCACAACACCCTTTACATCTGGCCACCTAACTCCCGAGACTACAACCCCTTTGATTATTATGTGTGGGGCGCAGTTGAGCGAGAGACAAACAAAACTCCTTGTAAGAACTGAAGGCAAGGATTATGACAGCATTTCATCAACTTAAACAAGGAGAACGTTCAGAAAACGAGTAGGAGTTCCCGAAGTCGTCTGGAGGTTGTAGTTGAAGTCAATGGCGATTTTATTGACTATATTTACTCTTTAGTATTTCAGGATATTTTTGTATATTTTTTGGAAATACATCTGTTAAAATGAGATGTCAATGTTATTGTCATTTTGCGTCATCTAGACAATTTATCCATCGCACCCTATATATATATATATATATATATATATATATATATATATATATATATATATATATATATATATATATATATATATATCCATATATATATATATATATATATATATATATATATATATATATATATATATATATATAATTCACAGTAACGTTTCGCGAAAGATGTTTTGCAAGAAAAACTATTAATATTAATTAAGAAATATGAAAACAAAGAAAAGAGGGTCTAATTTTTATGTAATATCAGTCATCCTATATGTCGGTGATTGCTGGACAATTTCCTCACAGATGAAGAAGAGACTTGAAGCAACGGATATATTGTTCTACAGAAGGATGCTGGGAATACCAAGAATGGAGCATGTGAGCAATGAGGAAGTTTTATGGAAAATGGAAACAAAAAAAAAACAAAACAATTATACCTAAAATCATAAAGAGACAGTTGAAATTTATGGGACTCATCATGAGGAAAGGAGGCTTGGAGAAATTTAATACACGCAAGGCGTATAGATAGATGTATGGCAGAAAAGTGAGTGGGAGGTAAAGATAGTAAAAAGAAGGGTATTGCTAAAAGATAAGAAGTTGTGGAGATCCATGACTGGCCATGTTAAGAAGAGGAAAATATATATCGGTATTTGTTGATCGTTTCGGTTGGTCTGGTCACCGCGTTACAAAGTACAACATTGACAATTTCAGTTGATGACGAGAAATGATAATCGGGGAATAAATGACATCATCAGTCGGCGAGAAAGGGAAAAGAAGAAAGAAAAAAAAGGCATGTTAAGGCAAGTAAATTGTGCACTGAATGACCCCGTAGCTATGAGGTGGCCGGAAGACAGGCGCCATTTTCCACACGAAAGCTTTCAAGTATCGACCGCGCTTGGGTTAGCTGTTTGTTTATCGTAGTCTATAAGCCAATTTATCCCGCGTTACCAGGGCGAGAACGAGTTATTGATAAGGTCATCGCTAACTTTTGTTGGCTAATTTTCTTCTAGGCGAAGTTAAATTTGACACGGAGTTAATTAAAATGAGGAAAAATGATTAACAACAACAAAAACAAAAAAATAAAAAATAAAATAAAGGCGAAAAAAAGAAAGAAAGAAAGACGAAATTGACAGAAGCGAGACAAAATTACCAACGTCTGTTTTTTTTGTATTTCTTAAGAACTGTCTCTAATTAAAGTGTAGGATCTGTTCGATTACCTTAGCGATTTAAATGTACCCAACTCGGCTTGAGTCATGTTTTGTGTGGATGGTGTTATGTATAGCGGCTCAGAGTAAGAAATCGCAAAGATTTCGAATTCCAGTCGGGTTCGTTCCATTCACTTACGCTTGAGAAGGTGATGATATCTTCTTCTACTCCAGCTATGGGATAAATAGTAGTTCTTGTATCAGAAAGAATCACTTTTATTCTAAAACTTCTGTTAATGCAATATTCACTCGCCAAAAAATTAAATATTCTTACATTCCAAAAATATGTTTCAGTTTTAAATAGACCACACAGATTTGATAAGCTGTAAAAAAAATAACCAAAAAAATCAGTCGACTTGAGTCGAAATAAAATAAATATTTTCTGGTGAGGGTTAATTTTGGTACTAGACCATGTTTTATGGTTACCTAGTGAGGCGTGAACTCACTGAGAATAGCTTAGAAGATGAACCCACTAATTTTATGAGTAAGATATGGATGCGTTTTTCAAAAATAAAAGTAAAAAAAAAAAAAAAAACGCTACCTGCTATTTTTCAGATTTATTCCAAATTAATGACTTATTCGATTTAAATGAAATTTTCATCAGCTATTCATAAATGAATGAATTGTATAGTGAATACGTTATTTTATTAGAAAATTTTGTAGAAATATTTTTGGTCAGGTACCCCTTATTTCGAAACACTGTGAATACTTTTGAAATTGGAGGTGATGACAAATAATTTGTTTTATAAAGAAAAATGCCTGAAGATATTATTTCATTAAAAACTTTTGCAATATCTGATGTGAACAACTTAAAAATGGATTAAAAAAATTCAAACTGAAAATAAAATTTTTGTAGAGTGTTGCTGCCTGCATTATTTTATATAAACACATTATTTTTTCAGATTTAACGAGGAAAATAACCATAAAATTACTTTTTACACATTAGCTATTTTTTATTGTTTTACTCAGGTGTTAATTTTCCGTCATATAAATTGAAAATACCAACTGGTAGGAGAGTAAAACGAATAATGATTCGAATGAAACGCTATAATATAAAAAAAAATAGAAATTGATTTCACGGCAGGAATTCTTTTTATCAGAATTGTTATCTCTCTCCTTCCCTCTCTCCCCCTCTCTTTCTTTCTCCTTCCTCTCTCCCCCTATCTCTCTCACTCTCTCTACACACACACGTATATATATGTGTGTGTGTGTACGTGTGTGCGCGCGCTCGCATGTGTGTGCGTGTGTGTGCGCGCGCGCGTGTGTGTGTGTATGTTTATGTCTGACTGCCTGCACCTATCTATCTATGTTATGCGTTGTTTTTCTCTCTCCCTCTTGCCTTCAATCTATCTTGTGAGTATCAAATTTTCCAAGCCTTCTTTCCTCATTACGTGTCTGAGAAATTTCAACTGTCTCTTCCTGATGTCAAGAACAAGTTTCTTTTTTCTTTCCATTTCCTCTAAAACTGCGTGGGTTGCTCATATGTTCAATCCACGGCATCCTCAGCATCTTTCTGTAGAATCACATTCCTGTCGCTTCAAGTCATTTTTTCATCTTTGAGGAGACTGTTTATCATTCACTGCCATATAAGAAGACAAATATTGCTTAACAGTTCAGTACTCTTTTCTTTGTTTCTAATAAAGTTTTTTTTTCTGTTTCTTAATATTCGACTTAGCTTTTAGAAGGCGTCTTTGACTACCCCAACGCACCTTCGGATTTCAGTGTTTCACTTTCCGCCCTCTATTAAAACATTTCCAAGTTATTTAAATTATTGAAGTTGTTTGATTTTGGTATCTTCGATTTGTAATTTGTATTTTGGGTTCACCCCTTTTGCTAACAACCACGAATTCTGTCTTCTTTGTCGTTGATTTTTACTTCCTTTCTTCTCGATTTCCTTCACTACCTTCTGTAGAAGGTTTTGTAGTTTTCTTTCTGCTATCAACACTTTGTCATGTACATATCTTATGTCATTAAGATTGTAACCGCTAATAATGAATCCTAATAGAACTTGTATTTCTCTCAGAATTGCCTCACTGTAAAAAGTTAGAATAAATACGGTGACAAGAGACGACACATCCTTGTCTTACACCCGTTTCTATTTTTGTATATCTATTGAACTCCTTTTCTGTTCGTGTTCATGTGATTTGCTACCAGGATAAGTACTTGAAACTCTAAATATCTACGGTGTCTCAAAAATGGAATTGTTGGGATTAAGATTAAGAAGATTTGAAACGAAGAAATTAACTTTGTTGTCTGTTTCTTTTTTTTTTCATAATTATTTGTCCGATTCGTGTTGCTTTTTTTTTATATCATATTTATTTATTTTTACTTTTGTCATTCCTTTATATCACTTAACGTTACTGAAGAGAAAGGACAATAAAAAGAACAGGATTCAAGGAGACAGTAGATGATGATTGATATTGCCTTTAAATTTTTGTAGATTGTAACTGATAGAAAAGCAAGAAACCGAAAGAGAGTCACATAGGCGAGAAGAACGAGAGAAAAAGTATTAGAATAGATTATATTTAGCTATTTCAACAGTAAAATGATGAGACCTAACTTCCAATCTAGTATTATGCATGAATTCGTAAAGATGATGTACCAAATAGGAAAACTCATCAGAACACTTACCATGAAAATATTTATAAATTGGATCATTGGACTAAAGATTTATTCTTGGATTCTTGGATTTATTCTTGGATTCTTGGATTTATTCTTGGATATGAATAATATCCATCAAGCGTCGATTGAAGCAGAAATAGATTCTCTATTATTTAGTTTTCTATAATCCTGCATCATCAAATCTATTGGGATTGAAATTCAACTTTTCTTCCTGTTGCTTTTTATCACAGTATTTCGACTTTGTTTGCTTGGATGAGGTTCTGTCATCACTACAATTAATGTAGATATAAAATGTGCACATGATCTGATGATCGTTTAAGAAGTAAAGCTGCCAATCACCAGGCAGTGTTGAATTCTATGTCCACACTCTTTCTTTCTTTATTAGTCCTGGGTATGACGATATACTACATCCAGCAGTAAGACCTCTGATCAGGAGATTGAAGGTTTTGAGGAGCGTGGAAACACCGCTTAAATATTGTTGAGCCCAGATCCACCCCGACCTGGGGTGGTAGCACCTGTTAGGATTCCAGCTATAGGCAAATAGCAACCCCCAAACAAAAACAAAACTTTATAAGAGTATAAAACTACATATAGTAACATTACCAACTACAAATTTGTACAGCAAAATTAGCAACAAAGCATTTTATAGTAGAATTCACAACAAAATATCTTATTGCAGAATGACCAACAATACATTTTATACCAAAATCACCAATAATACATTTTATCTCTTGCTGAAGTCATACAATTGCTTTCAAAAAAATATTTAGTTAAATCCATAAAATTGTGTTGAAAATATTCAGATTTCGGCATGAAATAACTCATATCGGTGTTGATATGCCTTTCAACAAAATCAAGAAACCAATCTTTCTTTCTTTGTCAGGTCATTCTTCGATTGCTACTGGTACCACTTAACCTAGTACTGCCTGTCAGATGGTCGGATAATCAGCGTCTAAATCGGTTCCCCAGGAAACTTTTCTGGTGAGGAAAGTGGTGGATAATCTTTGCTTGACTGCCTCTTGGGACTGAAGCTCACTCATGGCCTCAAGTGGAACTCTTATATGCGAAAAAGGTTGGAAAATTGTTCCCTGCACCATTCCAGTAAATACCTGACACTACCTGCTATTCCCTACCTTTACAAGAGCCACACCTGACCCCAAATCATATCATGTCTGGTCAAATTTGGTTCTTATAAAGCTAGGGTAATAGCAGGTATTTACTGGAATGGTACAGGGAATAATTATCCAGCTTCTTTCGCATAAGAGTTCCACTTGAGGCCTGGGGTGAGTTTCAGTTCCAAGAGGCGTTCAAGGAAAGATTATGGGTGATGAATTATTCCCAAACTTGCAATCCCTTTTCCAGAGACGAAACATTGCAAGATCGTTATTTCTATGGGAAATGCACAAACCTACTTACATTCCTTAGTTTCAACAACTCTCACCCTTAGAGCAAAGACACGGCCCACGCCGCGTACACTTCGCATTCCCTTAGTCAGAAATGCGGGTAAATCAGGCGTCCACCTCTTTTAGAAAAATATTTAAAAAAATAAAAACTAACGAATTACTTTTCAATAAGAGACAATTCTCCATCAATACCTTTTTGCTCAAATTCTCTCAGTAAAAGAAGAAAAAAAAAAAAAAGGAAAAAAGCGTTTTTGTTCGGGTATCAGCCCTACTACGTCTAGAATTAGAAATTCCATGAAAGACAAGTGGCGCCACCAAGAGGAGTCCAAGTCAATGTCTCCTCACCTCAGGGAAGTCCCAAGACAAATAACACTCACCTGTCATGTGAATTTCTTGCATGGAATTTCATGGAATGTAAAGTTTTGTTGTAATTGAAACAAAGAAGAGTGGCCTATTGTAATATGAAGCTCATTATGTGAACGTTGCTCAGCCAAAGTACATTATTCAAATTTGTCAAGACAAATCTATTATCTTTCTCTCTCTCTCTCTCTCTCTCTCTCTCTCTCTCTCTCTCTCTCTCTCTTTCTCTTGATACACACACACACACACACACACGGCACGCGCGCACACACACATACATATATCTTAAATGTCATGTAACTTTAGGGTGTAGGCGTTCATGTCTCTCTAACGATTTCTTTTCTTTTCTATGATAGCTGAAAGGTTTCTTAGAAAAGATATTGGTGTAGTTTTCCATTTTCTTCGTAGTTTTGAATTCAGCCATGATTCTAGACTGTCACTCAAGGCTAAATAGCTACTACTATTTAATCTATAGTTATGAAGAGAAGGGTTGGATTTATGCCTTACGAGGGCGATCTTTATTTTAGGCCATGCCATCGATCATATCTCAGCCAGAACTGGAGGCCTGTCTCAAAACTTGTCGTTCCACCATGAACAAAGATTTCAGTTTGGTTTTGCAAGAGTTTGCTGCTGTATAAATTCAAAGAAAACCATAGAGATTTAGAGCATAATTAATTTGCATTGAAAAGTTAATCCTCTTTATCTTGTTATAATTTTTCTTTATGAAAGTTTTATTACAACGAACATATAATTTGGTGGAGCTTCAGATCCATCACTTCCCACCCCATTAACAAGGGTGTATGAAATATTATATGCATTTTAATCTTTGAATTAATTATCCACATTAAAGCAGATTTAATGAAACAAAAACCATATTGGAACTATGAATTCTGGAACACTTATATGACATGAAACAAAATAAATATGAAAGTAACGTTTTACTTTATTGTTTAGAATTAAAGTAATTTTTGTTATGCTGACTTATTTTGTCATAAATATACTTTTTTATGATTATAGAAGTAGGAGTAGAAAAATTGTCTCTTAAAAATGGGTAATTTAGCAGCAGGGATAGGATTAATTTAGTCAGTACCTTTTTTGATAAGTTAGTTGGTACTTCTTTCATGATGTTCTTTACTTGAGGCCAATTCATGTTTCAGACGACGGCCAGAACTAGAGGTTTATTTCAAATTTTGTCATTCCACCAAGAGTGACAAGTTTTAGTTTGGGTTTGTGGTTGTTCATTGCTGTAGTTGGCTTCAGAAATTTAAAGAAAAAAAAAAGCAATAAAGAGCATAATTAATTTGCCTCAAAAAAATCAATCCTCTTTGTCTTGGTAGATTTTTTTTTTTTTGCTGTGGTTTTATTAGAATTAATATAGAATTTGCTGGAGCTTTGGATTCATCACTTTTTACCCTGTTAACAATAAAATGTTATATGCATATTAATCTTTGAATAAATTATCCACATTAAAACAAAACAAAAACCATATTGGAGCTATGAATTCTGGAATAAAAATATGACATGAAATAAAATAAACTTGAAAATGACTTATTTTTATTTTATTTATTTTATTGTTCATGAATAAAGTATGTCTTATCAGAAACATACATTTTGATGATTATAGAAATACCTTGAAAAATTGACTCTTAAAAATGCGTGGTTTAGCCGCAGGGTCAGGGTTAACGTTTTCTACACCTCGTTTATAATATCTAAAAATATTATATTAGACATTGAATTTAATCATGACATTGACTTTACATAAAAACGTTCTTAATAAATAATTTGTCATTAATTTTGTGGTATAAAATATCACGTTTATCCATAGTTTATATTATAACGGTAAAAGTAGAATTATTCAATATTCATTTTCAAATCATTTTTAGAAAGAAAAATACAAATTACTCATAAAAATTAAATTTTATCATCAATATATTTGTTGTTATGAATAGCAATATCATTAACTTTATGTAACGAATAATAAAATTTTTAAATAAATTTCAGTATTTTAGAAACAGAATCAAAGAAAAAAGTTTTCGGAACAAAAGTCTATTTAAATTGAAACATAACAAAACATTAAAATTTTCTTTCTTGGGAGAGACTGTAAAATTTGTAATAAGAATGACTTAAAAACTTCGGATTAATAAATTTTTTCTTTAAATCAAGTAAAATATTACATTTCTGTATAAGAAACGCGTTAAAAAAAATACAAGTCGTTTTTTCATTTGTCAAAAAACAAAATACAGATTTTAGCCAAAAATAAAATTCATTCTGATTGGGTTCACTTTTATGAAGAGAACATTTCATAGAGAAGGAAATTAGCTTTAAATGAGAAATGTTAAATGAATTTCCAAATAACAAAACCAAATTTCCTAAACTATATTTTTAGTGAAGTCTGCACAAAAAATGTTTGTTTTTGAAATGAAAACATAAAATAATATTGCAAATCCAAAGGAAACAAAATAAATAAATCTTATATTTATTTCAAGTAGATAATTTAAAGTTATTCTAAATGTAAAAAGGAAAACTTTCTTAAGCTGAATACAGCAGCGACCTACTGCAAATCCAAAACAAATCTAAAAAAAATTTTATAGGCGTCGAGTTCTAGGTGAGAAATGCACGATGACATGACCTTAAGTAAAACATGTTTGAAATATATATTATATATATATATATATATATATATATATATATATATATACTGGCCACTCGTGTTCAAAGATACACATCTACTAGAGGGGGCCGCTAGACAATCACTATTGAAGACGGTTGCTCAACACCCACAGAGCCCAGCCGTGCTGAGCAGACCTTAGTTACAGGGAAAGAGCGTGTTATCTAGCGTGATCAACACTTTGAACAAAGGCAGCACCCCTTAAGCCCTATGACTTCGTGCTAGCACAGCTATCGACGGCCCCCAAGGGTCCCGTCTACCTAATTTAACTCACAAGGCGTGGTTTGTTTTTCAGGCACTTTCCAAAGGTGCTGCACGCTGGGATCGACCCCATGAGTCCGATAACATCAGGAAGTCTCCTTCCTGACAAAGTGACCATTCGAACCCAGGACTCATGGGCAGAATGCGAACGTCGTTCTAACTATATATATATATATATATATATATATATATATATATATATATATATATATATATATATATATATATATATATATATATGAATAATATAATATACCTTTAATGTATGCTAAATTTGTGGCTAAAAGTTCTCAATATCAAGGATAGTGTGTGTGGTAAATATAAGAGTGGACACGGAGTTTAACGACGAGTGGCAAATAACTACTTCCATTCTTGAACGCAATCTTTCAAGCCACACACACATATACATACATATATATATATATATATATATATATATATATATATATATATATATATGGGGGGTGAAAATATATAGAAAATAGGAAAGAACTCGTTAGGTAAATAATCCAAAATTCTTTTAGTATTTTTGTTATTATTTTTAAAAAAACAGTGCTCGATACAAAAGTAGAGCCTATATATATATATATATATATATATATATATATATATATATATATATATATATATATATAATATATATATATATATATATGCAGAGTAGAGCCTATATATATATATATATATATATATATATATATATATATATATATATGCAGGGTGATTGAAAAGTAACTCCCTATTTTATGTATGAGTTGCCAGCCAGGAGTATTGACTTAACACTCTGTAACTTTTTTTTTTGGCTTTGGCGTTGATTAAAGGATATATATATATATATATATATATATATATATATATATATATATATATATATATATCTGCATATATATATATATATATATATAGGATCTACTTTTTTATTTCGCTTGAAGATGAAACGGGACTAAACACCTCAATTCAACTTAATTTTAATAATTATTTGGATGGTTTCGGCTTTCGTTTTTGAAACATGAGAACTCTTATGTAGCGAAGGATTCATATTTTTAAACAAAAAAATATTATTATAATATAAGCTCTACTTCTGCATGGAGCACTGTCTTCTTCAAAATAAAAACCAAAATACTAAGGAACCCCGGATTATGCACCCAACGTGTTCTTTTCTATTTTCTGCATACCTGCGCACTTATACTTACCACTATCAGTTTACTATCCAACGTAGATTTATAGAACAAAAGTAAAGAAATCATGTTATGTTTGATCCCAAGCCACGTGGAAATTAAAGGAAATCACCAAAAATAGATTCAGACACAAAGGCTACACAAAACAAAACCATTGATAATAATTTCAACATCACTTATACGAACTTAAAAAAGTAAAACAAACAGTTACATTCAACAGAAATGGCAAAAGCGCTGGACCAACAACAGAAATAATAAACTTCTCACAATCAAATCAAATCCTAAATGGAAACAGATGCCTGGAGAAAGAAGACGAAGTAACGTTCGCTGGATTACCCATTCCTACTTGCTGAAGAATGAAGATGAAACATGTACAACATGCCAAGCTGCACTCAAGGTGAAAAACATCTGAACTGAATGAACCCACTTAGCCCCTATAAGATATAAGTACGACAAAGAAAAGAACATGAGAACATTATTTAAAAATACTGAAACCATCAACTTAATGTCCTATCTTAAAGAAATAGGTTCATACCAAAACATATAACATCTGCAATAGATCATCTAAAAACTATATATCTGTAAAACAGACGTTCATCCTGAAGGTATAAAATTACGTACAAGATATCTGTAGTTGAAGGCATAAAATTGTGTACAAAATATTTAGATTTAGGCATTAAATAACCCATCACGACAAAAGCAAATCAAGGGTATACCCGGGGTTATTATTTTTTTTATACCCAAGCTCTAGGTTATTCTTTGTTATTTTATAATCACAGGTATAATATACCCGCTTACACTAGAATATACCTGTCCTTTTTCCATGTAATTAAATGGATACTATTGTATCCATATATAATAGTCAGGTGGTATACTATGGAATACAGAGCGTCATATGTCGGCAGAGATTTCTTCTTTATATTCTGCAACCCTAAATTTTATTCTGATCCTTTGGTTTGCACATTCTTCTTTATCTTTATGTCCCCTAAGGATATAGACGATTATGGCTCTCCACAATTTCCTGTCGTTTGTAGCACTTAATAAATGTTGTCGTTTTGTTATTTCTCCTAAACCCTGTTCTGTCATCCATTTACTCAAGCTCTTTAGGTGGGTTAGGCGTTGTTATCCTCTGTCATTTTTGCCTTCAATCTTTCCTGTGAGTATCAAAATTTCCAAGCCTACTTTCCTCATTATGCGTCTCTTCCAGAGATTAATTATAAGTTTGCTTTTTGTTTCCATTTTCTCTAAAACTTCGTCGTTGCTCACATATTCAGTCCATGGTATCCGCAGAATTCTTCTGTAGAATCACATTTCTGTTGCTTTGAGTCGCTTCTTCATCTTTCATATTCCCTGTCATTACAGGAGGAGAGATATATATCACGTAACAGTTTAGTACTCTTTTCTTTGTTTCTAGCCAAGTTTTTCTATCTCTAGTGGCCTGAATTCTGAATGGATATTGATTTGGGTCAAAATGATTGAGGAATGGTTATTTTGTCATTGACTTCTTTTGTCTTGTTTTATATGTGCTACATAATGTAGAGAGAGAGAGAGAGAGAGAGAGAGAGAGAGAGAGAGAGATCAGTTCAGGGCTGCCATACAAGATAGAGCAACATTTGTATTTATAGCCACTTACTTTTCAGTCTTAGACTTAAATTTGATATACGATGTACAAAACATTGATCATCTATTAAGACCATTAAATTTTGTCAGTTTTTTGTAAAGCAAACTTAAACCTAGAACACTAACTTAAATCAATTAAAGTTACACCACTACTAACCATGGGTATATCATACCCGATTTTGAAAATATCAAAAAAAAAAATATTAAATATTAATTTTATTTGAAATATTTTACATGCAGGCACTTTAAATTTTGTACTTTGATTTAACATTAATAGGAACTGAAAAACATATTATTTATGTAAGAAAATCAGGTACTGAAAATTTGCGCTGGGTACTATATACCTATGGTTATTGTTCTAGGGTTTTAAGAAAATCATATATGAGTTGGCCTCGTTTTGACGTTGTATGACGTCGTGCACGGACAGAATGTCGAAGTACAAAATGCCGAAAGACAGAATGACGAATGGACAACAAAGTACCAAATGGACAAAGTGAAGAACGAAGAAAGGAGACTGAATTGTGCGATAGGCACCTATTTAGAGCGTAATAAACAACCCCCACCTCAAATTAGACCGTTAACCGATGATTATGGAGGCTTAATCACTTTTAAGGCTATTATTTATTGAATGGTGCCAAAGCTAAACAATAAAATGCTTGGAAGTGCTTAATTGATTATTTGAACCTAGTTTTTAAAATCATGACGATATGTTCGTTTTTACTTTGTTCAACATTTTGTTTTCTTGAAACTTTGTCTTTCCGAAATAATGTCCATTCGTTAGTTTATCAGTTCAATTCATTTTCAGATTCAGCACTTTCTCCATTCGACATTTTGTCCGTTCGACGTTATATCTTTCGACACTTTGTCCGTTCGACACGCTGACCTACTATCTATAAACATCAAACAGGTCCAGAAGTTTAAATATCTGGAAAGCGTTTTAACAGAGGATGGAAACTGGGACACTGAGAGCTTTGGCTTAGCTAAAGAATCATTCCAAGGCAAGGTAAGCAACCTATATAGGACAGGAAATTGTGGAGAGCCATGATCGTTTAAAAGTCATTATCAAAGATTTTTTGTCTGTGTGTGTATTATGCACACACACACACACACACACACACACACACACACACACACTAAATGAAGAAATGTGTCTACAATAGCATACCTTTTATTTATCATGCAAATATCTTGCTGGTAAATAATTAAATTAAAATCATGACGATATATTCGTTTTTAATTTGTTCAACATTTTGTCTTCTTGAAACTTTGTCTTTTCGAAATTAGAACTTAGGCACTTTCTCCATTCGACACTTTGTCCGTTCGGCACTCTTACTTACTACCGTATCATGCTTGGAGAATTTGACACTCACAGCATGTACTAACGGCAAGAGGGGGGATGAAGATCGAGTAACCTACTTAAAGAGCGTGTGCAAATGGATAACAGACCAGAGAGTGGAAAGAGTAATAAAGAAACAAACACTTCTAAGAGCAACAAAAGATAAGAAGTGGTGGAGAGCCATGATCTCGCACGTCCTGGAGAGACAAATAA
Source organism: Acanthosepion pharaonis (assembly GCA_903632075.3). NCBI lineage: Eukaryota > Metazoa > Mollusca > Cephalopoda > Sepiida > Sepiidae > Acanthosepion > Acanthosepion pharaonis. Next base: position 881,479 of record CAHIKZ030000172.1, read on the forward strand.
GACAAGAAGATAGGTAACTCTTTGTGTCTTATTAATATTAGGCATCCGTCAGTCAGGAAAATCTATGGAACTCTAATCTGGATGATGTTTCAGGCGCAAACATCCGTCGTGTCTTGACCATTCTATTCTAGAATGGCTGGCCCTTTCAGATTTTACACAGAAGTCTGATGTTAGTCTCTGTCAGATTTTACTCTGTCCTTAACTTTTTCATCCCTTTCGTCATTTTTATTAGTTAATACTCACTTTTTATATATCACAACTGTCACGTGTGCAACGAAAGAAAATACGATAAATAGAAGTAAAGGGAACGACAGAAGAGCAACTAAATTTTATGGTTGAATAAGAAAAGGTTTCATTATAGTTGTAAAGATTATGATCAGTGGCTAAAAAGAAAAAAAAAAAAAAATTTAAGGCTAACCAGCAAGAAATTAGAAACACTTCAAAATAACTTCATTTGGGGGGGTGCTAGTTTTTTTTGGGTATAGCTTACAGGTGAGGTCAATGAAGGGTAGTAAATGGACAGCCTTGAAGCAGAATATCCAGATGAAAGACCTCTACATGTAAGGTCATCCATACCACACAAGCAGGAGAAACTAGTCATGGCTGTCAGGCACACATCACCCCTTACATCTGGATAACTAACGCCCCCAGATTGCAAACTTCTTGATTATTATGTGTGGGACGCAGTTGAGCGAAAGACCAACTCCTTGTAACACCCAAGATGGGCTGAAGGCAAGGATTATGGAAGCATTCACCAAGTTAAACAAGGAGACCGTCCACAAGTGTTGCAGGAGATTCCGAAGTTGTCTGGAGGCCGTGGTTGAAGCCAATGTTGATCTTATTGAATAAATTTACTCTTTAGTATTTCAAGATATTTGTGTGTAATTTTTATAAATGTATCCGTTAAAGTAAGATATCAGTGTTATTTTCATATTCGTGCCATTTGCACGACAATTTATCCATCGCATCCTATATAACAAAATTTAAGTATGAATCTTATTGAGTTATATGTAAATATTATTTCACTTCTCTTGTTCACATACGCACACACATACTTGGCAATGTAAACGTGTGCACGTTCACACTGTCATGTGTGTGTGCGTGAGTGTGTGTGTGTGTGTGTATAGGATGGGAAACTGAGAGAGGGGAAAAAAGCAAAACGATATAGAAAAAAAGGAGAGAAAAATAAATGTAATATTTTTTACAATGATGTTTACTCTGTACAAGGCCCGAGGGACACTCGAGGTAGAGTGTTAGAGAGTAAGAGGTAGGGCTTCTATGGATAACAGTTAATTCGAGACTTGGACAGATTAAGATAGTAGTGATCGAGAAAGTATTCCCTTGGAGGTCGGTCCCACAGCGCAATGGTTTGTGGGAAGAAGCTGCTCGAGTGAAATTTACATCTCACCAAAGGAATACAAAGAAGGAGAAAAAGAAAAAGAGAAGTGAAGGAAAAAGAGAGAAGAAGAAAACGAAGAAGAAAAAGAAGAAAACAAAAACGGTGAAAGAAAGTGACAGAAAGCGAAAAAAGAAAAAGAAGAATGCAACCATTTTTCTTTTTCAACGAACGAAAAAATAGATCTTTAAACAAAATAAATCTAGCAAACTATCAAAAAAGTCTTTATAGACAAAAACAGAAAAAAGATGAAAGGTGAAGAATGATTTTAAAGGAAGGCGAAAACATAAAATATGAAATAAAGAATTTGAGGAGACGAAATCTGGAAAAGAAAAAGCAAAGAAGACGAAAAAGAAGAAACAAATATTAATAATAATAATAATAATAATAATAATAATAATAATAAGAAGAAGAAGAAGAAGAAGAAGAAGAAGACTTGGAGAAAGATAAAAAGAGAAAGTCAGAAGGAGTAAGCTATAAATGGAAAAAGTTAGGAGAGGAAAGAGAAAAAAAAGGAAGATTAAAGATGTCCCATTTACTGACCCTGAAATCCAATCTTATCAACACTCGTCTGCTTCATTCGAATGTAAATTGTAAACAGTTGCTATTAGGAAAACCCAAAAATAAAGTAAAATAAAATAAAAAAATACGGAATATTTTGATATACCGAATCTTTTTCTGGAGTGTTTATTTACACGCAAATTTATCCTTCGATACATTTGTTTATTTGTCCATTAGAAATTGAATGAATAAAGCGAGCTTACTAAAGCGGCCATATTTGTTAATCATATCACCATTGTGACCAGGAAAAATCAGCTATCAACAAATGCTGAAACTTAAAAAAAGTTTGTAAAAAAAAATGTAATTAGGCTTAATGGTAAGAGTATTAGCGAGTGGTTAACGGCACAGTATATAGAATTGGCGAATCGATTTCAAACTCTGGCTGAAACAATTTTAACTAAATAGTTTGGGATAAATACCAGGAGAGATATCTTTAGCCTTGTAAAGGTAACGCATCATGAATGTGCGCTAATAGGTTAGGTTAGGGGCAGTGGCGTAGCTAGGAGGTGGGGGGGGGGCGGACCGCCCCGGGTGCCAGCACAGGAGCACAGGAGGGGTGACACAATGTCACCCCCATCAAAATTTTTCAACCAGGCTAAGGTGCCAAAAATAGCCTGAAAACAGTGGTGGAGACACAGGGTTTCGCAGGCGGGCATATGACCCCCACAGAAATAATTTATGACCCCCCCCCCCCAGTTTTGTGCCCCCGTCAGAAATTTTCTAATAAATTGTCGGGAAATTTGTGAGTAGGAAAAATAGCAATGTTTTCAGCTTTCATGTGTTTCAGTTGCTACAATCTTGGTTACTAACAAGAGACATTGTTGTAACATTTTATATCGGATGATATGGTGTTTTAACTCTGCATCATTAATAACAACAAAGCGAAATACGAAGCCAAAAGTGCAACAATTTCAGTCTTGCCTGTGTATCAATTCGCTGAGATACAATTTTCCATTGAGTGAACGATATACTTTTTAATATATCTACTAATGTTGGGACAATTAATCGGAATCGAGAATCGCAAAAATCGGAACTTTTGGGGGTATCGGAAACGGTATCGGAATCGGAAAAATTTGTGCCTATTTTGCAATTCCAAAAACGATTCTTTTAAATTTTTAACTTAATTTTTCATGTAAAAGAATGCAGTTGATTTACAATGATCCGAAAAATGCTTAAAAATTAAATAGTACATTTTTGTTAAGAAAAATGCTTTCAAACATCATTGATAAATAAATGGTACCCAGAAAATGATGCAACGGAAAATTGGACACCGAAAGTTAGCAACAGAAAGTTACGTCAACCATGAGCCAGTCGAGACTGTCGGATCTGGCTGTGCTGTCCATTGAAAACGAGCTTACAAGACAAACAGATTTTGACGATGTCACTGACCAGTTTGCCACAATGAAAACAAGAAAACATTCATTCTAAGACCATAGTATTGAATGTCATTCTTTTGTGTATTGCTGCGTTTTGTATTTAGTTGTTCTGAAAGTGAACAGTTGCATTTTAAAAATCTTTTGATTTGAACTGATTATTTTGTGGTATTGGATTTTGTCTTGGATCATACATGTAAACAGTAACGTACCGGTCAGTAAAGTAGAGGTAGAGCACGTATGAAAATTTAGCTACAGCTAACCATTCAGCATAGGGTGAATTGGGGTCATTGGGGTGACATTTGAGCGGACCGCCCCGGGTGACGTTTACTCTAGCTACGCCACTGGTTAGGGGCTATACCTTGCTGCTAGTACAATGTAACCCAGTATAACCTGTCGCTTATTACTTGGAGAAGAAATAGACAATCGTCCTGAGAAGCTCCCTAAAGAAAAATTATTTGGTATGGCAATAAAACGCTTTGATGGCGGAAACGTTCACTAATGAAAATTAGATAATCACAAATACACACACACCCACACGCACACACACACACGCACATACGCATACACACGCACACACACACACACACACACACATATATATATATATATATATATATATATATATATATATATATATATATATTATGAAATGGGCAAAGTCCGACAATTATTTTAAGACATAATTTATGACCATGGAATAATAGTGTTTAAGCCTTTTTATTAAATCCTTACTCTGTCCTGGACATTGAGTTCTACCTGGATTCTATCCTCTTGGAATTTTTATTAAAAAAATATACATGTTTGTGTATGCACCTATGTATATATATTTATATATTTTGCATATGTATGTGTATATTTAACACTAATATTATCTATCTCTCTCTCTCTCTCTCTCTCTCTCTCTATCTATATATATATATATATATATATATATATATATATATATATATACCGGTAAATATGTTAAACTTATAAAAATAGAAAAAGGCTATATAATAAAATATTCCTCAAGTTCAAGCCAGTCTCCATTCAACCTCGGAAAGGTCTGTATGCCTTGATCAGGTGGTATTCCTTTATGTTGCTCATCATGTCCACATTGGCCGATTTTACGACGTTTTGGCGCTTCTGAGTCGCTCATTGTTCTTTCTATTGGCAAACGATTCCTACGTAATAATCCAGGAAATTCATATTACAACTTATTAGGAAGTCCCATATTAGCGGGGGCGTCATAATCATGATCATTTTCATTTTGTCACTCCTAAGTCATTTATGCCTCATGTGCAATGGATCAGAATCCTGTTGAGACGATCACCCACTTGTTCTAAAACCTAAACCTCCGCATCTACCACCTGGATATTAATGACGGAATTAACACTGAAGTTATTCTACAAGAACTGAAGTGGCATTACACGATCAACATTGTTCATAACTTCTAGTACCATCACAGATGACATGAACTTCCTATGTGTCATCGTAGCTACTTCTGTTGGGTCTATACAAAATTGTTTGTCGTTCAAGAAGTGGACATTGAAGTCAACACCCAGAGGCGACAGTGTGTTTCATACTTAAACGCAATCGTCAGGCCATCTTTAAGCATGAAATAGACTGTCGCCCCTGGGATTTGACATCAACGTCCACTTTTTTTATTTACATCCATAATTTTCATGTTGATCCCAATGATGTCTATCTAGATTTCGGCCAATTTATTTTATTCTCCGTCTGTAATCAGTTTGTGTTCAGCGATACTTCGATTACTTTTTCTTTTAAAGTCTTCAGTTTTTTTCGTCTCTTTCCTTCACTTTTGGTTTCAAATCATTTATGACTTGCAGCTTTTATTACAAACAGTATATGATTTTTTAATTGAATATTTAGAGAAAGCGTTTTCGTGACCAGTCCTTTTAAAACTCATCACAATTGCATAACAAAAATAATAAACTTGGGACACATTTGCAGGCCGAACTGAGTAAAATAATCCAACTTTCTCTATTGTAATGTTGGGTTAATGTGTTTGCGGCCTGGTTAATGCGTTTGGTCCTTTTAGAGAAGAAAAATTATGAATTATTAACCTGTCAAAAGAAAATGTCGCGAAGGAAAGTAAATAAGGAATTTAAGTTCAGCCGTTGTAAACAATAAATGTTAAAAGTATATTTGAAGGATTATTATTATTATTATTATTATTATTTCCTTTGATTTCTGTTGTCTACTCTTTTTTTCCGGGTCCCACCTGAGACCTAAGTTGAGAAATAGCTTCATAACTTTTTCCACTGATTATTTTCGTAAAAAAACAAACATCACACATATTTTACATAGATAAAGCTCTCCGTAACGTGTGAGTTGTACTTTTAAGTAGATTTTTTTTCTATTTCTTTAAGGCATGGGATTCCAGGTATCCCTTCAATGAGTCTATTGGAATCTTTTCCAATCAATCCGAGAACCCCAACTACAACTGGAGTTATTGATGTCCTCATGTGTCACATTTTTTTTTTAGATTTCCACTTCAAAATCTTCAAAGATACATTACAATCTACAGGGTCTGCCATGTCAATACGAAAGCACATTCTGTTTTCGTGGTCTTTTATCACGATGTCTTGGTGATTACTTTGATTGTTCTGTTTGCAATGTAAAGTCCAATAAAATTGTTACAGGTCCCATCTCTGTAACCGGTTCTGGGTAACGTTTCTACCAGTTCCTTGCAGTTTTCTTCCAGTAAAAGTTGCATATTTTCCAGTGCAGATATTAGCCCACTGTATCATGCCTAGTTTTATATTCAGTGGGTGCTAAAAGATGGTCAATTGTTTCTGGATATTTATCACAGAATCTGCATTTGGGATCAACACAATATATCAGAAATTTCCAGTTAGCAAGAATTGGTTCTGTGCAGCAAGAATAAAACCTTCTGTTTCAGCTTTTAACCCTGCATTTTGTAACCGCTGATGGGTTCGGAGTTTGTCTACATCAACTTGTTTGGTACGGATAAAGCATTGACTATGACGAGACTTATCTTGCCACCGTGTCTGCATTTGGTACATTGCATTTGCTTTTGCTTTCTTTTTGTTGTTGCTGCAACAGGTTTGTTATGGCTTATTTGCATTTCTTCACTCACTTGAAATTCCCTTTTGAATTTGTTGGCTTCATTTACTACGGAATAAAGTTTCTTATTTCTTTCATGCTCTTTCGATAGAGATCATCATCTAGTCTTCTGTAGTTTCCAGTTAACTTTGAAAACCGATTGTGGTGGTTTTTAAGACATCTCTAGTTGAACTAATCCTCCACCTCCTTCAGATCTGGACATATATAGACGATCAACATCAGCTTTAGGATTATCCATGGGGTGATCCAGTTAACGATGTTGAAACTGTATTGTACCACATGGACAGACAAAGTGTTTATTGCTAATATTCTCTTTTGTAAATTCGGCTCGGTATTTGACACCAGACACACACGCCTGTAGCATTCTTTTCTGACCTTCTCCTTTATTTATACTGTATTTCTTCTCCATCGCTGACTCTTAGGTATTTATAGGCTTCTTCTTGTTTCAGTTCCCTAATCTTTGTGATACAATATAAATCTGTTAAGCATGTATCTGAAATTCTCCCTTCCTTAAATGTTACTCTTGTACATTTATTTAATCCGAAATCCATATCGATGTCATCACTGAAACATTTTACACTATTGATGAGAGTTTTCAACTTATTGTCCTCTTTGACAAAGAGTTTGATATCATCCATGTAGAATAGATGATTAAACACTTTCTTTTTTTTTAATTTGTATCCATAGTTAATAGTGTTTAGTTCATGCGAAAAGGGGTTTAAGGATAGACAGAACAAAAGGGGAGACAGTGAGTCCTTTGAAAGAATTCTCGTCTGATATTCAAACAATTCGAAGAGGCGGTGCCTTTGGACTGATTATTATTATTATTAACGGAGGAATTTAATTTTTTACTGGAATGTCGATTAATATTACAGACGACAGCAAATACTTTTATATAAATCAAAGGGTATAAATCGAGGAGAGGTGATAAGGAGGTCGATTGAATTCGGTCAGAGGTGTTTAAGGCAGGAATGTGGTTTTTCAAAGATAAGGAAAAAAATAAAGAACTTTTAAAAGATATGACAAAAGAAACCTTGATTGGATCTTAAGATTATGAATATCGGCCTCTACCGATTTCACGGGATGATGTTCGACTGCGGTACCCTGCATCTTCTTTTCAAACTCATCTTCCTTCAGGATATGGGCGATCATGTCTCTCCACATCGTCCTATCCTTTATTACTCTAAATAACTTTTACCTTTTTATACTTCTTAGTCCTTGCTATGTAGTTTATTACTGTTTTCCCCTGATTCATTTGTCTTCATTATAACCTGTGAGTGTTTAATTTTCCAGTTCCTCTTTCATCTTTAGGTGTCCGAATTCTTTCAGCTGTCTCTTTCTAATTTGAAGTATAAGCTTCCTTTTTTTCATATTTTCCATTGTTCATAGATTCTGTTAATGCTAATCCTAATATTTCTCAGGAGAAGCACATTATTGTCGCTTGAAGTTTTCTTTTCAACTGTGAAACATCCAGAAATCACTTTCATATAGGAGATTGCATATCTCTATTTCTGTCATATCTCCGGACGCGTCTGTTACAGAACGGCCGACCTAGATATTTAAATTTATGCTCCTGCTTGATTGAAATTTCAAATCTGTCTTTCTGATTCTTAGAATATATTTCCTCGTATTTTCTATTTTTCCTAAAGTTTGCTTCTTGCTCGCATTTCCTTTTCGTCACAAGAAGCATATCTCTTCAGTCCAGACCGCAAATGAAACTCATGTGTGTCGATGATCAATTGGTAAAGGTGCTGAAAAATGGTACCACACCAGAAATGTTTCCACCTCCCATAGTTTTGTCTTTACAAGAACATAAATGGGGTGCTGCTGCTGCTGCTGCTATACATTGGTTGGAGCTATCCAATTCTCACTCTCTAGTCTTGGGCTTACGGCTATATCACGTTGAAAAACCGGTTCTCGCAAGATCACCGGAGTTAAGCAACGTCGAGCCTGGTCAGTAACTAGATAGGTGACTGCTTGGGAATACCGGGTACTGTCAGCTTGGATGTAATGGATAACTGTTCGTCCTAAGAAGCGAATTTTGAGACCAGGTTTAATTAAAATAATTCGAACCTCGAACCCTACAGGCCTCATTTCAGCAAGTTACCGCTAAGTATCCAATTCACCGCTGGACAACAGTACGTATTTGTTTATAATAACATTGAAAAACAGTAAATGCTTTCATTTGTCCGGCGTAGGCGTTTGAACATACAAATCTTTATCTGTGCTTTGAGATAGGCCGTCCTCTTCAATTGCTAACGATGACCTCTGCCCTTGTGACACAGCATTCTCTACAAACAAGTTTTAATTCTGTTTCAAATGAGATAAAATGTTTTTCAGGAGCTATTTTGGATCGGAATTTCTTTTGAAACGAATTTTTTAATCATCACATAATGGATCAGTTGAACTAATTTGTTATTTAGCATAACGTTTTGGCCGATGTGATCTTCGGTCTTCCCCGGATACTTGTCGTCGTTTAGAACAGGGTGTTTTCATGGGTTGCAACCGAGTGGCTTGTGCACTTGAGTGACGCATCATCACTCAGCCAAAGGCCAATGCTGATGATGACAGATTTATAGTTCTGACTCTACCTGAAGAAATTCTAGACCATTTCTAAATATTGCCAGAATCCTTTAATGAATATTTTACACGGAGAGACCGTAGAAATCCAGAAGAATTGATTTTTATAATTTGGAGAAAATGTCAAATGAAGTTTGATTGATTGATTGATTCGTTTTTTTACGGCTTATCAATCCTATGAAGGTTATTTAAAGCCAAAAAGATAATTTTAGATTGTAAGAAGTTTTTGTTTAGATAATAATGATTTAGTTATACAAGTTTTACTAATTAACCCATATTTGGGGCAGAAAAGGTCGATTCATACCTATCCCAAGAGTATTTGCGCCTATGTGGATATAAAGAATTCAACTGGAATTGGAATTCCACGAATTCTGAGCCATTAATCATTATGCCACCAGCATGACCAAGCTTACAGCACTTGGTATTCCCATCTTGAATGGTGACCTGGCTCGACGTTGCTTAACTTTGGAAACCGGTGTTTCAACGTGATGTAGTCGTGAGCCCTATGAAATGAGGATGTGTTGAAGGAAAATCGAGCATTTGAAAGCAAGGAAGTATTTTGGTACGCCCATTGGATATGTTCCCAAGATTTAATAGACAAAGTACCCCGGTTCCTGATTCTATTAATAACAACATACTACTTTTGTAAATATGGATCCGATTCCATTTTGTTAATTAAGACAAAATCTAAGAATCGCCTTAACCTACTGGGAAAACAGCTGATGGCAGTCAGCAAGAAGCTTCCACGTTTTGACAAATTACGAACGACAAACAGGAGCAATGTTTCAAAAAGGTAGACGCAAGTTTGGTTTGTAGAAAGTTAAAGGATTTTGGTGTTTTTGACTGTTTACTTGATTTGATTCAATCTTTCTCATGAAACAGCGTAATGAAAGTTTTCTTGAATGGCCACTCCTCCAGATCTTTTTGCATTATGCGGAAGTACCCAAGGGCTCTATTATTGGAGCCACTCTGTCTCTTATTTTCATCAATGACCTTCCTGATGTTATCAGTTCCCAACTAGGTATCTACACTAATTACACAATCATTTACTCTTGTCTTAATAGAATTTGTTCCATCAAATCAAATTGGCAACTGATCTCGAAATTGTCCTTGAATCAGTTGTGAACGGAAGCAAGAAGTAGCTTATTAATTTTAGCACCTTTAAAACTCAACTACTCTCTATTAATTATCTTAAAGATCCTTTTTACCTTCCATCGTCATGGCTGATGCTAACCGCCAATAGAATGTTTCATTATGCCTTTTTGCGATAGACATTTTCAGTGACATATTGTACAATGATTATATTGAATCAGTTACCAGGTCTGCTGCTAAGGAAATGAGTTCTCTGTTTTCTGCTAGACAATTTTTCTCCCCAGAATATATCTTGTACATTTATAAACCTACCATTCTTTTTATGGAGATTTTACCTCTTTGCACGTGGGTAGGGGCGGTTAACATAGTCCTGGCCTCATATGCTACAGGGCCGACTTTTATGTCTTTTTTGACCGTGTTAGCCTTTTTATTGCTTTAAAAAACAGAATTCTTTCTGACATGTGATAATAGAGTTAATTAGATGAAAAACCCTAATGACACCTGAAGAAAATATAATTTATAAAATTTGTAAAAATTGCGTAAATAAGGATTGCTAAAGTAGGAATTGTCACTTTTAGAGAAATCGTAAAGAATGTTTTGGCAAAAGCACTAAAGAAACAAATTAAAACTAGAATATTTGCATTGAATTGATATGAACTCGGCTGGACAGGTCCGTCCTGGGTAAGACGATAAAGTACATTCGCGTCCAGGGTAAGACGATAAACTGCGTCCAGCAGCAAGGCCTCTGATCAGGAGGCTTCGAGCAACGTGGAACCACCTCTTAATTGCTGGTGTTCCCAGGTCCGCCCTGACCGGGTTGGTTAGGGTCCTAGCTATGGGCAAATAGAAACTGAGGTAAAGAGCATTATAAAAGTGTAAAAATAGGTTTTAATACCAGAGATGCTTCAGTTTATTAACTTTCATTGACGCTGTCACACATCGAGAAGGTCTGTATGAAGACCATTCTTTTCCTGGCACAAAATGATGCTGCACCATATACTGTGTGATATTTTACGAAGCTGTGCTATGTTGACTGTTACAGAGGCTCACCGAACGGCGTCCTTCAACGAGAAAATTATATAACGAAAGGGTGACAAAACTTTCGGATCACCCTGTATAATTTGCTTATTTATTCTTTTTTTATTTTCAAGACTTTTTTGTTTCTTCTTCCAACATAATTTCTTTCTTTCATTTATTTATTTCTATTCTTTATTTATTTATTTTATTTCTTTATGTCTTTAGTTACTTTATTTCTTTATATCGCCCATTCTTTCTTTCTTTCTTTCTTTCTTTCTTTTTTTCTTCTTCCAATATAGTTTCTTTCTTTCTTTATTTTACTTTTTCTTTCTTTGTCTTTCTTTCTTTCTTTCTTTTATTTATTACTATTATTTCTTTATTTTTATTCCAATAAAGTTTATTTACTTCTTGTCTTTTCTTTCTTTCTTTCTTTCTTTCTTTCTTTCTTTCTTTCTTTCTTTCTTTCTTTCACCAGTCCATATTTCTCTTATTTCTATTTATTCATTCTTTTTTACTTTCAATGCTTCTTGTTTCTTCCCTCCTTTCTACAACTTCTTTGCGTTGGCTTTCTCTCTCTCTCTCTCTCTCTCTCTCTCTCTCTCTCATTCTCTCTCTCTATCTTTATTGACTCATTGTTTTCCCAATGATAATGAAATTAACATGTTTATCGTGACACTGGCCACTGTTTTGTTTATATTCCCATGATCCTTTGCCGGAAAAGCGGGCTTGGCAGTAAGGTGATCAGTTAAGCAGGTCAAGTGTAGGAAAAACAAAACAACAAAACTGAGAGAAAAAAAGAAACCACTGTCTGGCAATCGTCTCATCCTTTCTCCTGATCACCCTCTCTCTCTCCTCTCTCTTCTCTCTCTTCTCTCTCTTCTCTCTCTCTTTCTACTTTCTGTGGTTCTCTTTCTCACTCTCTTTCTCAACTCATATATATATATATATGGGTGTGTAACCGAGTGGTTGGACTCAGGTTCGAATCTCAGCACGGCACATTTGGACAGAGTCTGAAGACCATACTTTGGGTTGACTCATTGTTCATTGATGGTTGTATTAGTACGAAGTCATAAGTCATTGTGACCGAGCTTTGAACGTGTTGGCATTGTTCAAACTGTTAATCACGCCAGATGACACGCTCTCTCACAGCATGTGTAACCAATGTCCGCCCAGCATGTGGGCTCCCTGGGTATTGAACCATTACAAAGATGCCTGAGCAGGAGTTTTCAATGGGGTTTGGCTACCCCTACCTAGCAGACGGACATACTCTAAAGACAAGCGGCTAGCACACACACACACACACACACACACATATATATATATATATATATATATATATATTTGTTTGAATAGATGTGAGTTTGTGACCCTTTCTAATAAGTACCTCGCATATAATATATAAATAATTATACATATATATATATTTATTTATATTTATATACACTTTTCACACACACACACACACACACACACACACACACACACACACACACACACACACACACACACACACACACATATATATATATATATATATATATATATATATATATATAATGGACTATACCGTTGATTTTGACGTATGAGGATCTGAGAACCTCATTCAGTTTTATTCTTGTGTCATAAACAACACTTCAGTCCCACTAGTAATCTGCATGCAACTCCATATATTGTGCAACACCGAGTATCTCACGACATGGCCACAGGAATATTTGCTGACGCTTTTCGCTGTTGTCTTTCGCCTCTTAGCCGGTCAATACGACTGATTTCCAAAATTTTTCATACAGCCCCGGCACAAATATCACCAGTTATTTCTATCCAAGGCACATTTCTTTATTTTTATTTCTTTATAACTTTTTACTTTTCTCTTCTCTTCTTACCCTCCTCTTTTTCACTCTTTATCTTTTATTCGCTTGAAACATTTCTTTTTATGTTGGTTCCCCCCCAAAACATCAATCTACACTATCCAAACGACATGCGGAGCATGTCTTTCTTAGCAACTTGATATAATGTGTTGGATTGGCATATGATTTTACAAGTAGACTATTGTACTCATTATAAGTCAAACAAAAAATTGTTAAAAATAGCAATAACAGTTGCTTGTAAAAAATTTCTTAGATGAAGCATTGTTAAACATAAATTTAGAAAGCTTACCTTAGTCTGGTACAAGGACACAGGTGTAGAGCGCCCAATAAGGACCAATATAATCATTACAGTAGTAATGCAACAAGTACAGAAGTTTAGATATCTGGGATGAGTCTTGACATATGACAAAAAATCTGACACCGCAATCTGAAGGTGCATTGGGATAACGAAAAATGCCATTCAAAAGCTAAGCAAAGTATCAAGAAACAAGAAAATGTTATTAGAAAAGAGTCCTTAAGGGCTATGTAATATCAATATTTCTACATAGCAGTGAGTGCTGGACATTTTCCTCACAGATGAAAAGGTCCCAGAAAAGTGGGGGTCTCCAGAAGGATGTTGAGAATGCCATGGACGGAGCATGTGAGCAATGAAAACAAGATGCGAACTGATACTAACAACCAAAATGAGGCAGCTGGAATTTCTTGGAACAGATAAGGAGGAAAGAAGGCTTGGAGATACAACGCTCACAGGACAAAATGGACAGATCGGAGCAAAATAGACAGAAGTGGAGAGAATGGAGCAAAATAGACAGAAGTGGACAGAGGAGAGCAAAATGGACGGAAGGGGTCAAAACAGACACAGCGGAGCAAAGTGGACCGGTTCTTGGGAATTTGGGATACCACCATGGGATATAGGGACGTTTAGCTTAATTTAAAATTTTAAAATTCATCGAGCCGACCTCGTTCAGATTTCTATTGTTTTTATTTTATCGCCATTTTTATTAAATATAGTAATTTTGTTATGAAGTCTGTGATATGTTGTATCATCCTGGACATACATTAATCATTAATTAGTGCACTCTCAATACATTTTCGCCTTAATAAATTCATTGCTATCTTAATTAAAACTTCATTTTTAAGTCGAAATTACGTCAAACCTATTCTGATGATCCACTTACGGATTGAATTTTTTATAAAAGATATCTTGTTTAATTTACTAAATGGGATCAGTCTCATCTGCAAGAGAGAAGAAAAAAACAAACTTGCCCTCTGTTGGGTACTTAGCCATATCGGCATCCGAGGAAATGGAAAAGCTGATATGGAAGCAAAAGAAAAGTTGAAAATACCATATTCAGACTTCAAAACAACTATAAACTCATATATTCTAAACAAGTGGCAAGAGTTATAAAACTCCCACACAAACAATAAACTTACAAAATTAAACCCATTCTCTGGGAATGGCATCATAATCTCAGACATTCTTGGAAGGAAGAACTCGTCCTATTAAAAATCAGAATCAGACACACTTAGTATATCACTCACCCATTTCTCTTAAAAAAAATGAACATCCTCCTGAATGCACAGCGTGTCAGGAGGCATATGTTGCAAAAACATATTGTAACCGATTGTAATGACCTTTTCCTCGATACGTCATCGGTTTTATAACAGGCCTAGTGTAGAGCAATGCTTTTCAAACTATCTCATGTGGCGTACAGGTAGTTTTGTTTTTGTGTAATGGACCGGCAAGCGAAGCTTTCCAATCTAGCTTTCTAAACCCCCAACTATTATTATATCCTATTTCAGGATCATTTTGAGACTATCTGTACTAAACATGATAACATGATGTTTTCTTTATTCTAAGTCCAGTCATCATTGACATAACAAGTTTCCTCATCGTTCCAGGGAACGCTACCATATTTGTGCCATATCATTATATAATATCATTATATAATATCGTTACATAATAACGATCTGAAAAAATATTATTTTACATTCGTAGTATTATTCAGTTATAAAAATATCATGAATATAATAAAAGTTACATTTTTTATTGATTCTGTAGAAATATATGTGCATGAACAAGGCCTTTCGGTATTCCTAGATGTGCTTCCCACACAGTCACACGCCACATCATCCGGATGGTGTTGCCATACGTATTTTACTTCACTGTTCTGCTGTTTATTACATCGCATGCGTTAGTTATATGGCAATGACTTTTAATAGGAGTGAGTAATTGAAAAATGTAAGCATAATAAATAGAAAACTGAGTCAGATATCCCGGCAGTCTCTAGTGGCGTGGAATGTGACTAGTGTTTCTTTCTTACCTGGAAATTGCCGCGTCCCAAAGCTAAGCAGAGGATTAGGAAAAATAATTTTTTTTGTTAGAAACAAAGAAAAGTGTACTGAACTGTAATGTGATATCTGTCCTGTATGGAAGCGAATGCTGGACAATCTCCACAAAGATGAAAGAGAGACTTGAAGCAACAGAAATGTGGCTCTACAGAAGAATGCTGAGGATACCATGGACCGAACATGTGAGCAATGACGAGGTTTTGGAGAAAATGGAAACAAAAAAAGAAAGTTTTACTCAACATCAGGAAGATGCAGTTGAAATTTTGGGGGCACGTAATGAGGAAGGAGAGCTTGGAAAATCTGATACTCACAGGACAGAGTGAGGGAAAGAAGGACAGAGGAAAAACAGCAAGTAACATATTACTACTATTATTAGGAGGGGAAGATGTAGAGGGCCATAAAATGCCTACGTTCTGAAGGGGCACGGCATATAAAAGAAGTTTTGTAAATTCATACTTGTTGTCATTTTGCGTTGTTTTAATTAAATGTATTTTTGTTTTTGAAGTTGTTTTGACAAATAAATAAAAATAAGAACTTTTAAGGACAAAATAAGCGCCCTTTTTCCGCGCTTGGCCTTGTGTCATTCCGTGATGTAAATGGAGAAATCGTTACATCGAGTCGAGGTAAAAAGATTAAATATTCTCGTGTTCTACGATTCTATATCTTATCAATGATAAAGGTAGAATCATCGTAGCTAAGGTCATACATTATGTCCTATCGTATCTTATACAGACATTGTGGGATTTCTCACCGCAATGGTTAACGAGCTAACTTGCTAAAGCTCTCCTACATCTGGTTCGTTTGTGCTCTCTAAAAACATCGAGCTCGTATTTGCTTGATCATAAAGGTTTGTAAACTGTAACTGTTACTCTGTTAAAGATGATACGAGAGCCCGACGACTGCGGGGGTGGGGAGATCATATCGAACTATATATACACTTGCACTTACTTTGTGCTCGATCGCTCGGCGCAATATCTTTTAATGATTTTAAATACTCTAGTAATATTAGCAATATCTGAAATTTCTATTAGATGAACCATGTTCGACAGTTATTCCGTTTAAATACACAACGTATATTTTTCTTTCCTTGTTAATGCACTTAATTTTGTTGTGAATATTATGAATATTAATATCAGTGAAAATTTCACGTCAAAATTAAACTAATAACCTCGTGTCATGTTATTGACTTATTGATCCATCCTCCATTATATATATATATATATATATATATATATGTATCCATCCTCCTGTATATATATATATATATATATATATATATATATATAGTTATTAGTTTAATTTTGACATGTAATTTTCACTGTATAATGTTTTACGATATTAATATTCATAACATTCACACACATATATATATATATATATATATATATGTGTGTGTGTGTGTGTGTACCTATCTGTGTGTATGTGTCTCTGTGTGTGTGTGTGCGCGCGCGCTCGCGCGTATTTTCGTCTCGGTGAAAGGCCTCATTTCCTGTATTTTTGTCAATGGAGGGCCCTTACATGGAGAAGTTGGTGCCCGGGACCGGAATCTCCAGCGAGACCCTTAAGATAAAATTCTGATAACAACTCCCAAGAGGTTTTTTTTTCACGTCCCCATCATAAACTTATCGTCTGACAATTGGGACAACCATATTATTATTTTTTTTCTCAGTGTGCTAGTGTGCATTGCACGACTGGGGCCAAATTAAAAGGCACTTACGGCTTTGGTCCAAGTGAGTCCAAGTGACCGTCAATGGCTGTCGTACCTCGAAGGTGTTGTAGTTGCGATGACATGCAATTGAAGTGAAGGATCTTTAATTTCACGATGCCAGGAAGCGTGCCTGACGGGCCAAAAGCTTCCGCCATGACATGAAGGGTTCTTACAAGTAGAATAACAATCTGTGTGATTCTTGCCTGGCGGCCTTTTCAAATTTGCCATTTATTATGGAATTATATTCGAAATGATTCTTTTTTTTCTAGAGATTCTTTTGAACATTGTTCGAAGTTATTGACTAGAAATTAAAGATTTTCTTGATATTTACGAAAGAAATCAAAAGATTTTGAAAATCTGAAAGGTCAACACGAAATTCTAATATTAGATAAAAAAAATTTGTCTTTATGTCTTCTTCAGGCTGTTCATATCTATCTATCTATCTATCTATCTATCTATCTATCTATCTATCTATCTCCCTTTATTCACATCTATCTATCTATCTATCTATCTATCTATCTATCTATCTATCTATCTATGTCCTTCGTTTCTTTTCTTTCTTTCTTTCTATCTATATATCTATCTATCTATCTATCTATCTATGTCCTTTTATTCACATCTATCTATCTATCTATCTATCTATCTATCTATCTATGTGCGTGCGTGTGTCTGTGTATCTGTCTGTCTGTCTCTCTAATTCTGTTCATATCAGTCTGTCTGTCCGTCTGATTATGTCAATTTGTTCATATGTATATCTTTTTCTTGCCTCCCCTTCTGGCTCTTGTTCTCTTCGCAATTCGGATTTCGTTATAGAATCTGCTGATATTTCTTTTGGCTCGTCAATCAGACATGATCCCCAACTTACAAGACTTTATTTTTTTTACCAGCGTACCGTTTGGTAATCATTTCGTGATTTTTTTCGTTCTGCCATTTAGAGTAAAATTTTAAATCTTCTTATTGAGAATTTGTACCACTAAAGCTTTTCCCTTGGGTAAAATACGGCATCAATGTTTTTTGTGTCACCTTCGGAAATACCAGGTGAAACCACAATCTTCCGCTATAGCCCACAGAAATCACTTTCTTTTCCGGCTTTACTAACATGATAGTTATTACAACAGACGCTTCTTTGTGTCCGCTGTAATAATTTCTTTTAATGATTCCACCCCACGCAAGACAGGATTGCCACTAGCATGTAGGGTGGGTTACGACGGGTGAAAGTGAGAGAAATGATTGCATGTAGAGAGGGTGGAGGAAAGGACACAAGATGAACTGTGGTCAGGGCAACAGAAGATGGCGATTGGCGTTGCATTTACAATTTTGAAGATTGTAGTTTTCAGGGAAGCAAGGAAACGGAAGGGAAAAATATCGGCTCAGAATGAAAAATCAGAGATCCGAGTTCGAATGCCGCTCAGGTTCATTACATTCATTTACGCAGAAAGATATTTGGGAAAGGTATGAATCCATCTCTCCTACTCCCAGCTATGGGTTGAATAGCTGGACAGACTGGACTCTATAGCCTTGGTTGGCAACCAGTCTAAAACACAAAGAAACGGCAACCTAATGCAGGAATATCTCCTGCCTAATCAGCCATGAATCAAAAGAGACATGATCAAACAAGCGTGTATCACGTATGACATTGTTGTGGAGGATTCTATTTGTATTGAGGCAGTCCTATAATAGGTTCGACGTACAAAACGTTAGGAACTTGTTATTACGCAGAGCAATCTGGTCGTGGTCGCTAATACTTTCGTATTCGACTGACTGTCGTCCGACATCGACTGACCGACGATATTCAGTCACCCCCCCACGAGGGCGTCATGTGGCACAAGCCCGTGGACTCGGCCAAAAATATGCCCATTGAACCCATATAAACGGGTTCTGGGTCGGTTTACCTCCCCGAAAGAGAATCCGCCCTTCGCTGTAGCCTCCTTCGGGTTCCACCCCGCCCGAAGGCAGAGAGTTCAACCAATCAGCCAGTCGACTGACTGACCGACTCCGTTACTCTTGCTACTCCTACTTATAGGTGGGAGAGTCTATTAACTGTAGAATAGGTGTGTTCCACCATAACAGACATTTAACTGACAACACATTATTTTATAGTTGAAATTGGTAGATGTAACCGCAGTTTTTTCTCTCGTAATTTTCGCTTGTTGAACTTTTTCCCAGACTCTTCCTTTCGAGTAAATTTTGATCATTCAAAATTTAAATGAAAGATCAATCATCGTCCCCAGTCTCCTTAATTATTATTCTTTTATTCGCCGCTCTCCTTAATAATGATTTTTCTTTCTTAGATTCTTTTATATTCAATAATCGCTTGTGTCTTAGTGACTTCATCTCCTTGCTTGGGGTGAAATGACTTTTAAAAATCTATTTATCTGTCATTTACATCAGTTGTCGGACTTCAGAGTCATTTGTGAAGAGAAAAAAAAAAGATGATGGCGCATCAGGAAACAGGAAACGACGACCAACTGACAAAATAGGACAAAGGAAATAACATTTCAGTCTTTTCGTGTCTTACCGCATATCTGGGTGTATGTTGATTGATAGATATGAACAGACTGAGAGAGATAGATAGATAGATAGATAGATAGATAGATAGATAGATAGATAGATAGATACCAACACACACACACATATATATATATGAAGAAATATAGTTTTAAGATGTGTTATATTTATGGGGTAAAGTGCTCAATATCAGAGATAGAGCCTATGTAAATATAAAACAGAACATTGAAGCCAATACTCAGAGGTGACAGGCTGTTTCATGCTAGACGCTATCGTAAAGCCGCCTGATAATTGCGTCTAACATGAAACAGCCTGTTGCCTCTGGAGTGTTGACTTCAATCAATTCAATATATATATATATATATATATATATATATATATATATATATATATATATATATTTCAAATATGTCTCATTGAATAATATAAATATATTATGTTGATTTACTTTTATACTGATCCTCTCCTGTTGTCTAATCTGTTTCTTGAGGCTAAGATGAAATTCATCAAAGACAGTGACGTTGTTTATTTCCTACCCAAGTACTTTCGATCTCCCTCAAGGTCATCCTCAGAAGGAAATTACAAAGACAAACTTATTGTAATTGGGATAAAATCTACATTTCGTTGTGATGCAAAAAAAAAAAAAAATTTAAAAAAAATCCGTAGCTACAACGGATAAATTAAACATTTTAAAATGATTATAACAGAGCGAGTTCATGTGAGTTTTCTTTTTTTTTTAAGTCACCATCACATAACCCGGTTGTATTATTATTATTATTATTATTATTATTATTATTATTTCCTTTCATTTCTGGTGTGTACTCATTTCTTTCCAGGTCCCGTCCGGAGACCTAAAGTCAGAAATGGCATCATGACATTTTCCACTGAAAGTTAACACAGATATTTTATACAGATTATGTCCTTCGTAAGGTGTGGGCTGTACACGTGAGAACGATTTTCTGTATTTCTTTAAGTCATGGGCTACCAGGAATTTCTTCAACGAGTTTATTGGAATCTTTTCCAATCAATCCGAGGACTCCAGCTACAACAGGGATTGGTGATGTTCTCATGCGCCACTTTTTTGATATTTCGATTTCAGGGTCCTTGTATTTTGATAGCTTTTTGAAGATTTTCAAAGATAGATTGCAGTCTGCAGAGACTGCTATATCAATAAGGAGGCAATTTTTTGTTAGCGGTCTCTAATAACAATGTCTGGGGGGTTGGCTTTGATTGTTCTGCCTGTGTGTATTGTGGAGTCCCATATCTCCGTAACCGAGTCTGGGCGGTGTTCATACCAATTTCTTTCAGTTTCCTTTTCTTATTATTATATCATTAGATAGATAGATAGATAGATAGATAGATAGATAGATAGATAGATAGATAGATAGATAGATATGACCAAACAGAGATAGATAATAATGTAACTTAGCTGGATAGATTTCAGTTAATTTAATAAAAGTTTTAAACCAAATACCAGAAGCTGACATTTCTCGTCGATAACCAGAATTAATGATAGAAGCGGCTTGTAAGAAAAAGCTAAAGAAAATTCCATAAATAGATTTTATCTACACAAGATTGAATTCGAACCGTTTATCCTAGTATCGGAGATCGTGTCAGTATGAATTACGTGTGTGTGAGTATGTGCACGCATATGTGTGTCTTTGGCCTGAACTGCGCATTGCGAGATCATCAGAACTTGAAACCACTTGTTTGCACATGTGCACTGAAAACCTCATTCCCAAGGTACATCCGTTCTCTGTGTAAAAAGAGTTACGGGACTGAGTTTATGCAAATATTACTACGCATGGATGAGATTCACAAAAAGCAATGTTTATCCAAAGTTGGCGGGATATGTAAGATTGGAAGTGGTTGTGGAGAAAAAGGGAGCTATCGGTCTGATCTGAAAAATTAGGTAGAAAGGGTGGCGAAATTAAAACGAAGGAAAGAAAAAAAAAGGGGAAGAGGTAGAGAGAGAGAGAGATAGGGAGGGGGAAGTGAGGAAGGGAGAGAGTGAGAAAGCGCGCCTTTTGCTTTTTTTTTTTAAGAACGGACGTTGAGTTAAAAGTGTTTTTTGAGCGAATTGCCGAAGATTAAATTGCCGCTTCTAATGGATAAATAACAACCACCTGAACGGGCCGGAAATGAGAACGACATCACAAGAATTTAATTACTTACAAAACACACATACAAATACTCAGGCTCATATATATATATATATATATATATATATATATATATATGCATGCATGTATGTATGTGTGTGTGTGTGTGTGTGGTGTGTATGTGCTATTGTAAACAGTCCAAAACTCGCTGAAAGGTAGACTTATTAATTACCGAATGGGGCCAGTACATTGTAACCGTGTTCATACCTTATGTTTTTAAGGGTTTCTTTTTTATGGTAAGAGCTTTCATTACTTTTACATGCATTTTGCATTATGAGGTGCGGTGCGTATCCTATTTGTGTTGTATATATATATATATATATATATATATATATGAAGATATATATATATATGTGTGTGTGTGTGTAAAAAACTTGTATAAACCCTATTTTTCTCTCTCTCTCTTTCTCTCTCTCTCTTTCTCTCTCTCTCTCTCTCTCTCTCTCTATAGTTTATATAGTTTATATATAGTTTATGAAAAACTAGGTAATCCGTATGGGTAAACCCAAGGAGGATAAAATCCAGAGAGCTCAATGTAAATCCAGAGCAAATAATTTAAATAAAAAAAGACCACTTTAAGGTTCCATGTAATAAATTATTTCACCACAGCCCTTTTAAAA
This sequence comes from Acanthosepion pharaonis, assembly GCA_903632075.3. NCBI lineage: Eukaryota > Metazoa > Mollusca > Cephalopoda > Sepiida > Sepiidae > Acanthosepion > Acanthosepion pharaonis. Next base: position 903,806 of record CAHIKZ030000172.1, read on the forward strand.
GGACTGTGGATCATCAGACTTTACTTCCAAAGGTTGAAACAAAAACAAACAAATAAAAACAAAAAAGAGAGAGAGAAGGGGGGTGAATGTGACCGAGTGGTTAGAATGTTTGCTTTCTGAATATGAGACCCGGGTTCGAATCTCACCATGGTCAGTTATCGGTCTGGAAGGGTCGATCCCAGCGTGCAACATAAGCAGTAAGTGAAAGACAGGATTGGCTCCGTCGATAGCTGTACTAGCACGAAGTGACAAGTCAACGTGACCAAGGCTCTGAGCGATACTGCGATGGATAAATTGTCGTCTAAATTACGCAAAAAAGAAAATAATGCTAACAACTCATTTTAACAGATTTATGATATTTATCAAAATTACACAAAAATATCTTGAAATATTTAAACTACTAAAGTGTAAATTTATTCAATAAAATTGTCATTGGCTTCAACCACAGCCTGCAGACGACTTTGGGATCTCCTGCAACTCTACTGGGCGGTTTCCTTGTGTAAGTTGGTGAATGCTGCCATAATCCTTTCCTTCAGTTCATCTTTGGTGTTACAAGGAATTTTGTTGGTCTCTCGCTCAACTCTACACCACACATAATAAGCAAGGGGATTTTGCTTACCACACTGATAACACATGGCTCTTGATAATGACTGAGACAGCCGAAAGGAGTTGAATAACAAAGCAAACATGAACTTTGGACAGTTTATCTTAAATTTCGATCTAATTGTCCCACGGGTCAATAGCCTAGTGGATTAAAATCATTGACTCATGAATTTGGGGACTTAGTAATCAATTCAATTCAAATCAGTTCAATTCCTGTTCCGGGTAGTACAGATTCTGAAAAGGAGTGAGCAATAAGTGAGGAGTACGAAAATCCTCGAAGGTTACCCGGATCGAGAAGCGGCTGAAGAAGGCCAGATGTTACAACGGCCGAAACGTTGGCATTATAGAAACAAAGATGTTAATAATTATATTCTATTTGCGTCATTCTCTGCCAATCCAGTCCACGTAAAATATCAAATACGAATATTTTATGGACAGGATCTGTACACGTGGAAGACTGGCGTAACACAGTTTTTCTACATCACATGTTCTATTTAGCTACACAAGAAGAAGAAACGATTTAAGGAATTAAAGAAGATTTGTATATTTGTTTTTAAATCTAATAGGAAAAATATGGAGAAAAGGAATGAGAAAATCGAAAGATGACGAGAAGAAGAAAAAAAAATTGTATTTTCGAAGCGACGAGAGGAAAACGAAGAAAATATGAAATGACAATGAAGGAGAAACAAAGAAAGAAAAAGAAAAAGAAGAGAAAGTGAAGAAAAAAGAGAGAAGAGTAGTAATAGGGAGGGGATCATGATGAAGATTATAATGAAAATGTCACTCAAAAGAAAAAAGTTAAATGTATTGCGATGGAATGTCTTCATTTCTGTTTTACCTGTTCATTAAAGGAAATTTGATGCTTCATTTTGAAAGCCAAATGTACTTTTCGCTCATTTCAATCAGGGTAAGGTAAATTTTATTTGGGTTTCACGGTTGGCTAAATACGGAGAGTCAGTTGGCAACATACGGATTTGGAGCTAGATAGCTTTTGAGTTCAAATCTCAGTACATATCTATCTATCTATCTATCTATCTATCTATCTATCTATCTATCTATCTATCTATCATATTCTGTTCCCATCTATATAAGTACCTGGCCGTCTGAGATCTGTCAGACTCAACTTCCAATCTTTACATCGGCAGCTGAAAAATGTTGCTTGGCTATGTTCGAATCTATCGTTTAGAAAAGCACTACATCTATCTATCTATCTATCTATCTATCTATCTATCTATCTTACACTGTTCATTATCTATCTATCTATCTATCTATCTATCTATCTATCTATCTATCTATCTATCTCAGTGTGGTTTCATCTATCTATCTATCTAGCTAGCTTATATTGTCCCTATCTATACAAGTATCTTGCCGTCTGACATCTGTCAAATTTTTTATCTTTACATTGGTAGTTGAAAAATGTTGCTTTGCTTTGTTCTATTCGAGTCTAGCGTTTATTTGGGAATTCAAAAGCAATAAATTTCTCATAAATATCAACGTCTCTCTCTCTCTCTCTCTCTCTCTCTCTATATATATATATATATATATATATATATATATATATATAATGTCAGGAGTATAATGTCAACCTGTGTTTCAAGGACCAAGAACAGGTGACTATAGAAAAAGAAAAAGGACTGTTATCTTGTTCAACCCACTCTTTAACATGGAAGTAAGAACTAATATAGGGAAAATATTTTTAACCTTTTAAATAAGCATTTCCGAAAAACGTTCGGGTTGTACAAATTATTTAATCGCAACGCAGTGAAGTTGATCTACAGTTGCACAAGCAAACTAGGCAACATTATTAAAATGTTGAACAAAAGAAATTCGAACCTTGAAGAACATGTGCAGTGGAACTAAGTTCCTTTGTAATTGCAGAAGAAAAAATAATTGTCCCTTAAATGGGGCATGTTGCACAAAAGGGGTAGCATATTGTACCGAGGTAGAAAATGACAATGGCAGTGCAAAACACAGATTGGCTGCACTGAGGGCCAATTAAAAAAAGATGTGGTATAATCATACCTCATCATTTAGAATACCCGAACGCAGGTTTAATAGAAGACTAGCAAACTATTATTGGAGTTTTAGAGAGAGAGAAAAAAAGAAAGGAATCCGACCATTAAATGGAATATTTTAACAGAAGTAAAAGCTAGTAAAGTGATAGCAACTCCTGTAAGCTGTGTCAGGAGGAGAAGTTAGCCATTGCAACATTCAAGTGTGGTGCTGAGATGTTGAATGAAAGGTCCGAAATTATGGCAAAATGTAGGCACACAAGGAAGCTGACTTTAGGATTATACGAACTCGGTTAAATTTGTAAAAACAATTATTTTCACTCCTCCTTCCCCTCATTACTTCCGGTGCCGCATTGAGAAAATTGAGTTCTTGCTGTGTTGTCTGTGATTAGTTCGCTGAGTTAACCACCAGATGAAAGCTCGGCAGTCGAAACCGCTGTAATGCTCCATTCAGCGTTTTATTAGTTTAGGATATTAAATAGCTCTACGGATTTGATTTTTCTAATTTGGTATTGAGCACTTTTTAACAAGTACGATTTTAAACAACTATTTCAATATTTATTTACTTCGTTTTATATATATATATATATATATATATATATATATAACAATGGTGAGCATAAGGTGGTAAGATGGGTTACAAGCACAAAAATAGAAAAAGAAAAATAACATGGTTCAGCCTCTGCCTTCTGTAAGTTATCCAACACTAATATCGGACTAGTTTTTCTGAAGCTAATAAACATTAAAAAAAAAACAAAAAAAAAAAACACTCTAAGTAAGATCTTCAATAAGTAAACCATCAAAATAACCTATTCCTGCACAAAAAATATCATCGATTCCCATTCTAAGCAAATTCTATGGTATCAAAAATAAACCTCATATGGATAGCCGCTGTAATTGTAGAAATAGCGAACATTGTCCAGTCGAACAACTTTTGCAACTTTTTTGATCTTAGTGATCTTATATATATATATATATATATATATATATATATATATATATATATATATATATATATATATATATATATATATATATATATATACTAATGTTTTACGTATAGCTGGGATAGGAAGACGTAGCGAGAAAGTCCATTCTTTTTTAATATTTGTCCAAAATAGGTCGAGGGTAGATTAATGTCTTTCGTATATGTATGATTGAAAAGTCAATAGTAACTGACTTAGCCGGATCTTGAACTCGGTTTACCAATTCCATTCACCGTGTCAATAACCATTAGTTCACTTGTACCTATTTCAAGAACTGACCTATTCAGTGAAAAAATCCTAATCTACTCGTGTAGTAAAAATAACTTTAAATTAAAATTAGATACTTTAAATTGAATCAACAAATTTTATATTTCTCGTAGCGTTCTTGAGTTTGTATGTTGGCATCAAGTCAATGGTATTAAGTTTATCGGAAATATATTTCGATGCGTGTGGGAAACTTTTTTTTCATGATATTTAATAAATTTAATTTTAAAATATAATTAAGTGAATAACGACCTTGAACTCGGATTAAATGACATGTTTATTTTTACTTATAGGTTTTTCGAATAAATAAATGTTTTAAATAAAATTATAACTTGAACCAAATGTACAGGAATCCCTAAAACCAAAATTTATAATTAATTTAATAAATTTAATTTAAAGACTATATTTGAAGAATTAGGCTGGCACAAGACCGCGGTGACGTCTGTAGTGAATATAATTGCGAGACAAGCTTCTTAATAATCGTGACCTAAAATCTTTATAATGATTAAGTTGTCTTGTACAACCCTGAAAGAAAAGGCAGCAAATGAATAACAAATGCACAATGAAAGTCGCCATTGAAATTCTAATTTATTTTATGACTAGTTTTACTGCATCTTATTATTGTTGCTATTTAGATGAAGCCTTTTTCAGTAATATTGTTTTTCCTAGTTTTATTCTATCTGATTATTTTAACATTTAAATTAAACATTTAAATTAAACATTTAAACCATTATTATTTTCTTGATAGTTTTAATCCATCTTATTATTGTTGCTTTTTATTCAAGAAATTCCGTTTTAATTCACTTATCGACAACTAATGAAAACAGCCAAACTGTAAATAATGTTGTAATTTTTGACACGCCTCTATTCGCACTTGTTGCCATCTTGTCTATCAAGGACCTTAGCTAAAATTGCTTTAACCAAAGATTATTCGATAATTAATTGGGATATCAATAAAGTCGTTTTGCGTCAAAAGAGATGTGATTTTCAGTTTTCCAAGTTCAAATTTGTAGTTTTATCATACTGTCTCTTCTTACGTTTAGATTTCTCCAGCGATAAAAATTATGAATGAAGTAAACACTCGCCTAATGATGGACTCAAACCTTTGTCTCCTTTTATTTAGTACAAGGAATATAAGATTGAAATTAGGAGGAAATAAATGCAAAAAGTATTTAAAAGATGGAAGAGGCAAAGAAAGAAAAGCTGGTTGAATAATGATTAACGTATTTTCATCTGACTGATTTTGTTCGTATATGACGCATAAAGTCGACGTGAAGTAATAGTTAACAAATTTATTTTGCCAGATCAATTACGACTGAATAGTGAGTTCGATCCTCACTGGGTGCTCCATACTTTCGGCCTTGTGTTCTAGTTTATTAAGTTACGCTTTATAAACTAGAACACTTCGACTAGGTGTAATAGCAAAAGCTTGTCTTGCTAAGATAAATTACAACTAATTATGAGTTCTGTCCTCAATGGGTGAGCCATATATTCGGCCTTGTGTCACATCTAAGCTTTGCTTACAAAATCACCATAGATAGAAATCCGTATCGTTTTTACATATTTATATTACGTGTAAATATCTAAACAGCTTGAATCTAATCTTCAATATATCTGAGAATATTGGAATATTTTCTCGCAGGAAAAAAAGAGCAACAGAAGCCCGATTCTGCTATTGAATCCCAAGATTTTTTTTTTTTTACAGTGAGGTTCACTTTGTACAAGGCCCGGGGGTAACTTGAGGTAGACGGTTACAGAGTAAGAGGCTCAGTTTATAAGAATAGGTGGGGAAGCTAACGGCTGAAGAGGTTAGAATTGTAGTGATTGGGGAAATATCCTCTTGAGAATCGGTTCCACAGAGCAGTGGTCCACGGGAAGATTCTGCTCGAGTGGAACTTACTTCTCACCAATGGAATACGGAGGGAGTGACGGTGGTTCGCTGGGTGTGGCATGGCGGATCTTAAAACTTGTGGAACTAAAGTGTTCGTCTGAACACTTTTCAAGGTAAAGCGATAGAGCAGTGAGAGGCTTACGAGGTTTCGTCTCTAAGAAATGGGTTGTAAGATGGAAAATAATTCATCACCCACAAGGACGCGGAAACGGCTTTGAACTCTATTGAGACTGGAAAATGAGGACTGGGCAAATCCCATCCAAACATGACAACAGTACTCCATTTTCGGTCTGATCTGATTCTTGTAAAGTTAAAGGATAACACGAAGAGGAACCGACTTGCATACCATGAACGGAATGTGTGAGCCATGAAGAAGTTTTACAGAGATAAGGAAGTGCAAGGAAACTACTGCTCATAGGTGAGTTGTTTTTCGGATAGATAACGAAGAAAGGGCGCCACTCTTAGAGTAAACAGTTACCAGCATCGAAAAAGAGAAATCAAAGAGAAATCGTAAAAAGACAAAAAGTTACTTAGATAAAAAAAAAAAAAAGACGGGATGTTGTGGAGAACCTTGATCGTCTATATACGTAAAGGTTATGACATATAAAAGAACAGGAGTAGAGGTTTATCCATTGTTTAGAATTGATTCCCGTTTCTTCGCCTCAACATTCCTAATTCTCTCCGCCCCCCCCCCTCGTCTAGTAATCTCTTCCATTTTAGTTGCATTATCGTTTTGTCTCGGGGTGAGGGGTGGGGACGATTCAAAAAAATTAAGAAGTGTAAATATATAAAATATGTAACTGAATCTATCTTTGGTTAAGATTTAAATGGAACTCATAATTTCGGAAGATCCAGTTTTCTAAGCAAAGTGAAGGGCGCTGTCTTTTGTAGCCCTGAAAATCACCTTTTGAATTCTTTCATTTCCGGTATTTTCTTGCTTTCTGATTTGGGCGGTTTAGAACTATATGGACTAATTTTGAAAGTATCAAACTAAATTTTTACTCGATAGTAATATTTCAAATTTCAAATACAACTGTAATTTTTTTTTTCTAACTGTTTTCTTTTTTAGGATGCGTCTTAGATATCGTTGCGTCTTATATTCCGAAAATAAGGTAAATTTTATTTAAATTGATACAGGGTAAAATTTAGTCGAGGTTTCAGAATGGTTCAATTTTCTAACTCGAGACGAAAATGGTGGGAGTTAGCTTTCTTGCGTAGAAAACCCTTTTATGAACTCGTACCTTTTGCTCGACTGGGACAACGACTTTGATCACCGCTGGGATGGAGGTAATTATTTCAGTCGGGAGGGAGGCTCCAGCAATGGCGCCTGGCTTTAATGTCAAAATTTTGGAGCAGTTTCCGCTTGTAGTGCTAGTAAAAGAGGATGGTCAGAGTGGGAGGAATTTGGTAGCGCTCATTTCTGTAAACAACATTACTGACGTAATTGGACAAACAAGAGAAAAGAAAAAAGTAATCAGAGTCACTCGGATTTGGGATTGGATCTGTCTTTACTCACTCTTTATTTATATCTTTCTCTCATCTTGTTTCGTCTCTCTCTCTCTCTATCTCCGACTGCCTCATTCTCTTTCTCAAGTTGTTTTGCCTTTCTCTCTTTTCAGCACTCTCTTATATCTCTCTCTCTATCCTCTCTGTTAGCTCCCCCATTCTTCTCTCCGCTGTCGTTCTGCCTCTCTTTCTCTCATTCCTCACCTTTTTAATCTCGCTCTCGTTTCTTTCTCTTTTCTTATTCGTTCTCTCCTTCATTCTTTTGTTTTTCTCTTTCTGTCTCTCTTCTAGTTCTACCGCTGTCTTTCTTTTTGGTCCCCCCTCTCATTTTACCTTTCTCTCTCTTTCCTTTTCTTCCTATATTCTGGATCTGTTCCTCTCCATTTTATTTTTCGCTATCATTTCTCATGTTGCTTTTCTCTCACGTTCTTTCTCTTCTCGTTTCTATATCTCACTCTTCTCTCTCTCTCTTTCTCTTGCCCCTCATTACCTTCGCTCTCTCTATTTCTTTCTTCTCACAGTCTTTATCTCTCTAATTTCATTTTCTCTTTCACTTTATCGTTCTCATTTTCGTTCTCTGTGTCTTCACATTTAGCCTTTCTTTCTCTTCTCCCTTTTCGTTTTTTCTCTCTTCGCTTTCTCTATCTTTCTTCTCGTTACGTCTCTCTCTTTCTCCCTTTCTTTTCCTCTTACCTATTTCTCTTTGTTCTCTCTCCTTCATTTGCCACTCTCTTTCTCTCACTCGTTTTGTCATTTTTTTCTCTTCCTTCTCTCTTCTCGCTTTGCCTCTTTCTTTCTTTCTTTCTTCCTTTCTTTGTCGTTCTCTCTCTATCGTTTATCGTTATATATATATATATATTGCTCTTCATTCTCTCGTTTCTTCTCTACCATATCTAGTCTTACCTCTCTCTTTCTCTTCTCCCACTCTCATTTTTTCTCTCTGTATCTCTCTCTCTCTCTTGCTCTTCGTTCTCTCGTTTTTGTTTTCTCTTTCTCTCTTTCCCATCTCTAATGCTACCTGTTTCTTTCTCTCATTTTCTTCTCTTCTTCTTTTTTTATCACTTTCTCGCTCTTTTCTTTCCTCTCATTTTTCTTCTTTCTCTCTTTCATTCTTTCTTTCTTAACATTGTGAGTCTCTCTTTCTATCTCTTTTTCTCTGTTTTCTCGGTTTGCCGCTACTTCTATCTCTCAAACATACACATATCCACTCACTCATGCACTCTTACACTTACTCTCTCCTATAGTCATTTTCTTTCTTAGTTTTTTTCTCCTTCCCTGTCTTTTATTCTTGCGTCTACCTTCTCCTCCTCCTCCTGCTCCTTCTTCTTCTTCTTCTTCTTCTTCTTCTTCTTCTTCACTCTCTCTCTTCCTCTCCTCCTCTGAGTTCGCTTACCCACTACTCCTTCTGTTTTAAACATCTAGCAACAAAAATATCCAACTTCTTAGTGGGAGAAATGCTATCAAGTTTCACTTCACTAGCAATTATAAATATTCCCCTTCTATTTTGAAATTTGACGCTACACAATCTTTCTAATCAGTCTCTCAGCATGTTCGGACATCTGTAATATATATTCTATTTTAACATAACATAAATATTTTATATCTTGCGATGAAAAAAATTGACTTTTAAACGTGGAAATCCACATTGCTTATTAGATTCCATGTATTTACAAGTTTGTAGCAGGTTATTGCTGGGGTCTGTACGGCATCAAGTTCTATAAAAGATCCATCACTTTCCTCAGTAAACGTAGATCTCAACACTAATGAGGTGTAGTCAGTTTTTTTTCTAATCCAACCCTTATAGATTGTTCTGTAGGCACGATTTTCAGGCTTCAAATTTATGTCTTCTCCCGAGTGAAGTCCTGATATTGTTTTTTTTTTTTTTTTTTTTGGTTTTGTTTTTTAATTCTTTATTTCCTTTCTTTTTGGCTCTGTGACCCACTAACACAGACCTGTCCACGATTTCCTTGTTAACATCGATTATCGATTGGATAGCATTATCGATCCTCTTATATTTCGTTTTCCTTGTCTTTTTTTTTTAAATTAGCAGATAAATTATTGAAATGCGGAAGATTCTGGTGTCATCGTTGGGAAGTAAATAAAAAAAAGTCACCATAATTCAGCCCCGCACAGTCTATACTGAGACTCGAATATGCCACAACTTCTTCTATGTGCCCTGCCCCTTCAGGAAATGGGCGATCATGACTCTCCACAACTTCCTATCCTTTGTATCTCTTAGTAATATTTATCTTTTTGCTATCCCTCCGTATCTGTTTTGCGACACAAGTTGATAGGTAAATTACTAGCCTCTTTCCTTCTTTCATTCAATATGTCCTTTGAGTGTCAAATTCTTCAATCCTTCTTTCCTCGTCATGTGTCCTAGAAATGTCAACTGCCTCTTTCATATTGTAAGTATAAGAGTACTTTTCCCCCATTTCCCTTAAAACTTCCTTATTACTTACATGTTCAGTGCATAGTATTCTCAGCTTCCTCCTGTAGAACCACATATTTGTTGCCTCATATCTCTTCTTCATCTGTGAGATTGTTCAGCATTCACTGCAATATAGGAGGACTGATATGACATAACAGTTCGATACATCTGAGAGGCCCCCTCCCTGCTTCCTATCAGCATGGCCAATGCTAACCTCCAAGAGAGTGACTCTTTGCATTTTCTCAGTCTCTATCTTGCATATTTATAAGTCTACCGTTCGTCCACACTTAGAATATTGTTGCCACATATGGTCCGGTGCTCCTGTTATATATTTAGAGATTCTTGAAAAAAATCCAATAAAGAATCAGCAATATTATTCGTCCTGACCTGGCATATTGTCATCAGTCACTCTATCACCCCCGTAATGTGGCTTCTCTGTGTCTTTTCTATAAATAATTCCATCGTAATTCTTCAGATGAGCTCTTCGCTATAGTACCTGAACTTTTTGACTTCAAGCGCAGTACTAGATTGGTAGGTAGGTCTCATCAATTCACAACTGAATTGGCTAGAAGTAGGCGTAAGTTCTATGTTAGCGGTTTCTTTTCTTACAATTTTCGTTTGTAGAATTCTCATCTGGCGCCATGCTTTCAAGCCAACTTTGTTCTTCAAAATTTAAATTCGATGTCAATCGTTATCTACTGTTTTCTTGATTCTTCTTGTATTGTTCACGCTCCTTAATAATGTTTCCTTTTTCTAATTCTTCCATATCAAGTGACCCCTTGTGTCTTAGAAGCAACCTTGCCCGGGGTAAATTCAGTCAAAAAATGAAAAAGAAAGTATTCTTTTCTTTGTTTCTACTGAAATTTTCATGTTTCTTAATACTTTACTTACTTAGCTTTAGGAAGGCATCTTTCGCAACCCAAATGATTTCGGTCTCGCATTTTCCGTCCTCTGTTAGAAAAAACTACTAGATATTTAAATTTTCTTTCTTGACTTGGATGTATTTAATTCATAGTTTGCATCTTGGGCTGTTCCCTTTGCTGACAACCATGCAATGTACCTTCTTAAAACTGATGCTTCGTCCTTTCTTCTCGCTTTCCACTACTATCTTCTGTAGGAGTTCCTGCCATTTCCTTTCTGTATCTGATATAGGCACCGTGTCATCTGCATATCTGATGTTGTTAAGACTGTGTCCGTCAATAATAAATCCTGGTAGGACTTGTAGTTCTCTCATGATCGCCTGGCTGTCAAGGTTGAATAATTCCGGCGAGACGACCAATCCTTGTCTTATACCCTTTCTATATTTATGTATTTACTGATTTCATTGTCTGTGCATATGCAAACAGTTTGTTCTATGCGTCTTATATTTTTGCAATATTAATGGTATTTATCCGAGTCGTCCTACGATTATGGGTACTATAAAATAAAGTATCAATACTTGTGCAGCGTTTCTGCTGAACCAAAGCGGGAACTACTGCGATACGACGTATGACCGAACAAAATTGTCTTTCCTGTGATATCGATTAATTTAGGGTCGATTTTGTCGGTGTGTTGGAAGTAATGAATTTCTACGGATGCTCCTTATCGCCAAGAGATGCCTTCTGCGAAATATGCGTCGCGTCTTGTTCGAAAAAAAAAATCATTCCCCGGGTAATTTCAAAACGGTACAGAAACGGTCAAGGAAGTTTTGGCTCGGAGTTGAAAATCTTCTGAAATCAAAATACAAATACGTCGAATAAACATTTCATTTTTAATGCTTGTGCCAGTCTATGAACTATAGTATACACGAAATACTTGTAAATAATTTTATAAAATTCATATTGTATACACGAAGTACTAGTAAACAAATTGGGTAGACGGAACTCTCGAGGGTCGTCGATAGCTGTGCTAGTACGGAGCCACAAGTCATCGTGGCCGAGGGCTTGAGCGTGCTGACCTTGTTCAGATTGTTGATCACGCTAGATAACACGCTATCTCCCAGAAACTGTAACTAAGGTCTGCTCAGCATAATTTCAGTATAAACCACAAGTTGGCTTTGTGGGTGTTGAGCAAACACAAAATGTGTCTGAGCGAGCGTCTGCAATAGGGATTGGCTAGACGCCCTAATAGATGGGTATCCTCGAATACGAGTGTCCAGCTATTATATATATATATATATATATATATATATATATATATATAGATAGATAGATAGATAGAAGCTTCTTACAGACGACTGATAAGGTACAGCTATTAAGCTTTGTATTCCATTTTTCTTGTGTTCGTATAAATGTTTTCTTTTCTGAACATAAAGTGTTAACTACAATTAGGACGAATTTTCCTTTCGTAACATCATAAAGGAAAACAAAACCCCAGTCGACTAGAACAAGAAAATTAAATTATCTAAATTTTCAAACAACAAACCTTATCGTTAATAACAACTCACCTACAAAATCCAAGTTAGAGAGAACCAATATTATCTAAGAAATTACTTATCCCTTACAAACTGCGTTTCTGATCAAACAAAATTCATGAATAAATATATTGGACATACCACTACATGCCTATCAAGAAGACTCACGTTGCATCTTTCTGAACATAGCTAAATTAGATTTAAATAAGACACACGGAAATCTACCAAACTCCATCCGCAACATACTCGGAGAAAATACAACTATAATAGGCTCATCGATATGATACCTTGTGAGTTGTCTTTAATGAAACTTGTATAAATCAGGGATTACTGCCCAAATACACAGACACAGACACACAGGCACAGACACACACACACACACACACACACACACACACACACATACAAATATATATATATATATATATATATATATATATATATATATATATATATATATATATAGAGAGAGAGAGAGAGAGAGAGAGAGAGAGATGTGGTATGATATATTTATGGATTAAAGTGCTCAATATCAAGAATAGAGCATATGTAAATATGGACATTGACATCAACATATAGCGGCGACAGACTGCTTAGACGCAATCATCTTCATGTCAAGTACATATATATATATATATATATATATATATATATATATATATATATATATAGTACAGGTAATCGATTCATTGGTATATAATCCGGGTGGATCCTAGTAATATTAATTATTAAACAAAGAGCTCGATGTTTTTATTTTAACAGATTGAGTTAATTTAACAGGTAACATTTAACAGGTAATATTTAACAAGTTGAGGCAATTTTTGGATTTTTGATGTGATATATATATATATATATATATATATAAATAAATGTGTGTGTGAATGTGTGTGTGTGTGTGTGTGTGTGTGCGCGCGTGTGTGCATCTAGTGTAAGAGACAGAGATACATGAAAAGCAGAGCTTCCATATATATATATATATATATATATATACTTGGGCAGCAAATTTTTTATTCTACACTTGTATTATTGAATTCGTTTTTTACGGCTTATCAACCTTTTACAAGCTATTTTAAGCCAGAAAATATTTTTAGATTGTGAGAATTTTTTCCGATAATAATGGTTCAGCAATGCAATTCTTACTACTTAACTCATTGCTGCAGGGAGAAGAGGTGGATTCATGCCTTTCCTAAGACTATTTGTGCGTAAGTGAATATAATAAACCCAACGGGAATTAGAACCCGGCACTCCAATTAACTATTCCAAACCATTATCATTACACTACCCGCACATCCAAGTTTGCAGTACATGTTGTTCCCAAGCAGTAACCTATCTAGGCATTGACCAGGCTCGACTTTGCTTAACTTCGGAAAATATGCATTATCCGACAGGATTCGAACCTTCGCACTCCCCTCACACATATCTTTAGAGAAAGATCTGTGTTTAAAAACACTATTCAAGTTTGTGCCACCGTCGACGCACTTCCTGGTCGAGAAGTCTAAAGCACGTCAGATCTAACGAGATTTTTCCCTAGGGAGAATCAGGTTCGAACCCTGCCGGGGAGCGTCTATTCACTAAAAGTAACTTTTATTTCTGTTGCATTAATAAATAAAGAATCCTTCTCTTTATAGATAGATGGATAGGATTTATAAAATTTGTCAATTAGCTGATTTTTAGCATCTCGACTCTAGAGTTTCGTAGACAGTCTATCCGGCAATCGCTCCATCGACTCCTCAAGAGAAACCATCAATTTATATTTGTATTAATCCAATAAATTGCCTATCTCTGATATCGAGCACTTTATTGCTATATTTATTACTTCCACTGACTGTGTGCATTAAATGTGTTGTTGTTTAGAAGAGTTCTAAGTAATGAAAATAAGTTAAGTGTAAACGATCCTAGAGACGTTGCTGCTATCAGTGATTTCATGTTCTGTCCTGAAGAAGTGCTAAGGAGTGTGTGAAGGAAGCTAGCCTAGCAAAGTAGAGCCTTACCTGTGCAATCCGGCTGAAGGAAGATAAGAAATTGTCTCCAATCCTTAATATAGTTATAATTATTTGACATGACAGACCGCGAGAAGGCGCCAGATTTTATTAGAGGCGCCGACTAAAGAGGAACTTGGACAGAACATTGTGCATCTTTGCGTGCGTCTGTGGATCAAGAAAGAAACGAATTAGACTTAAAACAGCGGCACTACTTGAATATAGTGATCCACTCGTAAAAAATAGGGACAATTTTCTTGGGAAATATTTTTTTTTAGGTTAGTATTCATTTGACCTTCCTGAAGGCGCGACATTTTGTCAGAATCCTAAAATATTGTTTTTATTCATCATTTTACAGGCGGCGCCGTATTTATAATCTAGATGTGGTGTAAAACGTGGCATTTTTAAATTTAAAAAAGTAGGTTCAGATAACTCTGTAAAAAGTCAAGTATCAATTTTATACTGTAGTCTGGTGAACTGGTGGAGAGAGGTCATTCAGTACTGCCTGTTCATCATGATAGACCCTCAGGTGAAGACTCATTTCAAACCTATAAATTAATGTTTGAATAATCCTTTCTATTAAGCGCGCTTCTAAGTGTAATAAAAACTCGAAACTTTTGAATCTGTAGTTTTCCAGAATAATGCTTTTAGACGTCTTGAACAGTTCTTTCTGTAGTAATGTTATCTTTAATACGAACCATGGTGCACTACAGTAATGTTCACGCCATTCCACTAGCACTTGAAGAAATTAAAATTATACCCATCGTTTTATATATACATAAAAGAATCAACTTATTCAGTCAGGCAGCCAGTTAAGTGCCGTACGTGGACAAAAATGTCTCTTTTCGTTCATGGCTAGGTAGAAGATATTCCTGCAGTAGCCAACCAACGCTATAGGACCAACTCTCTCCTGATATTCAACCCATAGCTGAGGGAATAAGAGATGGATTTATAATTTTCACAAGTGTGTATTTGTGGGTAACGAACTCGGCTCTCCGATTTTTCATTCTGATCCGATGTCCATAAAACCACACCGCATATAGAGTTAAACAAAAAAACATCGTTGATTTGATTTAGTTGAAAAAACGATCGCATCTCCAATTCATTTACACAGTTTTGACACAAACTCTCTGGCCAGAAAAGTAATCACTTTTACGATTGCTGTGCGTTGTCAGTCTTCAACTAAAATGGTATAAAAGTGTGATTGTTGTTTAAATACACAATTCTCTCTCTCTCTTTTCTATATATATATATATATATATATATATATAGAGAGAGAGAGAGAAAGAAAAAAGACAGAGTCATCCACACAGACACATATACAAATATATATATATATATATATATATATATATATATATATACAAGTATATAATTGGTATATACGGAATGAATTCCCATAACCAACAATTACTATTCTTAAAAGAGTGCTCAATACAAAGTAGAGCAGATATAATTATTTTTTATAAAAAAAATTATAACATAATTATGTGCTTATGTATTATAATCTGATTGTGTTTTTGTTGTTTTGCGCGTGAGTTTAAGACCAAATTCACACACTTTAAAATAAAAAAATAAAAAAGGAAAAGAAGGGGAAAAGAAAGAAATATATATACATGTATTGTCAAATGACCGGATATATTGTAGCGTCTTGTCGAACGTAATTTCAATGAAGAAATGAATTGAATAAACATATATATTTTTTCTTTTCTCAATAATTTTGTAGTTGTTAAACTTAATAGTGATTAAATTTGGATTTTAAAATTGCCAGTTTTTAATTTTAATATTAAATTTTATCATATAATTTTATAATTATTGGTTAGTATAAATTATTTTTAATATTACGCGTATTTGAAGATCTGAATAGCTATTATAACATGATTTCGTTGTCAAGCTTTTGAATCTTTCTATACTTGGTTTTTGATTGGTTGCTTTTGTAACAGTGTTTCCCCCTAGTGTAGGATCGTTAATTAATCTGAAACTTTTTAAAACCATTTATTTTCTTTTCAACATCATCACTTGATAAGACACAGAGTGTGTTGAAACAAAATGGCTATTTTGTAGTGATTTTATAACATAATTATGTTATAATTTTTTTTTAAAAAAAATAATATATATATATATATATATATATATATATATATATATATATATATATTATGAAAAGTCCGACAATTATTTTAAGACATTTTTATGTTTATACATTCTTTTTATAGTTACAAATATTTAAGTAAATGCTTTGTTTATAATAAACAGTATTAAACAACCTTTACCAGCCTGAATGTCCGATAAATTTTCACAGAAAATATTCGTCCTCCGACAGGATTCGAACCTGTATCCTATACGTGAGAGATTCATAGAAGATTGAAATTCAAATCCAGTAAATTCGACCTTGCTAACCGAACGCTCCTCTGTAGCCAAATCGGTTAAAGGCACGTCAAGCTAAATGACGGTTCTGTATAGGATACAGGTTCGAATCCTGTCGGAGACGAATATTTTATGTGAAAATTTCTCGGGCATATATAGATATATAAAGATTTATATATCAAGAACAGTTTTGAAAGAAAAGTTGTATGACAAATTACAAAATGTTTTCATGGCGCGTTTCATCCGTTAGGACTTCATCGGACTTGGTTTGTCTATGATGTTATGGCTACATATGCTCACGAACGAGAGACGCTGGTAGTTTCAAAATTTAAAGAGATTTTTTTTTTTTTTTTTTGTAATCCAGCCAAATACATGTGGCTTCTTTTTCTTTTTTTTATCTTTATTATTAAACATCATATCCCACATTGCCTATATTTCTGAGGTGGTATTGTCATTATTTACACTATTTACAATGTTCGGACTCTTGTGCTCATCTTTGTTTCCATATTCACGACGTTTCGGCCGTTTTTCGCTCTGGCCTTCTTCAGGTGATTGGAATCTCGATACTGAGGTATCCGGAAGAGGCATGACACGTGGAACTAGAACAGTCTACCCCGGTCGACGAAATGAAGAGACATGATTTAGTGGCTAAAAGCGTTGGTTGAATCTAGTGAATTGACGCAAAGGGTTGTGAGTTCAATACCTGGCTACTGCTAGGGGAGTTGAGTCAAAAGGAGATCATTGATACTACGACATCCGGGAGAGGCACGTGGAGATAAGAACAATCTAACCCCCCGGGTGGATTAAATAAAGGGTTCAGTTGGAAATTCCAATCAGCTGACAAGGGCCGGAGTGTACAACGGCCGAAACGTCGTTGATATGGTAACGAAGATGAAGACAACAATCCGACAAATGTAAATAATGTAAATAATCCCACATTGTAATAACAGAGAATCTGCCTGTGATTGGTGAAAAGCTGTAAAGAAACTGGGCACAAGTTTGAAGTGGATGAATTCGCGATTAAAACATTTTCGTCTCAGTCAATTATTTACTCTTTTAAGTAGAGTAGCATCTTTATGTCAAAATTGTGTGTGTGTGTGTGTTTGTTTCGTTAGAGAAGACTGACAAGATACTTCGATAAAGAATTGTTATTTAATTTTTCTTATGTCCGTAAAATTGTTTCATTTTTTGGACACAAAGTGTGTAAAAACTGTCAAAATGTTCTACATTTTCGAGCGCTTTCGGCTATGCTTTTAGCCATTGTCAAGGATGATTTTATTTTTACTTTTTAACTGAATGTATAGGTTGTGTGTATGTATCTAGAGTTATAGGGGTGTTTTATTTTCCAAACACGGTCAGCACATTGTGGCCGTGTTCGTAGTTAATGTTACTGAGTGTTGGCTTTTTTTATTTTTCTTTATTTATAATCTTTTTTACATGTGGATGAGGTTATTATGCTTGTATTTTCTACTAGTATTTTACGGATGGATTCCGGTAGGCTTTGTGGTTGTTTAAGTGAGTTCTAATGGTGTTGTGGTCGGATACGTGTAACGTAAGTCGTTTGGATAGGCATATAGTAGTGTGACCGATGTAATTATTTATGAGTTTGGTTTTATCAGGAACACAGTCCCTTAAGGGGCATTTAAACTCTTTGAACTTTGTAGTTTTGATTTTGCAGGTGTGTTTTGGGGATAAGGTTAACTGTTTTAAATATTTTGTAATAGATAACTGATTTATTTATTTTTGTTCGGGTCAACTGAGGTAGTGTATTTCTTTATGATATTTCTAAATTAAGATTCATCTTGCTTATAGTGCATTTGGCTTTTGTAGAAGATATTTATGTTATTGTTTTTGTCTATGTGTTCAGTATCGTTATTATTTACTTTGGAAAGAAATAATCTAATCTGGTGGTCGATGAGGTGGTTTGGAAAACCATTGTTAACTAGTGTCTGTTTTGCATTGTTGAGTTCTTTAAGGAAAAGTAGACGAAGGAATGAATTCTCGTGTGCTCTCCTTAGGAGGTTTTTTTTTATCACTACTATTTTGAACCTGAATGGGCATTAACTCTTAAAATTAAATATATATTGTAACCTAGGGAAGGTTACTGAATGGAATAATCAAACGAAGGTTGGTAATAAACGATAATACTTAGGACAAGAACAACACATATAAGATTCGCCAGCGACGCGTAGAAGTAGTAGTCAACTGCTAGAAGTGAGTTAAGAGAATTTCACAATGAATCTCCAACTGCATGATATCTACCAACCGCTCCACGCGGTCAGATGTGGCACAAGGCCGAATTTAATGTGGGGTAGGCCAAAAATTTCCCGTATAAAACGGGGTCGGATAGCTGTTACCCTTCGACATAGCCTCGTCTGGGGATCGACTCTGCCCAGAGGCAGAGAGTTTGACCAGCACAGCTGGAGACAAATCTCCATCTGCAAACCAACATACTGTGTCTACTACTGTATTTATGTGAATGGGGACATTACCCATTATCGTTCGTAGGTATGCTACAATATATATAAAATTCAAACGATATTATAATGGTCACTCGTATTTGAAATAGACACCATTTTCATTTTTTTAATTTAAACAAGTATCCCCTATAAAAACGTTTGAAGTAATAAAAATGACGGATTAAAAAAACACACAAAAAAACATATATATTTGTTTGTGTGTGTGTGTGTATTTGTGTGTGTGTCTGTACTGCGTGTCTATCGAAGTTTTTTACTTTCAAGTAATATAACTGAATCTTGAAAAGCGACATTCCAATTTTAAAAAAAGACAAAAAAACAAAACAAAAAACCCCCCCCCAAAAAAAAAACAATTCTACCAATCCCTTTGGTAAGAGAGATAAATATCATCAGACTGAAATCGATATGTATGAACAGATCGAGGTAGAAAAAAATATTCAAACTATTTCTTACTATGGAGGAAGTTTGAATGAGGTAGATAAAAAGAAGAGTCTAGAGAGAGAAGTGAAGGAAAGAGAGGGGTGAAGAAGAGAAAGTGGAGAGAAGGAGAGTGGGATAGAAGGAGAAAGGGATTAGTGAGAGATCAGATAGAAGAGAGGGGATAAGGGGGGAATGGGGTGAGAGAGAGAGATGAGGTGGGACAGATGGAAGAACGATACAGAAGTATAAGAGAGAAAGAGGAAGGAACGAATGAGAGGGACAAGTCTGAGAAAATACAGAGAGAAGGTGAAGGAGAGTAGAGAAGGTAGAGGGAGGGTGAGAGAGAAAGAGAGAGGGGAGAAAAGAGAGCGACAGAAAAATATAAAGAAAAAGTAGGAAGTATAAGAGAGGAAAGAAGGAGAGTGAGTTAAGAGATATATATATATATATATAGAGAGAGAGACAGTGTGAGGGGGAATTAGTCCCGTCTGTTAACTAGTATATATTGTTGGGTACCTCAGATGTTGGAAATGGTTAACGAGCTAGTTTGCCATTACTACTCAGTAGTGAGTTTGATCCTCACTAGGTGCCCCATATTTAGAGCTTATAAAGTTTAGTAAATAACAGCAAGATATTGTTGTAGCTAGGTGTAACCTAAATTAGTCTAACAATATATTGCTACCGTGGTGCTCCACATTTGCGACCTTATGCCAGACTCGTCAATGATTTAGCAAATGGGGAGAGATCACTCATCTCCCTTGTGATAACGCCGGAAATTTGTCTTCTTTATTCGGTTGAAGGTGTAGAGGGCATGACGTATACACCGCGTAAATAGTGGGTCAGAGTTTAGGCCGACAGGAGATAAGAGAGCAAGTGATTAGATGTGCCTGCGTGGGTGGATGTGTAGACGCAGCGTTTGGGCGCCAATCTTTCCTTGGACGAGTGGAATGGCGCATTTCACTTATCGGGCGTTATTTCAATATTTCATATGTGGATGATACGATATGCTTTCTTTCTTTTTTAAGCAATAATCACAGAGCGCACTTTGATTCAGCGTTTGCTCAAACTGAAGTCTACTGAGTTGTACCGTAGAAGATTTATTCAATCGTTCTTTTTGTTTTGTTTCTTTTAAAATAATTTCATCACAGATCAAGGCAATGAAGCCACTAAGAACAAGGGGGTTACTAAATTGCCACCATTAAGGAGAGAGAACATTAAAAGAACAAGAATTGAGAAAACAGAAGATAATGATTGATGTTGAATTTATTGCGGGGGGGGTTGTTGTGTTTACGTAGAGAACACGTGTCTCCTGGTATTACTTTTGCTGTCACAATTATTGCGGACTCGAATGTCTAAGTAATAAACGAGTAACACAAAACAATAGAAAAGAAATGACAATGCATGCATTAAGAAAAGAATTGTAATAAATAAAGATTAGTTTCATAAAGCCTTTAAATTAGAGGATGTGTGTTTGTGTGTGTGAAGGTTGTGTAGGCCTACGTGATAGACACGTGTGTGAAAGAGTTCAAAAGGTCACGAGAGAAAAGACATTGAATATGAACGTGCCCCAGTGTGTGTGTGGGGGGGGGCACTTTTACCCATGTGCGGCTGCATCTGCATAGCCAGAGTTATAAAAGAGGAAAGTGTATGAATAAAAATATTATTTCCTATTCACAGACTTAAGGACGTTTTTTTTTTTTAGGAAAGTTAAATGAGATAACTCACAGATTTAAATTTCTGAAGATTAAAGTTGACTATAAAGCAAGAAGCAGGAAGAGCTTTGCACGAGCGACAAATGCGAGAGAAGAAACTGTTAGCATAGAACTTACGGCTACATCTCGCCGTTGAAATTGTAAAATGATGAG
This sequence comes from Acanthosepion pharaonis, assembly GCA_903632075.3. Lineage (NCBI taxonomy): Eukaryota > Metazoa > Mollusca > Cephalopoda > Sepiida > Sepiidae > Acanthosepion > Acanthosepion pharaonis. Next base: position 924,999 of record CAHIKZ030000172.1, read on the forward strand.
ACCAGATCCACTACTACGCTTAAATTTATAAAGTCTAGGTACCCTAACGAAGAGTTTATCCGAACGATGAAATTATTTATAGAAAAGGAAGCTACATTACTGAAGCCGAGATGCCAGGTCAGGATCAATAACATTGCAGATCCTTCTTTCGATTTTATCAAGAATTTTACTAAGCTTTGTGTTTTAAATGAGTCAAACACTTGCATTAACACATCAAACATCATGAAAGGCTTGGTTGCGAATTGTTTCAGGTGATACATGAGTCGCCAATCTATGGCACACACATTTCAGCTAACACCATCCGCTTGACAATACAAAAATACCAAAATAGTTTAATATTTAAGCGGTGTCTAATATAAGAAATGTCTTCGTATCAATTTTAGAGCTTTTAATATGTGAACAGTAACGACAAAAGGCATTTGTCCTTTCTTACTCGCTGTCTTGTATTTCTTTCAAACAGATCATTCTGGCCTAAAAACTTACAAAAGTTTCAATAACACTGACATTTTTCAGGACATTAGGCGATGTAGGCTTTTCAAGTGGCCTTCTTCACTACTTTTTATTCAGAGTTATACTTCTAAACTGATTGCTACTCAAGGCCATAGAGTTCTCTCAAGACTAATTTAATCCAAAACTGGTACTGGTGCTTGTGAAGAGATAAGGTCATGCCTTTCCGAAAGGCATTTGTGTGAAAGTGAACGCAGCAGACGCGCCCTCAATTTGAATTCGGTTCACCAATAGCCATACGCTACCGTCGAAAACACTACCTTCTTTGATGTGCCATGTCCATTCAGGAAGTAGGCGATCATGTCTCTCCACAACTTTCACTCATTATAATTAGCCTTTTGACAATTTTATTAACTATTGACGTCAAAATACATTATTGCATCAATGAGGTCCTTTTAATTAGCTTCATATGAAATTTAAAAAATAAACTAGAAAAAATCGATAAATTATTGAATTGATTGTTAATTTATCATTTTGATTCTCTATCGCTACTAATGTCTTAAAACATTTGTGACAACTCCAAATATCATGCCAATATTAATATGAAAACCCTACACTTTTTAAATCAATTCCCCCTAAGGAAGGCGATAATGCCACTAAGCCTCAAGGGGGCTACTGAGTAAAAGAGAATGAAATGACTTTATAGGGAACCAGAAACCCAACCCTAAACAGGTAACAGGGGATAAACATCTACTCCTATTCAAAAGACCGAGGAGGAGTAAGAACCGGGCGATAGGCGAATCTATCTACTCCTATTAAACAAAATGAAAAAAAAAAGTCAGGGAATTATCCGATTTTAATTAAACCTTTAACACTTGAATGGATTAATTTTTTATTGAAAAGTTTATTCGGTCAGAAAACGACATAGAAATATTTTCAAGTCATTTAAAGGCCCTTAACTTATTTCGCTGTATCCAAATTGAATTCTTTTATCTTTGCTGTATTTCTGTCATTATTGTCATGACTTTATTAAACAGACAAAAAGAAATATTGTCATCAGGATTAGGTTAGTTAAAACTTATAATAACTTTTGGTGGCCATGAAAAGAGTTGCCCACTCACACACACACACACACACAGACACACACACACAGACAACATCATCGTTTCTTCATGGATTGCTACTTTTGTGTCATGTTCCTTTGTGCAGTCATCATGAATCACTGGTCAGCGGACATAATTCAGAATTTGACTTTTGATTTTCATTTGTGATCTGTAGAATAAAAATATCAAACATTTGTAAAACAAAAAAATAAAAATAAAAATTAGTAAAAAAATGTTCACAAATACGAAAATGGCATCTTCAAACGCATCTTTATTTTATAACAAGTTTATCAGATCATGTCAGTTTTTCACACATCAGAGATATTTTTCTGTGGAAAACAAAAAATATACATCATATTTTATTAAAATTAAGTGTCCATAAAAAAATAGTTTTTGAGTTTGACGTTCCTTGAATCATTTACTTAAGATTTTAGGCCATATTTCCAACGTGTTCCCGACCGATAAAGTACTTTCGGGGATTTAGTTTTATAGAAATGTAAAAAAAAAAAGGAACATCTAAAATTCACTACTACATATTAGCCACGAATTAATTAAGGTGGGGAGGGTTTAATTGACATGAAAAATATCTTCCATAAAACTTCAGTATGATTCCTTAGTGAATAAAAGCTGAAAATCACAATTAAACCGGTTGATTCTCTGATTTTTGGTAAATTTCTAAAAGCAAGGGGTATCGTTTTTTTTTTGTTGTTGCTTGTTTTTCTTTTGATGTGGCGAAAGCGGAGTTACCTAATCTAGACATGTAAGAATAAATAGAGACCTCTGCTCATTGCGTCAGACGTTGTGTTGACGCGTGTTCGTATCACGTGAAATGGATATGTGTCAATGAAAAATAATAGCAGATATGACTGATAAGAAAGGCTGAATGAATGTTTAATGAATGAATGTACGGCGAACGTCAGCGTTTCTCATCGGAGAGATGTTTACTTCATGATTATTATTATTATTTTTCCATTATGTTTTTTTTTTCTTGATTAAACTTCCTATTGTAATGGCTATTAAGTTTTTCCTATTACACTATTTGAAATAATCATTTGATTACTTGTGACAGCTCATCATGCGATAACTATATAAAACCGGATGAAACGTATAAAAAGGAACATTAATTATATATATATATTATTATTTTTTAGCCTTTTGTAATGCTATTATACTTGAATTATCAACGAGTATGTTCCTGGTAGTTTTGACAATATATATATATATATATATATATATATATATATATATATATATATATATATACTAGCAGCATGGCCCGGCGTTGAACCGTGCTTGATTCAAAATCGTACGACTCATACAGCAATCGCTATCACCTGACTTAAAATATTTTTGTCCTTCCTTGCCTTTAAAGGAGTGCCCTTTGCCGTGCTGATGTTGCTACATGTCTTACTTCTTGCCTATCTCACACTGCGAATTTTTTCTAAGCTCTATACTAAACATTAAATCTGTTACGATAAAAGAACTAAACAAAATGAACACAAAACGATCAGCTTTAAAAAAAAGGACTCGTAACTGGAAAAACCGAATGGAAAAAAAATGTTAACAACAAATACTTTTTCACATCCAACCCAGTCCTGCATAATCAGAATCAACGTTGAGTTTAAGCAAGCGAATGAGCCAATTGGAGTAAAGTGCCATGCAGATTTAAATTTTCCCCACTTGTGACGAATGCAGCTATCGATTTTTTTTTTGCATGCTAGCATGCTAGTTAACATTCGTGTCAGTCAGCTGTTGGCTCTCACGCTTGCCAATAGAATCTTCCTGCCTATTCGTGGCAGCCAGATAAAGGCTCTCACTCTGGCCAGTAGAAAATGGCCGCAAACTACATGAAAACTGCCGTAGAAGCATGAAAAAAATCGATTATTTCCACTATCGATGTGAGTTGGGAAACGCAAAGTCGGCCTTGGCCTTCCCGCTAACTTGAAGCATGTGCATGTAAATTTTGGTGCAAATCCGTCGAAAATTGCGGCCGTGCATTCGTTACACACACATCCTGCCTTATATATATATATATATATATATATATATATATATATATATATATATATATATCAATAGTATGTTACTGATAGAGTTTTGACAATATATATATATATATATATATATATATATATATATATATATATAAATTGTCAAAACTCTATCAGTAACATACTGGTGGATAATTCAAGTATAATAGCATTAAAAAAGGCTAAAAATAATGGAAGCATTATTAATAAAAAAAAGAAAAAGCCAACACTCAGTAATATCAATTATGAACACGGTTATAATGTGCTGACCGTTTTTTGAATATAAAACATCCCTATAACACTAACTAGATACAAACATAAAACAATTTATATATTCAGTTAAAAGGAAAATAAAATTCATCCTTGATAATGGCTAAAAGTATAGCCAAAAGCGCTTGGATATATAGAACTTTCGGAAAATTTTTATATAATTAATATCCAGAAAAGAAAAACATCATAAGAACACTGAAATATATATATATATATATATATATATATATATATATATATATATATATATTTGCACACACACACACCGAGTTTAACAGAAAAATTGTCCAATTGTTAGATTAAGCGTTGAACCGTTTTATCTTAATAACGAAAATGACATGTTCATCATTAATTAATCATAGCTAAGGATCGGAAGCTCATGAAGGATGGAAAGATCATTTCACGATCATTTTCCAACTTATTCAACATGATCTTCGCCCACTCTAACCTTCTAACTTTCTGTCCTGAAATAACAAGGTGCCTCACACGTTTCGCATACGATTTCATTTTAAAGTTTTTTTTTATTTATTGCTCTTTGAACTGTCATAGTTGAAACTCCTCTCTCACGTGCCAAACGTCTTATGAATTGAGTTGGATCTTTTCTAATTGACCTCTTTAGCCCTAAATTGAAATGATGACCTCTCTTCCTGATCTACTTTTCCTCTTTACTGTTCCCTCTTTTTAAAACTTATACACCATTCTCTTGATTGTTTTTGAATGGAAGCCAGAATATTACTGAAGGCCTAGATGATTTTTTCCTGTTACCATTGCTCAGCTGAGAAGAGAGTGGGGTTGATACAAAATAATTTTACCCTGTTTTCTTACTAGCCGAATAATTGGAAGGATTTTTTTAGTGATTACTAGCAGTAGAGCCCGGCGTTTCCCGGGGATGTAACAGTAAGAGATAGATCAAGTATCGACCATCATAAAGACTGAAAAATAAAATTGACAAAGATTATTGTTTAAGGTTGACGGACACGCATATCTAAATTAGTTTTTTTTTTTTTTTACGAATTGGTCAAACCCAAACTCAAACAAAATAATTGTTTTCAATCGTTATGAGTCTACCAATTGAATAGAATTTTATTATAAACAATTGTCTTGTAAATGGAATTTTTAAAGCATTCTGAATGTAAAAATAAAAAAAGTGTGCAAGACAATAAGAAACACTACCTGCCCCAAAAAGAAGTGAAGTTTTGTTGAAATCGGTTGTAAAATGTAGGAAATCTGATACCATATATAAACGAACACACACACACACACACACACAACCTGGGTTTTATAATAAGTATAACTCGATATGAGTTGTCCCCCTTTCATTCTCGCGATGCCTCTTAATCGTGTTTCCAAATTGATTTTGTGCAAAAACAATTGTGTTTTTCAAATTTTGGCGCTGTCAGAACCACCGCAAGGTAATTTTATGTAGTCCTGTGAAGTTTTGTTGAAATCGGTTGAAAAATGTAGGAAATCCGATCCAATATATAAACGTACACACACACACACACACACACACACACACACACACACACACACACACACACACACACACACACACAACCTGGGTTTTATAATAAGTATAATTACGATAAATGGTATCAAGATTCGTAACGTTCGTAATATTTAATTTAAAAGAGGTCTCAATACAAAGTAGAGCATTATTAATTCTATCTGAAATTCAACATATACCTTCTTCTGTATAACGAAAGATTAGCAACCTCATCTGATAAAGAAGTGTTTGATAAATATAGCGGTGTTTATAATAAAGTTTTAAAGAATAGAGGTTATAAGTACGCTGAAATCAAGCTTAAATATGAAGATAATGGCCCAAAGACAAGAAATAGAAATAGATAGATAATTTGGTACACCCCCACATTTAATAATTAGTCAGTACTAAGTTAGGCCATAAGTTCCTCAAATTGATTGATAAACAATTTCTTAAAAGTAACCCTTAGTAAAATATTTAAAAGAAAAAAACATTAAAACTAAGTTATAGCTGCACCAATAATCCAAAGAAGATCAATATATCTTGTCCTTCACCAATAGTACTTACAGAAATAATATATCATTTTCTCAATATTTTTGGTGTTTAAAAGATGATAATAAAACTCCTAAGCTGAAATGGAAAATTTTAAAAACGGCAAGGATATGGAGATCTTTATATGAATCCTTTTTTCTGTGCTTACATGAAAAATTGGAAATTACCAGATCCAATAAAAATTCCTTATTAAATCAAAGAAATGAATTAACTGTATATTGTAAACATAGATTAACTTTTACCTTACAATTTAGTTAAACTTTGGAATAGTCTGAACAATATATAGTGTATAAATGTTTATTCTTTGTGTTTAATTTGTAGGGAAGTGCAATCGAAGCTAGGCAAGGGATCAGTGGAGATCAATTAGTAGGTGCAAGCATGTTTCGAGAATGGTTTGTGAAGCTATTAAGCTGAAATTATAAAAATCATGTTATAAGATATAAAAAGCTGAGAAAAGAAAGAAACTTTTAAAGCAAACGGCAATCGAAATAACACGTCCACTTTAAAAAATGTAGTCCAAATATAACTTTACAGGAAACATGAAAGGTGACCTGACATTTTCTTCTTCTTTTGTGCTCCGGAAAGCTTAAGGAAGTTGGCAATCATGGCCCTCCATAACTTCCTATTTGTAGCTCTAAACAACGTCTGTTCTATTACCAGCACCCCCATTGCACACAAGATCGTGAGGTAGGTTACTCACTGTTTCTCTTTGCCTATCCTGCCTTCAATATCTCCTGTGAGTGTTAAGTTCTCCAAGCCGTCCTTCCTCATTATGTTCCAGAATTTTTAATTGTCTCTTTCTGATTGAAAATAAGTATAATTTTCCTTCTCATTTTCTTTAAAACCGCCTTATTTTTTACATGCTTTGTCTTCGATGGTACCCTAGCATCCTTCTAGAGATGTATCGCCCTTTCACAAGAATTTACATATAAGGAAAAAAAGAAAAGAAATTTTTTGCTGTGTCACAACCCCCCTCTCTAATTTAAAAAAAAAAGTCGACGCAGTAAATGAACATTGAACGAAGATAAATATTTTGTGACAAATCCTGTAAGCCGTTCATCTTCAGGCAATAATTCATTTTCATGCATTTAACACTCCTTGTTTAGTCAACAGGTCCAGTAAGTTAAATATGTTGAAAATTTAAATTCGAATGTTGAAAATTTAATCGTTCTTTTATTATGAAATACACAAGTTAGTTGAAAATGTGATACGGTCGTGGGAAGCTGAGGAAAATATTTTGATGTTTTCTATCTTTTTTTTTTAGCCCATTCTCTCACTCGTCGTCTCTCACACACACTACAATGGCTTAAAGTGATTGAGCAGCATTGTCAATAGTAGCGATTTCATAGTCAGCCAATGGCACGCACTCTAGTGACTTCGTTCCGACTAGTTCGAATTTCAAGGCCGATTACTCAGCTTAACAGACTGAATTGCGATAGCGTATTTTGTGAAGCACGTTTGATGCTTTGGCACACATCATCAGTTATGTTTTTAGCCGAGGATCATTAGGGGGTTCGGGTCATTCAACATCATACCCGCCTCTCCACGGTGACCTACTCGATAGATTTTGATAAATAAAAGATTTTCTCAAAAATGTTAGAAACTTAATATGAGAGAATTTATCAATATAACGAAAAGTTGGCGCAAGTTTATCGAAATTCAGGTCAAAATACGTTGATAACTCAAATGACAAAATGAATGATTAAAATTTAGTGAAAAAATGGTAGAAACCTTTGTCTCAGTCTAATAAGTATATCCACCTTAACAAGACTTTTACTAATTTTTTATTGAGTTGAAAACTATAAGTAGATTTTGAGTTCTTTGCCTATGTTTGACAAATGTGTTTTTTTGAATGAAACTTTTAGATATTTGTAGCTGGAATACTTAAAAAAAAAAGAAAAGAAAAAAAGAAGTTATATTACATATAATAAATAATAAATTTATCTACGCACATAATTCCTTTTAGATTTTTAAAACAGTTTTGAATAAAGTGAAATGTATTAAAATTTGTTTGCCAATGTTCGTTTTTTTTTTGTTTTTTTTTTTTTTGTGCAGCCAGATCAGGTCTAAAATGGAGTACTGCTACCATATATGGGCAGGAGTTGCCCAGTCTTAACTTTCCAATCTAGATAGAGTTCAAAAGCGTCCCTGTGGGTGGCAAATTATTTTTCACCCTACAACCCTTTTCTCACAGACTAAACATCGCAAGTCTCCCACTACTCTATCGTTATTCCCATGGACGGTGTTCATACAAACTACATTGATTAATTCCAGCGGTTCTAACCTTCATGGCTAAGACCTGCCATCATGCTACACACATTGTAGCAAATCGCCCTCATTCCATTCGTCTTCCCTTGGTGAGATGTAAGTTCCACTTGTGCAGCTTCTTCCTATAAACCGACTCCCAAGTGGATGCTTCTCCGATCACTACAATCTTAACATATTCAAGTCTAGGATTAATCGATATCTTCCCCACATATCCGCATAAGCTGTGCCTCTTACTCTGTAACTTCTTACCTCGAGTGGTTCCCGGGCCTTGTAAAGAGTAAACATCACTGTAAAAACAAAATAAATAAATAAGCAAGAAAATATATTTTTGTAATAATTCGACTCATAAGACTAAAATTCCTAAAATCAGATACATTTCGAAATAAGTTTAATTGACATAAAAAATAAAAACAAGAAGTCAAATTGAAAAGGTTTTTCTTTGACGTCAGGTTTCACATTGCCATACTTCTGAGGGGAGCGCCTACACTCGGCAGAAAGGGTGTCGGCTGGACAATCTCGCGTTGACCTTGTGCTTAGCTACGTATATTTCTATCTACAATCTTACGCGCACACAGAATACGCTTTGCAGGACACTGCTGGTGAGCAAAACAGGAACTTGCGAATAATCTACAGCTCTGGACACCTAGCCATGGAGCAAGACGCGTTAATCATTTAGCAACCGCCTACATTAACCTGCTATGTTACGACACAGAATGCCTCCATAATGACCTTCCGATCTTGATGCAGGACTGTAATGGTTGGCGTGATACACAGGAATGTCCGAACTATGTCGATCAAATAAAATAAATTGTCCTTAGAAGATTGGCTTCAATAAAAGAGACTTGGATAGATATGTTTAATTTCTTTTTCAAGTTTTTCATTGGCTGAAAACAATTTTACTTTTGTACTAATGTTGAGCTGATTTTTAATATCGTGTTTTCAGCAAGAAATTATTTTTCTGACAGGCCCGTTTTTACTATTTTAATTTCCTGTGTGTTATAAATCCTCAGAGTGACAGCCTCCAGTTGGCTTATTTACTTATTCTTCAGGGCTCTAGTACAAGTTACGTGTGCAATATAACATCTACATACATATATACAAATATACTAAAAAGTCTTAGTAGAAGGTAAAAAATTAAATTAAATCTTAAAGCAAATGGAGAGGCCATAAAGTTTACAATTTGTATAATGCTGTAAAGATTGATACAAGGAAAGGAATATTTAATTCAACACTTCTTAGTATTAGTAGAACCGGTTGGCTGAACTAATACTGACATTGTAGATAAAACAGGACTCTTTGTTTTAGTAGGACGCCTTTCAAGTTTTTGCTGAGTTGAAAGTGGGAAAGGCTGGTAAGGTTGAGAAATATGCCTTGTTGCATGTGACTTTCAGGTATTTGTAGTTGGAAGGTTTGAACAGAAAAAAAAAGATATATCAGCATATAATAAATAATAATCTTATCTACGCACACAATGCATTTTAGAGTTTCAAACAGTTGCTATAAGAAAAAATGTATTAAAATTTATTTGTCAATATTCCTTTCTTTTGTATGGAAAAAATATAATTTTGTTTTAATTCGATTTTTAAGATTAAAGTCCCTGAATGCAGATTTTGTTAGTTGATTTGTTTAGCGGCATATCAACACCTTATGTGTCATTTAATACTGAAATTTAATTTTCTTGGGAGTTTTGATTTGATTTGTTTATTTAACGGTATATCAACATCTTATGGGTCATAAATTTAATTTTCCTGTGAGCTTTGGAATAATACAAATATAATATGTTATTCTGTATGGGTTATATAATGCCAAAATTTAAATATTTTGAATATTTCCATGGCTTCAACTAAATATATTTTGAACGCAATTGTATGCCTTCTGTTACAGATAAAAATTATTGCTGGTTATGTATTGTCAGATGTTTTTTATACAAAAATGTATTGTTGCTATTTTTACAATAAAAATGTGTTTTTATACTTTCCTATTGTTTTTCTTTGGGTGGGGGATCACTATTTTACCTTAGTTTTGACCCTAACAGATGCTACCACCTTGTCAGGGTGGACCTATGAACAACAGCAATCAAGAGGTGGTCCATGCTCCACAAAACCTCCAATCTCCCGATCAGAGGCCTTGTTGACAGATGTAGTTTATCGTCATACTCGGGACTTCAATTCTGATACATTTCAAAGTAGGTTCAGTTGAATTGAAAATAATTAAAAGAAGATTACAATGAAAGTCGAATTAAAAAAAGTTCTTTCTTGCTGTTATTAGCCTTGTTTAAAGTGATTTCCTTTGACATCAGTTTTCTCATTGTCATTGTTAATCCTGAGTATGACCATAAAGAACATCCGACTGCAATTATTGCTGTTCTCAAGTCCACCCTGACTCGGGGTGGTAGCACATTTTAAGGTCTCAGCTATGGACAAATAGTGAACCCCCAAATAAAACACTATGAAAGTATAAAAATGTATTTTAATAATAAAAAATGCACTTTTTATATATAAAAAAAAGGACCAACAATTCATCTTTAAAGCAAAATGACCAGCAGGAGCTTTTATCTGGAGTTGAAGGCATAGAATTGCGTTCAAAATATATTTAGTTGAAGCCATAAAATTGTGGCCAAATTATTTAGATTTCGGAAGTAAATAACACATAGTAAAAAATACATTTTTATAGTAAAAATAACAGCAATACTCTTTTATATATAAAAAATTACCAACAATCCATTTTTATAGTAAAATGACTAACAATACGCATATCTTCACTCCATTTAAAATACTACCAAACAACCAACATGAAAAACTTTTTCATCACATTAATCTATATAATATCCGACAATTTATTAAAGAAATCAAGCTATTCAAAATCTAACTTAACGAAACTACAACATAAAAACACACATATCACCGCCTCTCATAATTATGTCCCTCACATTTAAACAAAAAGCTGATTAAATACCATGAATTCAACTGTGAAAGCAGAATAACATTTCATAATTTTATTACTTCCACACTCCGAAGAAAATTAAATTTCAGCATTAAATGACCCATAAAGGGGTTGATATGCTATTAAGCAGACACATCAATCAATCAATCATTGTAGTAAGAAGGGCGTCCTTAATGTACAGGCGAAACAGCGTGTTAACTCTGAACTATGATTTTAAATCCCCTTCCTATAAGATGGACTTTTATAAAAGTGGCACTCATAGAAGTGTTCATTTATTTTCTTTTTCAAGCTTTGACTGAAAAACATTTATTTTTTTGGTTAAATATTGAGCCAATTTTGAATATCGTGTTTTGATCCTAAAATTATTTCTCTTCTGGGCATTTGTTGATTTATAATTTCCAGTTTGTTACAAGCTGTCAGAATGAAAAACTATCATCAGAATGTATTTCTTATTTCTTTGTTATTATTGTTTTCATTTTTTCTTTTTTTTTACCAGGGCTCCGACATCGACCGATAGCAATAAGTGTTTAGAAGCTTCCTGGGTGATATTATTTTACGACAATGCTCAGATGGATTTCGATTGGGACAAGTCCCAACATTTTACGACTGGGACAAATTACTATGCTTTTTATACGCATTTGATTACCTTTTATATATATTTACATTTTAGAAGAATTTTTAAAAATTAGCTACACTTTCAATGCTGAATTTGTATGGAGCAAATGCTCCATACAAGTTCAGCAGCTTCTATGGCCTGATATCATGAACGGCACTGGACTTTTCCCGCCATAACGTACTTCCATTTGTATTCCATTAGTCAGGAGGAAGTTCCACTTAAACAGCTTCTTTCTCAGAAATGTCACTTTGTGGAAAAGATCTCCGAGAGGATGCTTGCCCAACTATCACGATCTAAAACTCTTTAGGGGTATCTGCCAAGTCGTCCAAGTCGCAACCGGGTGAGACTAGGTCCGGTTTTCAAGTATTAATCTCTAATTCCAGCCATTATCTTTCTTACATATCTTCATATGCAGTTTTTACTTGCTCTCTTTACACTTTTACAAAAAAACTTAATTCAGGAATATTATACCTTGAGTGATTCTTGGGCCGTAGGCGATTTTTGAAGGAAAAATAATATAAATACTTACTTCTTCATTTTCTTCCATCTCCTCGTTTTTTCTTCTTCTTTTTTTTTCTTCTTGTTCCACATTCTTCCTCTTTATTCTTTTCACTATTTTCCCATTTCTTCATATTTCATTTTCTTATTTTTCTTTTGCATTTCTTTTCCCAGTTTTTTTTTTCTTTTTTCATTTTCTTCCTGTCCGTTATCTCCTTATTTCATATATGTTCTTTCTTTTAAACTTCTCTCTCATTTCTCCTTCTTTTTCATCTTTTTTTTTTCTTCTTCTTTTTCTTCTTCTGCTTCTTTTTTTTTTATCATTGAACGTTTTCATTTCTTTCTTCTCTTTTCTTTCTTTTTTTTTTTAATTGGTATCACCCCAAGCAAGACAGTAAGGCCGCTAAGACACAAGGAGTTACAGGGTGTGGAGGAATTAGGAACAGAAACATTAATTAGGAACAGGAAGAGAAAAGTGTAATCAGGAGGACAGTAGAAATCGATTGACATTGCATTTAAATTTTTGCAGATTTAAGTTGGCTAGAAAGCATGGAGCCGAAAGGGATTCCTATAAGTGAGAAATGCAAGAAAAGAAACTGTTATTCTAGAACTTAGGTTACATCTTTTGCCAGCTCAACTGTAAATTGATGACATCTTGCGGCCAGTCTAGTACTGCGCTTAAATTCATAAAGTCGAGGTACCATAATAAAGAGATCATCCGAATAATTAGAATGAAAGTATTTATAGAAAAGACACAGAGATGCAACCTTACGGTGGTGGGAAAGTGACTGAATCCGAGCCACCAGATCAGGACCAATAATATTGCTGATTATTCTTTGGATTTTATCAAGGAGCTCAAGGTAAATAGCAAGGGCACTGGGCCATATGTAGCAGCAATATTCTAAGCATGGACGAATGGTAGATTTATAGATATGTTAGATAGATACTGGAGAGAAAAATTGTCTCTCCTGACACAGTGAACCAACTTTCTTAGCAGCTGACCTAGCAATAGATTCAATATAGTCTTTCCACTTCCTGTCAGTTGAGAACGTTAACCCGAGAAGGCGCAATGAGTCATTTTCCTGGGGGTTAGCATCAGCCATGCTGATGGAAGGCTTTTTTTTTCTTTTTTTTCTTTCTTTTCTCCTTTGTTTCCAATTTCTATTTTTCTCAGTTTCATTCTTAATTATACTGACTTTTATACCTGGGTCTTCTCTTTTCTTTAGCTTCTTTAAGAACCTTCTCGTTTTCTTTTGCGTTGCTATTCTGTAACAAAACGTAACATGTGGCATTGTCTACAGCATTAACTCTGTAACAAAACGTAACATGTGGCATTGTCTACAGCATTAACTCTGTAACAAAACGTAACATGTGGCATTGTCTACAGCATTAACTCTGCTTCATCAACCAGTGCAATGTTAATATGGGCGACACCGACCCAAATAAATATCTGAAATGGGGCACTGAAGAAGAAAAGATAAAGAATCCTGAGCTCACCGACAATACGAATAAAATATATTCTATCTATTCTATTATATGGTGTATTATGAATAGGAGATTGGTCAGCAAAGACTCAAGCCATACAAGTAATGGGTCGGTATGAGTTGCAAATTACGGTGAATATTTTTTTATGTTTTTTCCTTGTAAAATATGTGCCTTGTAGACTATTTTATCATTTTACTCCAAGCAGTAAAGCCACTAGGATGCAAGAGGTTACTGAGAGGAAAAGAAACAGAGGAAAAATTAAAAAGAAGAGTTTTCAAGGAAACAGAAGATGACGATTGACACTGCATTTAACTTTTTGAATATCATAGGAAAGCAGGAAACCAGAAGAGAGCTCCACAAGCGGGAAGTGCGAGAGAAGAAACTATTAGCATAGAACTTACAACTATTAATTTCAATAGTGAAATTATGAGACCTAACTGCCAATCAAGTACTGCGCTCAAATTTCTCAAGTCGAAGTACCAACAAAGACATCTCATCAGAATAATTACGGTGAAACCAAAGATGCAAAGGGGAGCTACGTTATGGTGATAAGTCGAGATGACAGGCCAAGGCCAATAACGTTGCAGATTTTTCTTTGGATTTTGTCAAGAACAACTTTAGATAAAACAGAAGCACTAGACCAGATGTGGCAGCAATATTTGATGGACGGACGAATGGCAGACTTATATATATTAAAGATAGATTCTGGTGAGAAAAAACTGTCTAGAACGATATAATGAATCGACTTTCCGAGCTGGAGCCATAACAATTAATCCAATATGATCCTTCCACTTCATGTCAGTGAGACCAAAAGTGCACAGTGAATCCCTCTTCCGGAGGATAGCATCAGCCACGCTGATGTAAGACAAAAAAAGAAGATTAATAGAATAATGTTTCCTTTAAAGGGTGTTAAAATTAACAAGTTACTTCTTGCCCCGGTTAACAACAGATCGAAAGTCATTTTCGAGATCAGCTGCCAATTTGATTTTATATTAAGTCGGGAACTGATGACCTCGAGAAGATCATTGATGAAAATAAGGTACTGGTTAGGGAACGCCTGCATTTGCACATACAACGAATGATTTAGAACGAAGGTAATGTACCACAAATATAATTTATATGTTTGTGTTTTGATGCTGAGTGGGTGTGGCCTGATTTTGCAGGGAGAGGACAAGTACTTTGCTAGTTCAAGTTTTCTGAACTAATTAACTGAAGGAAAACTTTCTGTCAATTGTAGTGGAGCCAAAAACTCGCATTGACGGAAATTCCTGTCATCCGCAGTTAGTGGTTGAAACTAGTATGCCATCTTTTGTGATGATGTCTTCCTGTCAAACAATTTGAAGTAAATTAATGTAGGTTTTAATTGCATGCAAATTCTGTGAATTCTCGTTATAAAAATTTTGTTAAATTTGTAAACCCGGGTGAAGCCAACGCTGCTGGTAGATTATCGAAAACCAAGGCCGGAGTTTTATTTTTAGGCCTTATCGGACAATGACATATGAAGGCAGTTTTTGCTGCAGACTTTGCACCAGTTAACTATCAGCTTCGGTGTGCGAGATTCCAAAACCGAACAAAATCTGACCTATTGCTCCGTTTGCTTTCATGTAGGGAAGGTGGTACTTTTCTAGTAAAGATCAGTGTAGTATCTGCAAAACCCCGAGCTCTGCTAAAACTGGAATCAGTTACACATTCTGACCGATAATCAATGCCATTATTCTGCCTGCCTGTCCGTTACGATTTTCTACTTAGGATCAGTGTAGTTTCTGTTTGAATCTACGACCATATTGAGTAAGAATCCAACTGCAGACGACCTACCAACTTTGAAACTCAGCGTTCAACGTGCCGGTGTTTGCAGCCACCACTGCCGCGGGTGAGTAATACGCAACTACCTCACCCAACAAGCCGTATACTATTTACTTAATTTGTTTTAGTCTAACACAGTAGAAGTGGGCACCCAGTGAGGATCAAACACAATAGGCAAGCGAATGTACAGGGTCAAAACAGAGTGTCACCTAGTGAGGATCAAATTCAATAGAGAACTGAATGGTCTAAGAGACAGACTAAGTTTGGCACAGGGTCCCAGCAATTGAAGGAGTCAGTTCGATAACCATCTTCCCTATATCAAATCTCTATTCTATTATCCGATCTCTCAAACGGAAAAGCCCTGTAAATAACTTGTGATCTCATCGCTGATTAGCAGAAATTATTTCTCACTTAGGGAAATGTTTACTCGGAGAAAAAGGTATATCCGGAAATGATCCAGCCGTTTAACATAAAAAATGGAAAGGCCACTTAGACCACTTCAAAGCACTTCCCTCTGAGGCCTCAAACTTATCACCGCGTTTATTCTACTTATGTTAGGAGATAACAAAATCCTGCTTCGGGATCACCATCAGCTGCCTCATCCCGCTCCTTAATCTTATCCGTTACATTTCGATGGTGATTTTGTCCTTCAGAAAAAATCAAAAGGCGTTGATGGGAGTCAAATATGAAATGTAGGGAGGCTGACAGATCGGGTGACAAAATTGATGTTTTGCAATATATATATATATATATAAAGTGAAGATTGAAGTCAACACTCAGAGGCAACAGGGAGTTTCCCGCTGGACGCAATCGTCAGGCCGCCTGACGATTTCGTCCAGCATGAAACAGCATGTCGCCTCTGAGTGTTGACTTCAATTTTCACTTTTATATTTATATTTACATACGCTCTATCTCTGATACTGAGCACTTTATTCCATGAATATAACATATCTTAAAACTATATATGAAAAAATATAGTTTTAAGGTGTGCTATATTTATGGAATAAAGTGCTCAATATCATCTCTGATTTTGAGCACTTTATTTCATAAATAGAACGTATGTAAATATAAAAGTGAGCATTGAAGTCAAGACTTAGGGGCGACAGGCTGTTTCCTGCTAGACGCAATCTTCAGGCGGCTTGGCCATTGCGTCTAGCATGAAACAGTACTGATCTCTGGAACTGTCATCCAAGAGGATATTTTCCCAATCACTACAATCTTAACCTGTTCAAGTCTAGGATTAACCGTTACCCTCCCCACCTATCCGCATAAACTGTGCCCCTTACTCTGTAACCCTCTACCTCGAGTGGCTCCCGAGTCATGTACAGAATGAACCACACTGCAAAAAGCGAAAAAGAAAAAAAAAAAGAGACTCTAGAATGCTGATTTTCAAGGCATACAAACACTCCTTAATTGGAAGACTGGCTTCGTACCGTTCTAATTATATTCGTGTTTACGGAATCATTATTGTTAGTTGTGTCAGTATTGATGGTTTCACACTGACACGACATGATCGTTGCTTTACATCTAAGCCATTAATCTTGACGGAAAAGGCGTGCCGTTGTAATTTTCCCGTCTTCTTGACATTTGATTCAATTGAAACTTGAGATCTAGTTTATCACAGTCAGTTTAGTTTATTGTCATACAATAGCAGTAGAACATCAAGTGAAAAGTCTAACTTACGATTCATGCAAGTCGGTCAACGAGGCGAGCTTGTTAACCATTACGTCAAAGGAGACGCCTCAAAATGGAGCCATAATTTGGAACACTTAATAGGTGACAGGCAAGAAACTGTTATTGGTACGGGATCGGAAAACCGATTCCAAATTCATCACTCATATGTTTCGTTCATAAAGACTTTTGAGAAAAACCTAAGACAACAACCAATATAAACTGGGAGCAGGTGGAGGGTCAGAATTGTCTACGTCCTGAACGGGGTTATCCAAGAAAGATATCGGTTATCCTTAGACATGAAGATGTCAAGATTGTAGTAATTTGAAAATATCCAGCCGGGAGTTTGTTTCACAAAGTAACAGTACTTAGGAAGAAGCTGCCCGAGTTTAACTTCCTTCTTACTAATGGAATACGAAAAGAATGGGGATGATTTACTCTTGTGCATGTGGCATGGTGGTGGTCCCAGTTGTAAAAGTCAGGGGTGGTGGAACGAAGGAATGTATGCCGTTAGGACACATGTCACAGAAATAGCAATAGAACAGCGAGAGATTCTCGACGTTTAGCTTGTTGGAAAGCAATTGTAAAGTAGAAAATAATTCATCACCCACAAGGCCACGTGAACGATTTTGTATTCTCTCAAGATAAGCAAGTGAGGACGGACAGCTTCAGACAAGATATGGCAGCAATATACCATTATTGGACCTTATCTGGTTCTTGTAAGGATAGAGTATAGAAGATGAAGTTAGATATTTATTGGAGTGTTCCAAGAAAACGACCATTTTGCCAGCATCTTCAGCAAGAAATCTTATATATGATTTTCCCTTGGGGTTTGGAGAGAGATTGAGTCTCAATAAGCGATCGTGACTCACTCATCATGATAGGTGAAGGTTGCGAATGTGCTCGGTGGGGGTGGAATGTTACTCGTTTGGTTTTGGCCGTATAGTGTCCTCCCCACCCCCCATTGAGCCACTTCATACATAAGGCCGGTGCATACTACTCCCCGACAGGGAGGGAGTCCGATTTGGTGCACGGTGCAGTGCTTTTTGACCCTCGCTATCTTATAAACAGTTGCTTTTCTTCTGCTTACATCTATATACGTTGCAAATTAAACTAAGCCCAACTATTAAAGGATGAAAAAGTTTTCGCGGATTTTGACGTCATTCTGTTTTGTATTTTTTTTGTTTTCTGTCGAAATCCGTGAAGTCTCGAAAAATAAAAAACATAAAATTCAAAATTTTTTTTTTTTTATCCATATAAAAAAAAATTTTGAATTTTATGTTTTTTATGTTTTTTATTTATTTAAGTTTCACCTTAAATTATTTAATGTTTTAACAAGAAAAATCTCAAATTGATGTCAACAATTGCCGCAAAACATGGATTTATTTCAGATGGAATTATCTATTATGACAGGTCTCTAATTTGTATTTATATGTAACACTTACTGTACATAATCGGGCTACAATAAATTTTTTATATGAATACTAAC
Organism: Acanthosepion pharaonis; assembly: GCA_903632075.3. Taxonomy (NCBI): domain Eukaryota; kingdom Metazoa; phylum Mollusca; class Cephalopoda; order Sepiida; family Sepiidae; genus Acanthosepion; species Acanthosepion pharaonis. The sequence goes on from CAHIKZ030000172.1 coordinate 943,657, forward strand.
TTATCAAAATTGAGAGGTAGTAGAAGGCGGCGGCAGCACAAGATCCTGTATTTGTGTGTATATATATATATATATATATATATACAGAAAAATGTTTAAAAATTTCTAATAGACATAAATATCAGCTAATCAATTCATGTTCTAAGATGGATGAACAGTTTAAGCAACATTTTAGTCAAATTAAAAAAAAAACACACACACACAAACTGTCTCTTGCTTTAAGAAGCAACGTCATGAGCTAAAAAAAAGTGATTAAAAAAAAAAGACTGACAAGAATAACAGCTACTGTCTCTAAACTTCATAGGTAGTGTGCTATATCAACAGATAAATATTCTGAGAAGTACTGGATCTCATCAGTCATGTGAAGAATTGCACATCACCTATTATGTCTTTGAAGACAAATACACCGCTTCCTTATGGCAGTGACACCTTCCACCTAAACATAAGCTGTACAATAATGGCTTCAGGCGCAACTTCCAGTGAGTCTGGCCAACTGTGCAGATCTCAATCTCAAATCCTGCAGCTTCTAACCTCCAGACAAAAGAGCAAATATTTAAATGGGTTCTTTATGTGCTATATCCCCTGAGAACGTAAGTAATCATAACTTCCTGTCCTTTGCAGCTCTTAAATTATTTTGCCTAAACGCTAGTCCACCATCCATTTACTCAAGCTCACTATATTATGTGTCATTTTACTCTTGCCTACAAACTCTTGTGAGTATCTGATTTTCCAAGCCCTCTTTCCTCATTATGCGTCCTAGAAACTTCTGTCTCTTCCTGATGTTAAGTATAAGTTTTCATTACCTCTAAAAAATTTGTTGTTGCTCACATGTTTAGTTCAGGATATTCCCAGCATCCTTCGGTAGAATCACATTTCTGTTGCTTCAAGTCTCTTCATCTTTCAGGAGAGTGTTCAGCACCCACTGGTATACCGAAGGATTGATATCATGTAACAGCTTAGCAAAGTTCTTTTTCATAGGTGCACTGAGAAGCAATACCTTATTAGGCATGTGATCATACAGTTTTGGATTGGTTTATTTATTTCAGATTAATTTCAATCTTTTCAGTTAAGGACAGTATTATATGATCTTACTACAGGCTGCCCAGTAAAATAGTTAAATTTCTTTCTGATCTTATTGCTATCATGAATCATGCACAAACTGAACAATGTTCAAAATATTTGCCTGAATATTCAACACAAAGTTGTAAACGTGATAACCAGGAGGAGGCAATAGCTTTGCAGATTGTGTCAAAAAGGAATTTCATTCCAAACTTCAGCAATGAATCAATGTTGATGATAATGGTTTTACAAGTGAGTTAAGAGTATACACTAGTTATAGTAATTCATAACATTCAAATCTGGCGTTTTAGAAGGCCACTGAGATGGACCAATTAAAGCTGGTGTATTTTGTGAGAATAAATTTGCCAAGTTTCTTTTTTTTTTTTTTTTACTGGGCACTGTATTTGTACAATAATCATTTATAAAACATTGCCACAAAGTAGCACTTGGTTTAGCCATCAAGTGATGGTGGGATTAGGGTTTAGCCATCAAGTGATGGTGGGATTAGGGTTTAGCCATCAAGTGATGGTGGGATTAGGGTTTAGCCATCAGGTGATGGTGGGATTAGGGTTTAGCCATCAGGTGATGGTGGGATTAGGGTTTAGCCATCAGGTGATGGCATATATTTGAGTAGAGACAATAATATTTGAGTAGAGACAACAAGAATGAAATGACAACAGAAGATCAGAGTTAGGTTTTAAAATTTTTGTATTAAATAGAAATACGAAATATGAAAGTGTTCATGTACAAAGTTTTTAAGAAATGGAACAAACAAACAAACAAAAAAATAAACAATGCTGTCTAATGTGTAAGAAAAAAAAAAAGATAAAAAAAAGGTAAACATGAGAATATACAATATATTAATGAAATGAAATGAATGACAGCAGTAGTATTTATGAAAATAAATGAATTATAATCTGTAATTAACCATATTTGGTTAATTCTCACAATTACTCATTAACACATACAAACTTATGTACCTAAGTACATAATTTCATTCGCCTTGATATGCTGGAAATTTTGAAATTTTTTTTAATTAAAATTTCAAGTTTTTTTTTTTTTAATTATTTTTTGTAGGAGTTTTGTAAAATCTCCATTGTGAGGGGGCAGAGGTGTAAAGAAAGAAAAAAAAAAAAACTGTAAATATGAAATATTGCCAAATATTCATTAAATAAAGCTAAAGTTTTATTGATAAAAAAAAATTTCTTGTCAATAATTTGAAAAGTTAAGGTGGGTTATTTTACATAATGTATATTGGACTGATGTTGTAGACTTATAAAATTTTGTATTCTTAAAAAGTAATAGAAGAAATTCTTTTAACTACAGCAAAAAAAATCCGAGAAAAATAAAGACTGTTTATTCTCAGAAGCAAGTGGAAAAGTAAAATTAACTACTTACACAATAGACATCCCCCATCAATAATTAAAATTTTATTAGAATTTGAGATATTTTAACAGATTTCAAATATATAAAAAGAACCCAAATTGTACATTTGGATACAAAATGAGAATTAGATTTTTTAAAAAGACATAAAAATTTAAATTTTATTTATTTTTTTTTTATTTTATTTTTTTTTTTATTTACAGTAAAACTCTATAATTAACCTAACATACATTTTGTATGTTCAAGAAAAAAGAGAAAAAAAAAGAAAAAAAAAAGCACTTTAAAGCAGGTTGTCTGCCATTTCTGCTAAATACAAGCTGGTGTACATGAATAGTAAGCCAAAGATGAAGAATTTTGTTAAGAGTTAGAAGAATTAATATCTCATGGCATTAAAAGACCAAAATTTGGCAAGTGATCCAAGAGATTAATTATTTTACAATTTTTTGATTGAGATTTTTTTTTTGGCTGGTTTCTAATTATTTAGCTTAAATTCTTTCTAAAATGAATATCATTACTATTGGGGGGTAAATAAAATTTAAAACTTTAGTTTTGAATATTTTTTTTTTTTTTTTTTTTTGCTGTAGGTAAGAAAAAATTCTGAATTGGGTCCAGAAAGGAATGGAAATTTCAGCCTTAATGGAAAAGAACTCCCCTCTGAGGAAATTACAAAGAATTTTAAGAATGGAAAATAGGAAAGTCACTGGAAAGGAGTTTGCCTTAAAAATCTTTTCAGTTTTGATAAATCTAAAGATATATTTGGAAAGATCAAAGATGAAAAGAAAATAGCAATTTGAATTAAGAAGTTATATGATGAAGTGTATCTTTGATAAATCCCTTATCTTTGAAACTGCATTATTAACAGTTGAGGGGGGGGGGTGTCATGTTTTTAGTATGAACTCCAAGAGTAAACAGCTTCTCAGTGTATAAGAGTTCAAAGAGGATGAGTGTTTAAATTTAAAAAGTTAAGGCAATATTTTTCAAACAAAATTACTTTGTATCATTCCTAATATAGAGAAAGGAGAATTTGGGTGTGTGTGTGTGTGTCCAATATTACCTGGGATTAATTATTTGTGTTGACAATACACCTCTCACCCCCTACAAAATATCACAATATTGAATTTAAAAATTTTTTTTTTTTTTCCTTTGTGGAACTTTCTGGAAATTTCAAACAAATTGAACAATGGCAGGAGAGAACAAATGTTCGCAAGTTGAACAAAGTCGATTGTTTTCCTTTAACACAGTCCAATGATAAATACAGAAATCAACAGAAATGTCTGGAGGGTAAATTCATTCATTTTATATAGAATTGTGTGTTTTAAATGCAATTGAAAAATAGAGATTTTATATTCATTGAAGAAAGGAGGTGGGGGGTGAGGTGGCAAAATAAAATTTTAAAAAGTGAAAAAAAATAAAAATAATTGTACACTAGGAGGTTTTCCCTCTTAAAATCTAATTAAAAAGTAAAGGAAAAAAAATACAAGAAAAAATTTAATTGGGAGGATTTACTTTTTTTTTTTTTTTTTTAATCTCCCATATTTTAGTTAGTGGTTGGGAAGGGAAAGGGAAAAAAAAAAAAAAAAAAAAAAAAAAAAAAGAATCCTATATATATATATATATATATATAAACTTTTTAAGTCACACATTCCATATCTTAGGCAATTTTCATACCTCCATGTATGCATATGCATTCAAACACCTTGCACTCGTCTTTTTGAATGATGTGTAATATGTATGTTTATATATCTGAATTGTTCTTTTAAAATATAAATACTCCAATTTCAAGACCTTTCTTGAAACATTCAACCAATAGCACACCTGTCCAGTTTTGTTTCAGAATGTGCAGTTTGCAGTACTTGTTTAATTACATGTATTATGTTCATTTCCGAAGTAACCATAAAAAATGTGTTGTGGGGAAAGAGTTGACATGGCAGAAATTGCAACAAGTCCTCAGTGTTTATTCTCTATGGCACCAAAGCTCAAAGCTTAACTGCATATATGTTAAATTGTGTGTGTGTGTGTGTGTGTGTGTGTGAAGAATTCTATAGGCAGGATATCCTATAGCTTCAGCCCCCCTCCCCGCACTGGTTTGGTCAGCATGTGCTAATACCACTTGCCCTATGTCCACCTTCCGCTACAGGACAACACGAAGAATTTATGGGCAGATCTGGAAAGAATGCCTCCGTCTTATCAAAACAACTCGTTATATATATTTAGCATATATAGATATATATAATTATTTTTTTTTTTTTTTAGAGTTTTTAAAATTTTATTTAAGACATCACCATGCCACATTTGAGATATATATATATATATATATATATATATATATATATATATTATATATATATATCTCTCTTTCGGGCTGCTTCAGATTTTACACACTTGTGGAACAGAGGTGTGTAAAAGAAGACAACATTACTTGCTCTTTGGTTAAGCAAGGTGCATTTTTCGGTTTTAGTCATGTGTTCTACTGAAAGTCCAACACCGTTTCTCAAGACTAAGAGACGGTATAACGTTGGCAGCAAGAACAGTTATTTGGAGATCTTTAATTTTTTTTTTGTTAATTTTTTTTTTTTTTAAGATTATTTCAAGACTTTTGTCAACCATTTATTTCAGGGTGTTAAGTTGGTGATGCAAGAGGACTGTTGTGATTACAAGGGAGTGAGGATGTCCTAAACTCAGGAAAACAAAAGTTCGTGAATTGAGTTTCTGGTCTGCAAGGGGATTTAAGATAGGAACTTTTTAGTGGGGTAGTTTCAGAGAGTTCCTTTTCAAAGTCTTGTAATTGTCTCATGAAGTTAAGGTTTGGAGAAATGACACTACGTCTGCTCTGGACATATTCAAAGGCACTGTCCAATGCCAGGCCATCACACTGCATCAAGTAAGCAAGGCAGACAGTTGCTGACCGGCTCACACCAGCATGGCAGTGGACCAACACACGACCACCAAGATGTTTTTCTTGATCTGTGAAAAAAAAAAAAAGAAACAAAAGAAAATTAGTTACAAAAAAACATTTTTGGTTAGAAAAATTAAATTTCATGCAACCTATTTGCTAGTACATAAATTCTTATTTCAAAATATGACCTTTTAATTCAGTCATGTAGATGTGTATAGGGGGGGGGATAATATATTTGTTCTAATATTCAAATGTAATATTTTAAGGTATACCCATGTTTAAATAGACACTTTGTGCATTTCAGAATCTTTATATATTTAAAAAAAAAAAAAAAAAAAAAAGAAAAAAAGTGACCACTAGCAGTGGTTGAACTTGCACTCCTTCTCTCTAGAGAGAAACTATTGTGTGATCCAACATGCTTTTGACCACTTGGCTACAGAGTTTCAAAGCTCAGCAAAGTTGCAATCTCTGCTGGGTGAAGGCCTTGCACATTTTCTTTAAGATTCTTAAATATACAGAGTGACAGACTCAATTCCCAAATCTTTAATGCCTTATATATATATATATATATATATATATATATATATATATATATATATATATATATATATATATATATATATATATATATACACACACACACACAATGATTCATTTCAAGCTAGTATTTCAAACTCTTGCCCATATTTGGTATTTTGCTACTTATCTTGTCAGTCCCCATTTACCCCATTCACTAAGTGGTCAGTCAAGTGCCGTTCTCTATTGAATGTCATAAGAAACAAGCACAGAAACTATTTTTCTTTCTTTCTCTCCTCTCACTCAAACCACAGCAAAACTGAAAACACTATATTCTTTAATATAATAGATTTTTTTCCAGCTTAAATAGACAAATGACACTTAAAAGCTCCAACTTCATAAAAAAAAAAAAAAAAAAAAAAAAAAAAAAAAGCATATTTTATACTGGAGTGCCATTTTTGAAGTTTAGGTTTTTAGCAATTTGAGATCCTTAGTAATAATGAACTTTAAATTGTCACTTTGCTGTGGAACTATTATCATCATCATCATCAAGATGAGTCTACTGTAGTGAGTAGAATGCTGGAGAAGGCCAAGTGTAACAAGTTTTACTGCTATTACTTGGACAGGAAAGACTCATGCAAAATGGGTCTATCCAAGTTCTGAGTATACCGTACAATAATTGTGGTATACCAGTGACAAGATTATCAAGATATCTACAAGATAAACTATATAGCCCTAGGATTTGTTTATTAAAGGCTTGGCTATTCAATTTAGCACAGTAGCATCATGTAATATTAAGAAAACTAAGTGAAACAGGATAAAATATAATTTTATGTTATGCTATACTTATAAAATAAAAGTACTTAATATCCAGCATGTATAACTATAAGCAGTGTGGACACTGAAGTCAACGCTGAGTGGCGACAGCCTGTTTCATGCTTGACTAAACTTTAAGACATGGCCTGAGAAATGCCTTCAAGCAAGAAGGCCTTATCACAGAGTGTTGATACAAATGACCACAGTTCTTATAATATTGAGAATAAAGAGATAGGTTTTACTTACCAATAAATGTGATGGCTTTCTGGAACCAGGAAGAGAGATCGGCATACTGAGAGTCTTCAACAGGAATGGTCAAATATCGGAACTCATCCGGAAAGTAGTTATTGCATGATCGAGAGACATTTATCACGGCTGTCATTCCCAGCTTTTTAAGAAGTTCCATGTTGCTAGCATGGCAATGGTCACCGAGAAAGACATGAGATAAAATTTCAACAGGATGGACCTAGAGAGGGAAGAAAATAAAAGAGAAAAAAAGTTTAGAAATAGGTTTTCAAAAATAAAATTATAGCAGAAAATCATTACATAACTCATCCCAAATCCGAAATAAAAATTAGAGTGATTAAAAATTTCCAATATGTCATTTATTTAATGTTCATAAAAAAATAAAAGATTAAAGAATGGTTTCAAAGAAAAAGCTTTATTCTTTCCCATCATCGTTGCTCATCTCCTACAGATAAATTATATTTGACAATAGTTTCATTTGTTTGGCTATTTAAAAATACATCTACACACTATTAACAGAAAACAGTAATTTTTAAACTAAGATCATAATTTTTTTCTGAAGACAATTTAGATTATATTGTACCCTTACTGACAGGATGACAAAGTTTCATGCCATAATTACATATTGGTGAGGGATATGTATATTTATTAATATATACCTAATAGCTTTGTTGTATTACATTGTACACTGTATGTACAATACATCTCAAACCACTACAGCTTAAATTTTAAACATATTGAGGGAAAATATTTAGAAAATTCTTCATTTTGGATTAAAAAATAATTAGTTTCAACTAAAAAAAAAAAAAGAAAAAAAAAATAGTTTGGAAATTCCTTAATGTTTTTACATACTGTTAATGTGTGTAAAAACAATAGAACATTGGAATTACCCAGAGATTAAATACCATTGTTGGAAAGTAGGTATTAGTTATAGTAGTGAGTAGAGAACAAAATGATGACAAAGTGCAAATTTCAAGGAGGGAAGGTTAAGTAATTGCGTTTGGCTCATAAGAGATAGTATTACAAAAAAAAAAAAAAAAAAAAAAAAAGGGTGGGGAGAAAAAAAAAAGATCCTTACCAAGTAATTCGTGCCTGATGGTTTGTCAAGGTAGCTGTCCAAAAGAATTCTTTCTGATATGCACAATCGAGGAAATATGTGTTTGAAGGACGTGTAACCACCTACAAGAAAAGAAAAAGAAAAAATCTCAATAATAGGGTCAGAATTATATTAGCACTGTACAGTGTTAATCATTTTAAAGGTCATTTCGTAAAAATGGTTCTGTCCAGTGTACATTTCGCTTGGATTAATGTCATTTAAATGGACAAAAAAGATTGTGATTCTAGGGTCTTTTAGGTTAGGCAAAATAAATGTAGAAATGTTTTAAGCTAAAAGGAAAATATATTAAAATTTTCACAACTATCTCCATTCCATAAGAACTGCAGGAGGGTCAGGTTTGGAGGCGATTGTGCTGGAAAGTCTTCTCCGGAGGGTGGGGGGATATGGTGGGGAAGAGAGAGTTATGAATGAAACGCGTTCGGATGTTACTACGACTATTGATAATGCCAACAATTCTTTCAGAATCCGCTTCAATAAATAAAGACATTCTATTTGATCAGATTTGGGTTTTTTAGAAGTTTTATTAGAAAAGACCATTATATTTGGACATTCTTCTCGGCAAGAGAATTATAGTTTTAATAATGAATTTATTTTTGAATGACGCATTTAATGTTTCAAGAGACATTTTTTTGTTATTTCTAGACAAGGAATAGAGGTTGAATGAAATGTGTCTTAACTCGCCTAACGCAAGAGATGGCGTGCTACGATTTTAAAAAGACCATTAAACCTTTCTTCATGTATGAAGCAAGAAATTACCGTACTTTGAGTTTTCTTTGCAAGAAGTGGGTATCGATTACTTGTAGAATGTAGCAACCACAAGACAAAATGAAAGAAGGTTTGCATAAGGAATTGACATAAATTGTATTTTCAAAATGGACATTGGTAGAGACAAAAGATAGTGAACGAACAATGAGACATCATTTTACAGACAGGAAGTTATGTTTCTGACATCTCCCCAAAATTAAGATTGGTGAAGATAATTATAATATTCTCGGGACCATAAATTATTTTTAACTGCTCAAAGAATAAACTAAATTGCTTTTTTTTCCAGTTGGGGAAAAAATTACTCATTGCTCCGCCATGTCTTAGAAAACGAAATTCATTTTAGTGTTCAGCAAGGCAAGGGCAACTTTAAAAGATCGTTAAGTAGTTCTTGATTAATTTCACATTTTATTTAATTAACCAAATCAATCAATAATACCGGTAAAGTATAACGCGTATATTTTATATTCTTTTTTATGCGTGGGTAAAACTGACAGCAATTTAAGAAAATTCAGAATTCAGATTTTATTTTCATATTTTAGTTACAAAGATTAATTTGAACAATAATTGTAGTGTAGAATACATCTCAGAACAGCATATAAGATAAATTACAAAATGAAACAATCAATTTTACCCGAAAAATCTTTTTTGGAATGGTTAATTTAGCAGATATAAAAAAAAAAAAAATCCTTAATCGTTTTATAAAAAATAAGGAATTGTAATCAATTTGCGTCACTGGTGGCTTTTTTCTTGCTTTCAGATGAAAACTTAGAAATTTTCCAACATATTTCAATTAAATTTTCCATTTCAAGGATTATAGTTAATATGGGAAAAAAGGCGTCAGTGTTTTTTAAACTGATGCCAGGAAGAATATGGATTGAAGAAAACAATCCTGATATTCAAACTAACATTACAGCCCCTGTGGAACTGCTAAGATCTCTACGAGTGTGTTCTAAGTAAAAAAAAAAAAAAATCCTAAACATTAACAGCCCAGTTTTAATAGGACTCCACATCAGTGATCTTATACCAGACTAGATTTTAATTTCAACTTTATTTGAAGTGAAAGGGTAAGAAGAGGGCCCGGTTTCTTTATATAGCAAAGAATAGTCTTTGAAGTGGGCGACTATTTGGCTGTATTTGCCCTTATTAAAATTTTTGAAATTGAAAATAACCCCACTTATTTGTACCTTTATCAGAGAGGCATTTAAAAAAAAAAAAAAAAAAAAAATCAACAGGATTTTTATGATATCGATTTCGATTTTTTATGATTAAATCAAGAATTTAAAAAAATAAAAATAAATTTCCAATTTGATTTCTTGACCTCAAGAAAAGCAATTTAAATTTGCTAGTAGTTTTGAGATAAGTAATTTAAAAAAAAATTGGAATTTGTATTCTAGATGGAGATTAGTAATTGATAAGATCTGGTACAAGGTTAAAACTGGTGAAATGAAACACTGAAAACGTTTAAAAAGAATAACCAGTTACTTTATTTTTAAGAATTTTAGAAATATCTCCATTATGCATTTGAACTCCATGCAATAACACAGGGTTCTATATGATTACCACGAACCCACCCACGACAATAATAGTTTTTACTTTTTCTTTTACCTAAAATAACCTACATAGCAAGTTTATATACTTTATGACTCAGTAAAACACATAAAAAGCTGTCGCAAAATGACAAACTGCTATTGGAATATTATCATCCGATATGAATTTAAAATAGAAAATAGTTCATGCTAGCGACATTTTTGTGCATATTTAAACTAGTTTTTTAATCAAAGTCTTCTTTTGACATTGAACGGGGGGTGGGGGCATACTCAACCCCGATCAAGTTTTTCTTTTAATTTCAGAAATATACAAGTTTAAAAAATCCTAGGATACTGGAAATAAAGGTAAAGTGTTTTTCGAAAAATAGGAATTTCGATAAATTTTAAAAAAACTGGACTTAAGAAGAAAAAAAAAATTACAAAAAGGGGGTTGGTCAATTTTTTAAAGTTAGCTATAACATGTACTCACTATCACCCCCCCCAAAAAAAATGTATATTTTGCCAATACAAGTGCAATATAAAAAAAAATAACCTTCAAGCTTAAAACCAGAAACAACTAGTTTGGAGGATAGGTACCCGCTCCCACCTAAGAAAACTATGTTGAGGACGCCTTAGTAAAATAACAATAACAACAACGGATTTAATAATATAATTTATCAAAGTACAAATATTCAAAAATACTGTAAAAGGACATATCTGACAAAGATTAGAACCTGAAACACCTCACTAAACAAATAAACAAACAAAAGTCTTTGCTGAATGAGCCATGTCTTTGCCCCTCCCCTCCTGTCATAGCAGCAGCCGTCTCCTTAATTTACGAATGCTAATTTCTCATTCATAACATTCTATTCGGGATACAAATGTATTTTATTATTATTATTATTATTATTATTATTATTTCTGTTAATATTGCGAATTTGGGTTCTAAGATTACAGGAATTCCGTGGAGATGAAAAGCTTTTTTAGACTTTGAAAGGCTTTCTTTGGTAATGAAAGGGTTCATTTGCGGAAGGAGTTTCAATGAACCAACTACTAAGCTGACCACCCACTTTATACCCGACGACAAAGTAAAATCAGGGTAGTTTAAGACTATACAAATAAATCCATGCTTTTATTTTTTTTATAAACGATTATTTAGATGTTCTAAATAAAATCTTTTAAAAAGCTCAATGAAAAAGGGGAAGTGATGAATTTTGACGTTAAAGTCTCGTCAGGTAAAGAGGGAGAATGATCTCCCACTTTTCGTCCATTGTTAAAATTACGAACTGCTGTGTAGTTGGCCAGTATTATTAAGTGTATATGGACTAAAATATCCTCATGTTTATATATTTTGAAATAAGTCGGGGTTCAGTTTTGCATATTGCATAAGTGCTAAAACGGCCACTCTTTTCTAGTCTTAGTGATTGACAAGAACTCGAATCCTTTTCAAATTATATTTACTTTTTTTAAAGTCATGTCAAAGAGAAATTATACAGAAAAACAAAAAATGTAGTTATTTTATATATTTATTTAACATAAAATATATTCATTTTATGAGCATCCATAAAATTGATTTTTTTTTTCAACAACCGCGAAAGTAGGTACTGTCAAATCCCAAAGAGAATCTGTATACAATAAACAATCACACATAAAAGAGGAATGCTAAATTAACGTTTATCAAGTGTGATCAGTGACAAGAGCGGACTGGCCTAGAAAACAAAGTGCGTAGGCGGAAAAAAAAGAAGCTTTGCACGAGAGAGGGTAAGAAGAAGACTTGTAAGGAGAACAAGCTGGCAATGTCGAAGTGAATCCAAAATAAGGTCAGTGACCGAAATATTAGGCATTTAAAAGGCAAACAACAAACATCTGCATTTAAAAAATCCTATATTAAACCTCAAAATGCCTTGCCAAGAATATTTTTCTTAAAAACAATATTTTCGTAAAAAAACAAAAAACAAAAAAAAGCAAAAACGGAAATACTATCGAAACAATTTATTTTAAAAAAGGTTTTACCGTACGTTCTGTTCAATTTATTGAAGAAGGCCAAAGAATTCAACAGCCAAAATGTGAAATTTTTTAAAGATAAAATAGAATTAGTTCGAAAAACTGCAGTAATGCAATAAAATCATTAAATATTTATTTAAAAATTACTTATTCAAAAATCAAAATTCATTATTTAAGGAAGTATTGTTACTGGAACAAAGTATAGTAAACAAAAATTTATAGGAACGGTATCAATGATTTTTACGCGTGCAAAAGAGAAATATAGCAAAAACTAAAAAAAGGTATCAAAATCAATTATATGTCAAGAATGTCAGGGAGGGAATATTTTTTTTCTAAAAAGTGATGGGTACGCAATGATAACATGCAATAATATATAGAAATGAAATGCTAAACAAGTCAAAGAAGCAAGGAATAGATCCTATTAAAAAGAAAAAAAGCTAAATTTATATGATGAAGCATGCCTTTTAAAATTTGAAATCAGAAACGCAAAGTATGACACAGGTAGCAATAAGTGAAGAAAGTCATCGGATTCAGATGAATGGTGGAGAAAGTGAAGTTAGTGTTACCCAGTTCTGAAGTACTGAGAAATATTTTAAGAAAAAAACAAAAAAGGGCAACCTTACAATTCTTTATTATTGAAAAAAACAAATAAATTGCAACAGGCTTTAGTTTTTAATTAATACAAGAGCCAATATAATTCAAACATGAATGTAAATTTTAGAGAAAATAAAACTGCGAGGTTTATTAAAATAAAGCTAACAGTAGTTACGCCGTACGGATTCCTCAAATAAGGAAACTTCATCCCACTGAAAAGGTAAATTCATTGAATCGCTAAAGTAAACATTTTAATTTACGTTTAATTATAATAGAAAAAGTTCAAATTCATCAATTGTTGTAATTAAATTTTAGTATTCTGAAGTGGAAAAATAAAAATGATCAATAATGTCTTTTATTAAGTTTATTGTAGGTGGAGAAGGTTGTAAGGCTACATGAATATGATGTAATGTTTCAAATTTTTAAGTGGAGGTGGCATACAAGGCAATCTAGATAGTATCAACCCCAAAGCCCTACTCTACCTACTCCTACGTGAATTTCATTTAGAGAGGGAGAAGGGGAGATAGTTGTAGCAAACAGAGGGGGAAGAGGAGAAATGCAAATAAACAGTGAGGGAAGAGGTCGGGGGAAGTGGAAAGCTGATGGAAAAATGTTGAGGAATAATGAATGGAGGGAGGCTTAATTCAGCTTTTGTGTTTTTAGACGAAATCTAGCACAAATAAATAATCTTGCTATTTATAGAAAATATATATCATAAATATTATATATATTTTCCTATGTAATAAAAATTACAATTAGGTCACTACAAAATATTGAAAAATATATCTACCAATGGTTTAATTTTTTTTTTTTTAATTTAATGTGAACAATTAAAATCTGGAATTTTACAACCTACATTTAAACTAAAGAGGTCAGCTTAAAAGATGACTAACTAAAGGCGTTTTTTTTTTTTATTTTAATGTGCAAAATGAGAACACAGCAGTTTTAAGATAAAGAGACAAGGTAAATAAATATTTAGAAAAAAAATATGCAAAAAAGAAAACAATTTCATACCTCGGAATCTAAAATCGGAGATGAAATTTCCGAGGAATTGGCGTTTTGGTTTTCAATATTCAGAAATCTCAATCATTAATCAATATTTGATATATTCTGACTTCAAAGTTAGAGTTTAAAAATAAAGCTAATAATGCTAATTTATTAAGTTAAAGACTTTAATAATATGTAATTAAAAATTAAATAAAAAAACAAAAACAAAACAAGTGCCCTTATTTATTTAAGACTAAAATTCTACAGTCGCATTGTTCGATCTCTAATCTTTATTCAAAGACAAACTCATCACCTAATTTCATTCATACTGTAATAATCTTTAAAAACATGAATCAATAAATCGACCAAATCTCTTAAATAGGCAAAAAAAGATTTTATTTAAGTTGAAATTTAAAACCAAAATGTAGTTTTATGAAGGATACAAAACACAAATGTAGTTGCGAGTGGAGTTTGTGTAATACACTATAAATAGAAACTGAGATCGGTGTCGACATCAGGAGGTGGAGACTGAGTAGCTTAGTAGATTTGATGCTCTAGGGTAATAACGAGGAACAGACACGGAAAAATAGTCTGTTTACATATGAACATTGAGTTAAGAAATTTAATACATTTTAGATTAAGTATAAAAGAAATAAACAGGTGCTACTTAAAGAACAGAATTGGATTTGGTTTCCAAATTAAAATGTAAGCCAACAATAACGTGCGATCATTAAGTTTGTTTAGCCTTTTTTAACGTTAAGGTAAGAATTTATATTTTTCAGTTACTGTCTGGAAATTTAACTTAAGATCTGAAAACCTCAAACCAACACGAAATGATAACTGCTTTGGCAAATTTGTATTTATTTATCCAGACCAGGAACACATATGCATTATTTATAGAGGAGGTTGAAAGATATTGAAACAAATAAAATACATAAGAGAGCCTAGTGAGAAATTAAGAGACAAATTATGCAAATAAGAAAAGCAAATAAAAAAAAGGGATCTTTTTTTAATTTTGATCAGACTGTTTTTGTGCAAGAATTTAAAAAGTGCGCTGATCTATAGAAGCAGATTAAAAAAAAAAAAAAAAAGAGATTATTAATCATGCTTACCACTTAGATAAAATACTGCCACATTTTCGATTTGTTGATTTAAACTCTTAAAGACTAAATAGAGATTGGAGTCCTTAGCAGCATCAGCCAAAACGTTCGTATCTTGATCATAGAGAATGACCGACTCGTATTGACCACTGGTCAGTTGGAGACGCCGTGATTCGTCAGGAACAATATTTTCCAATGAGATAAATCCCCCAGAACGTCGTTTTAAGATAGGTGGACAATGGATGTTTTGTGCGGTCATTATATGGCCTTCGTTGAAGTGTAAAAACGGACGGCAATCCAGTACCAAAGACGCACTGTCGCGAGTTGTAATCATTTCGGAAAGATCCCTGGGCGAGACTGGAACAGCAGAATCCATTTTTTTTTGGTAAATTTGATGGTTTTTCAGATATATATATATATATATATATATATATGTGTGTGTGTATAATGCCACAATTATTAAATGATAGGAGAGTGCGTGAAATTTAGAATGATTTCTTTAAAGTAAATTTTCGTTCTTTTTTTTTTTAAATTAAAAAATTATTTTAAAAGGTAATGTTATAAGATAGCGATGTGTAAAAAAAATGCCCCCCTCTATTTTCTTTTTTTTTTGTTAAATTAAAAAAAGAAAAAGAAAGAGGCAATGGCTTGGCTATATAACGTTAGGCGAGAGAAGCTTAAATCGCAACTGTATTCGCTCTCTTTACACTGTGAAATAATAAAAGCAATCTTTCCGACGTGTGCTTTATATATCTACAGGAGGCTGCAGGTTTAGGGTTGGCTTTCCTCTCTGTGTACGTGTGTGCGAAAGAGAAAGCGTGTCGATAAGCAGATATTTGAGAGAGGGGGGGGGAAGGGCACCAACTTGTCTTCCTGTTTCTCGCCTTCTTTATCTACTTCTTTCTCTTTTTTTTCCCGCTCGAGTGGATAGGTTTTTTTTTTCCTTCCTGGTTGGTGTGCCTAAGTTAAATGAGACTAAGGAATGTTAGAGGGGAGCTGAAGAAGTCACACACTTTTACACTGCATCTGGGCATTTAGATACGTATGTCTTTATGAGGTGGTGGGGGCATATAGGTAGACAGAAAGATAGATAAGTAGGGATAGAGAGAGAGGAAATAGTAGTTGTAGGAGCCAGCAAAAGAGATGATGTGAAGTATGTCTGTGAATGACGATAAAGATTGTAGAGAAGTTTGTGAATGAGTTCAAGAGAGGAAGAGACGGAAGCGGGAGTGAAATAAAGAAACACACAGATATACATTTTTATTAATAAAAGAAAGATTATAAGAAATATATTTCGTTTACTTTTTATATGGGATGAGCTATAGTCCCGAAAAGAAAAAAAAATAACTACACAGTGAGAATAAGAGGTAGAAGACATTAACTATTTTTCTTCTTTTTATTTTTAAGAGAAAAGAAATTGTGAAAGAAAGAGTATAAGCGGGCTATTCAGTTCGTCTAGATAAAATAGTATTGATTAAATTATGAAGGATTTAAAAATATCAAATGATGGTGAAAAAGAAATGAAAAAAAAATAATTAAGAAAATTTAAGAGAGTTTTCACTTTTCAGATTTTTTACCTTGTTTGAGGTACTGAATTAAGGTAAAAAAAAACAACACATACACAAATGTAAATAAATAAACAAAAAGCTCCTATACGTAAATAGTTATTTTTATTTAATGTTAGATTTAGTAATATATAAGTTTTCAGAATGGCGTGTAAAGTAATTTATTATTCAAGGAAATAAACGCGAGTCCAAGTAATACCCCCCAACCTCTATTAAATATCAATGAACCGCTTAACTTATTTCTTGTGTACATTAGAAACCTCCGCGTGAGACGAACAAAGATATAGTTCTAGATTGGTTTGTTAATTACATATTTTAAAGGTACACCTTTAAAGATTGAACCTAAATATTTAATTCACATCTTTTGTATGTTTATATATAAGAAAAAAAAAAAACATTTAAAAACGGATTATTTTATATTTTTTTTGTTGTTATTGAATATGGCAATGAAAAGCAGTACACGATGCTGATGATGTTATGTGTATACCTTGCTATATGTATCTACAACGACGATGATGATGATAGCGTAGGTAGTTTATTATTTAATTTTGTTTTTACTTTTTAGTATATGATAGAAACGGGAACGAACAAGGAAAGAGAAAAAAGATTATCAAAAAAGAAAAACACTTACAAAATACATTAAATTCATACGCACCAGATTCACTTTTTAGTTTAATGTTCTTTCTTTCTATTTCCTTTCTTTCTTTTTCCTTTCTTTCTTTCTCCTTTCTTTCTTTTTTTAATTCTACATTTCTATCAATGGGAGAGGAAGCTCCTTCTTAGCGCCGCCTACATGACGTCATGTGGGTGGGAACTGCCCATATATAGAAAGTCATTGAAGAAATATATCACATGATGTCATTATTTCTACGACTCTTTCCATCTGTGCAGTGCGAACAGCTATGTGCTGTGTCCGTGTGTTCGTTGTAAAAATGTCTGAAAATTATTAGGCGCATGACATGTACTTTGTTTTTCTTCCAGCTGCTCGACCCACCCACATCTCTCTCTCACTCGCTCGCTATACCTCCGACTTTACCAAAATTTCTAGCTTGGCTTTCATTTACCGACATTTTTCTCATCAGAAGCGTGTCAACATTACGACTACTACGGTTGCTGGCGATGATGTTGGTGTCTGTGTGTTTGCGTACAACACATACTGCCACACACACACACACACACACATCTGACTAATCGCTAAAACCATAATTACTACATGTCGACTGTGTTTATATATATATATATATATATATATATATATATATATTAACAAATATATATTCATATTAACAAAATATATATATATATATATAATATAATATATATATATATATATATATATATATATATATATATATATATATATATATATAAAAGGCTCAAACACTAATATTACATGGTTAATTTATTACATTGGAATCGTAATCACGATCAATTCAACTGACCTCTCTGTCCTGTACATTGAGTTCTACCTGGATTCTATCCTCTTGAGAAATTATATATATATATTAACATATTTTATTGTTATACGTTATTTATATAGACACAAATATTTAAGTAGATAATATGCATAACGTATAACAATAAACATTAAAATAATTATCGGACTTAGTCCATTTTTATATATATATATATATATATATATATATATATATATATATATATATATATATATATATATATTGTGGAGTCGTTTCTGCTCTATCAAGGATATTAATTCAGATTCCTGTTTAATCCAAGGGTAGTTTTTGGGTTTTTTTTAAATATATATACACATGACTATTTTTCATTCTCAAATATCGCGTTACAAAATAAAACACCATCAAATAGAATGATAATGCTTTGATAGTTATGGCCTTTGATCTGTGGGACGCTTATATAATTTTTTTTTGTGACTCTTATGAATCTTTTAGTTAAGAATTCTAATCGGCTCTAACCCTAACCTTTACCCTGACCCTAACCCTAACAATAACCTCTAATCGGCCCTATTTAAAATAACAAAAGATCGTTTGCTTTATTTGAACCCTTCTTATTTCATATATCATCTTTTACGACGTCGGTAATTATGGCTCTCCACATTTCCCGTTTTTTTGTGGCTCTGATTCATTTACTGCCTATGTTTGTCTTTGTGGATCTTGTCCTGGCTTTCATACACTAAGTTGTCCAGTTAATGGAGCCAAGGATACACCGACTGTAGCGAGATAAAATCACCGTCAAAAGAGACTCCGAAATGCTTTCAGACACAGGTATAAACCCAACTATTTTTTACAATATACTCACGTATAAACTCTAACATGGTTTACCTACAAACTCAAGTATAAACCAAGATCAATGTTGACCTATAGACCCAAGTATTAACCCGACCAATGTAAATCTAGACACTCAAGTATAAACCAGTCAATGTTTACCTAATTGACTCAAGTATAAACCCGACAAATGTTTACGAATAAACAAAAGTATAAACAAGAGAAATGCTGACGTATAGACTCAAGTATTAACCCGAACAATGTTTACCTATCGACTTAAGTATAAATCCAAACAATACTTACTTATAGACCCAACTAGTGTTTACCTATAGACTAAACAATTATTCTAATCAATGTCTATCTATAGACTTAAGTATTAATCAAATCACTATTTACTTATAGACTCAAGTGTACACCCGACCAATGTTGACCTATATACTTAAGTATAAAGACGACCAGTGTTTACCTATAGACTCATGTATTAATCCAGTCGTTTTTACATATAGACTAATGTATTAACCCGACCAATGTTTACATATAGACTCAAATTTAAACCCTAACAATGTTTACCTAAAGACAGAAGTATTAACGCAACTAATGTCTACTTATAGACTGAAGTATTAACCCAAATAATGTTTACCTATAGACCTCACTATTAATCCAATCAAAGTTTGCCAATAGACTCAAGTATTAATCAATGTTTACCTATAGTCACAAGTATACACCTGACCAATGTTGACCTATAGACTCGAGTATTAATCCAATCAGTTTACCATTAGACTCAAGTATTAACACAACTAATGTTTACCTATAGACTCAAGTATTCATACAAAGTCAAGTATTCATCAACAAATGTTTACTTAGAGACTCAAGTATTAATCCAAACAATATTTACCTATAGAGTCAAGTATAAATCTGAACAATATTGACCTATGGACTCATATATTAATTCAATCAATGTTTACGTATAGACTCAAGCATTAACCCAACTAATGTTGTTCTATATGCTCAAGTATTAACCCAACTAATTTTTACCTAATGACTCAACTGTTAATCTAATCAATGTTTACCTATATACTCAAGTATTAAACAAAGCAATGTTTATCTATAAACTCAAATATAAACCCGACCAATGATAACCTATAGACACATGTATTACTCCAACCAATGTTTACCTATAGATTTAAGTATTAAATTAACTATAGACTCACGTATTAATCCAATCAATGTTTAGGTATAGTATAATGTATTAAACCAACCAAAATTTACCTATAGACTTAAGTATAAATCCTAACAATATTTACCTATTGACGCAAGTATTAACGCAATTAAAGTTTACCTATGGACTGAAGTATTAAACCAAGTAATGCTCACCTATAGACTCAAGCATAAACCCGACCAATGTTGACCTATAGATTTACGTATTAATCCAATCAATGTTTACCTATACACTAATGTATTAACCCGAACAATGTTTACCTATAGATTTAAGAATTAACCCAACTAATGTTTACCTATAGACTTAAGAATTAACCCAACTAATATTTACCTATAGACTCAAGTATTAATCCAATCAATGCTTACCTATAGACTCAAGTATTGTCGCAACTAATTATTACCTATAGACTCAAGTATTGTCGCAACTAATTATTACCTATAGACTCAAATATTAACCCAACGAATGTTGACCTATATACGCAAGTAAAAACCTAACCAATGTTTGCCTATTGATTTACGTATTAACCCGTCCAATGGCGACCTATAGACTTTACCATTAATCCAATCAATGTTTACTTATAGACTCAAGTATTAACCCAACTAATGTTTGCCTACAGACTCGAGTATTACTCCAATCAATGTTTGCCTATAGGCGCACGTATTAATCCAAACAATTTATAGATATATATACTCAAGTATAAACCCGACCAATGTTGACCGATAGAATCGTGTATTCATCCAATCAATGTTTACCTATAGCCTCAAGCATTAATAAAATCAATGGTTACCTATCGACTGAAGTATTAACCCAACTGAAGATTACCTACTCAAATCAATGTTTACCTATGGACTCAAGTATTAATCAAATCAATGTTTACCTATGGACTCAAGTATTAATCAAATCAATGCTTACCTATTGACTCAAGTATTAATCAAATGAATGCTTACCCATAAACTCAAGTATTAATTAAATCAATGTTTACCCATAGACTCAAGTATTCATCAAATCAATATTTGCCTATAGACTCAAGTATTAACCCAACCAATGTTTACCTAGAGATTCATGTATGAACCCATGAAACCTAATGTTTACTTGCAAACGTAAGTATAACAATATTTATCTATATACTTAAGTATAAACGCGAAATATATTCGACTGTAGACACAAGTATAGAAAAGTTTTCGACATGAAATGACTGAATCAGGGTTGATATGTCGTAAAATTCACCAACCTAAGTTAGCCAAATCTATTCCGTCAAACATATGAAGAATATTACTCACTGTTTATTTTGGCTTTTTCTTTCCTTATGCAAAGTGAATATTGAATTCTCTGTTACGGTAATGCGCTTACTCTGATCAATAGGAAACAGAATTAAGTCTGATAGAATAAAGAAATACAAACCCTTTAATCTGATCAACACAGAGAGCGACGATAAAATTCTGACAGGTATTGGAACGTATTTATCCGATGATGAACACCACGCACCTTCTCCATATTTACCTCAGAATCGTTTCGCCTTTTAATAATAAATCCACTCTTCTTCTTGGTCGACACGAGGAATAATCGAAATATATATTTTCTATATATCATCTTTATTCTATTGTCCCATCAAAGTATAGATCAAGTTGTATCTGTGATTCCATAATGTGCATTTTTGTAATTTCTTTCGGTTTATGTAGATTTCTCGGCTAGAAACTGTAACTAATTCCCCTTCAAAAGAACTGGAGAAAAGGCGGTTATTATATTCTTATTCTAATGTATGGCAATAGAAAGCAATTATCTCGCTTTTGACAAGAAGAATTTACATATATCCAAAGGGGCCCTTGAGATTCAGGTGACAGCTCGTTGGTGAGAGAAATGATTTACTGTATAGTTTTCTATGGGTGAGAACGTTTAGTTTTATATGTTATAAAATGGAATAAGAAAGATACCAAATGGGACGTTAAAGTAAGAACTTTTTATTCGCCTCCTTTCATATTGTTTGCTTTCTTATATGTGCTTAAATTTCGTGTTGGCAAACAATGTTTTACTTATGTAATATACTATATGTTTAGGTTAACTTATATATGCATACTCTTGATTTGCATAGGAAAATGTTATTTTGGGAGTTCATTTCTTTGGGCTATTCTAGCCCTTCCTACCATCTTGTTAAGGTGTTAGTGCATTACAGATAAACTAATCGCTTCAGGGGATGTTGGAGAGTAGAGATTTTCTCTTTTCAAACATCTCAATAAGTGGTGAACACGACGCGATATGAACAGAATTTACATATAAAATCATGGTATTAGGTCAATGGTTTCGAATTTGATCCGCAGAACACTGAAGATTCCTTAGAGAATGATCGGTGATCTACAGTTAAAAAAAATGAAATTAATGTCATGAATTTAAAATTACGACAAATGGTTTTGACAATACATCTGGTGCCAGATTGGACGAAAGGTCCGTCGCAAATAGAATAGGCTAAGGTCTAAGCTATGTGACAGGATAGAATAGGCTAGGGTCTAAGCTATGTGACAGGATAGAATAGGCTAGGGTCTAAGCTATGTGACAGGATAGAATAGGCTAGGGTCTAAGCTATGTGACAGGATAGAATAGGCTAAGGTCTAAGCTATGTGACAGGATAGAATAGGCTAAGGTCTAAGCTATGTGACAGGATAGAAGGTCAAGCTATGTGACAGGATAGAATAGGCTAAGGTCTAAGCTATGTGACAGGATAGAATAGGCTAAGGTCTAAGCTATGTGACAGGATAGAATAGGCTAGGGTTTAAGCGCTGTGACAGATTGTCCATTTGAATGTTAAAAGGGAATTGATGATTAATATGTCCAATATTATACCGGAAATTGCGAATGTTGTGGTAAAGGAACGAATCAATGAAAATGGCGGACTCTTATCCCAAAAGTGGACAAAATCACAGTCAGATAAATAAATTGAAAATTCAAGAAACTTTTAATTCAAATTTTAATGTCAAATTAAGACAATTATAATAAAACCCAATATATACATTTATATGTACCAGAAAGATCTATTTCTGGAGAGTTTATGGGTCAGAATAGAAATTCATAGTAAATCGATCCAAAGTCTAACAAACGTTTTCTAACTATGCTACACTCACATATTCGATATATTTTATGGTTAGGGAGTGTTCCTATTTCTTCACATAAGAGCTGAATTTATGTGAAAAAAGCCTTGAGAAAGTTGTTTTTAAAGTTTGAGCCAAAACGTAAACAAACCACGGAGATTGTATACAAATATATTTTATGCGAGATTAAGGGTTTCAATAAAATATATATTTGATAAAAAATATAGTTTTAAGATATTCTATATTTATGGCTAAATGTGCTCTATATCAGGGATAGTACGTATGTATATATAAAAAAATATACACCGTTAGTTACTATTGTCACTGGTCGATCAAGAGTCAAAGGCGCATGCCTTAATGTGTGGGTTACTTGGCGGCGGTATTTGTAGATCCTGGAATCTGAAATTCAAGAAAAACAAAAGTCATTTTAACGAGACAAACATGCTCTCATACGTCCCGTATAAGAGTTTTGAAAGGGATAGTAAAGGGAGATAACCATTTACCATTCAAAGACCAACCTTGAACTTGTAACCCTTACTAATCCGGCATTTTGTGGAATTAAACTGCGACCGGAAAAACTTTACATCTGTTGTTGGCCCCGTATCAAGAAGATGGTAAGTGCCGTTTGATGAGGCGGAAATTGGGATTAAAAGTAGTCCTTGACTATATATATATATATATATATATATATATATATATATATATATATATATTTATATATATATATATATATATATATATATATATATATATATATATATATATATATATATATATATATATATATATATATATATATATATATATATATATATATATATATATATATATATATATATATATATATATATATATATATATATATATATATATATATATATATATATATATATATATATATATATATATATATATATATATATATATATATACAGTCATCCACAGAAAGAGACTGACAAGCATTTTGGTGTCATTATTAAAGGAAGAAGAAAATTTTACCGTTTTGATACATATCATTGATTTATTTTAAAGGAAGAAGTATTTGCCTTTTTGGGGTGATACCGATTTTTATTTATTATATTTTATATATATATATATATATATATATATATATATATATATATATATAAACTTAACTAGTGAGGACATCATTTTACTTTTTAGGAGACCCTTTCGGTAACTTTACAAAAAGAAGAACGTTGGCGCGAGAAAAAAATACTCAATGACACATTGGTAAATATTTACGTTTGGGTCATTGAGTATTTTGTTCTACGCGCCTTAACATTCACCTTTTGATAAAATGTTAGACAAAACGGTCTTCTAAAGGTAAAATGACGTCCTCTCTATTTAAATCTATTTTCTTCCTCTATGGGTATAGATCTTTTATATATATATATATATATATATATATATATATATATAATATTTTTACAAAGCTATTGTTTACTTATACACACACACACACACACATATATATATATATATATATTGCGTATATTTTGGCAGCATGTTTTCATTGAGACATGTTTAATTGAATAATTTAGACAAATTTTGTGTACTTATTTTCAGTTGGATCTTTTCGTATTTACGGACAAGCTTTTTGTGTCATTATTAAAGGAAGAGAGAAAATTACCGTGTTGATACATTTTATTTGTTTAATCCGCGTACTTTTGACAAAGCACAATGTCATTATGAACGTGTTGTTTATTTGTTTATTATATTTATATTGTAGTGTTCATCATTTTCAAAGACAAATTTGCTGTGTTCATCTGAAAGGTCCCTTTTCAAGTATTTTGATAGACACTAATAACAATAAAGTCACAATTTCCCTTATATAAAAAAAACAACCATCATAAACTTGTGCACCCTTAACTATAAGTGCGAATGTCCAAATTACTATAAAGTAGCAATTATGAAAAAAAGTATTGAACCATACAAAAATTAATTAATCCACAAAACAGATTTTCTACAGTGAAGTATAAAAGACAATTATTAATAATAACTTCCCTAATTTGTTGAAAAAATAATATTCATGTTGGCCACACTATGATCACGTTGTCTCGGATGGAGTTTTCATTTGAATGATGTGGCCAACAAAATACTCAAAATAGAACAAAATATTCAATGATACAAATGTGAACATTGAGTTTGTCATTTTTGTAACATTGAGTATTTTGTTCTACACGCCAACGTTCACCTTTTGAAAAAAGTGTTTGCCTAGAGGATCTCCTAAAGGTAAAAATGACGTCCTCTCCATTTAGTATATATATATATATATATATATATATATATATATATATATATATATATATATATATTAAAAAATCGGTATCTCCCCATGCAAGGCAGTAAAACCACTAAGAGAAAAGCTGTTACGTGGTGTAGAAGAAATTAGGATGAAAAACATTAATAATGATCTGGAAGAAGAAAGAGTAATCAGGAGGACCGTAGATAGCGATTGACACTACATTTAAATTTTTATAGATTAAAGCTGGCTTGAAAGCATGGAGCCCGAAGGGAGTTCCACAAGCGAGAAGTGCGATAAAGAAACTGTTAGCATAGAACTTACGGCTCCATCTAGCCAGCTCAACTGTAAATTGATGAGATCTCAATGCCAGTTTCGTGCTGCACTTAAATTTAAAAAAAATCTAGGTATCATAGCGATGTGCTCATCCAAATACTTATCATGAAACTAATTATAGAAAAGACACAGAGAGGCAACCTTACGGCGTTGGTAAAGCAAATGACGCCGAGCAGCTAGATCAGGACCAATAATATTGCCGATTCTTCTTTGGATTTTATCAAGGAGCTGAAGGTAAATAGCAGGGGCACCGAACCATATATCGCAGCAATATTCTAAGCAAGGATGGACGAATAGTGGACTTATAGATATGTAAGATAGATTCGGGAGAAAATAATTGTCTCACACGACACAGTGAACCAACTTTCTTAGCAGCTGACCTCTCTCTCTCTCTCTCTCTCTCTCTCTCTCTATATATATATATATATATATATATATATATATATATATATATATGTGTGTGTGTGTGTGTCATCCCTTATGAGACAAAATTAGTATATTCGTAATAGCGACGTGGTTTTTTGCACCTGGTGAAAATTAAGAAGGCAAAAGAAGAAAAAAAAAACAGGTGCAAATATTTCTTAGGGCAAGCATCGAAATATGTTGACGATTCACTTGTTGAAACCTTCTTTAATCTTTGAACTTTCATTTATTCATCGCCACCACCGCCACCGTTACTACCACCAGCAGCAACAACAATAAAAAAAAAAGCAATGAAATAAACACTCTTTGTGCATAAAATGTCTTTATAGAAATTACAGAAACCTTTTGCACAAGTTCAGGTGAGTCCAACAATAGGTAGAGAGCATCAAACAACGAACACACACACACACACACACACACACACACACACACACACACACACGCATAAGGGTGCGATGGATAAATTGCCGTCTAAATTACGCAAAAATGAAAATAACACTGACATCTCATTATAACATTTATTTACCAAAATTACACAAAAATATATTGAAATGCTAAAGTGCAAATTTATTCAATAAAATCACCATTGGCTTCAACTACGGCCTCCAGACGACTTCGGAATATCCTGCAGCATTTCTGGACGGTCTCCTTGTTTAAGTTGGTGAATGCTGCCATAATCCTTGCCTTCAGTTCATCTTTGGTTTTACAACGAGTTTTGTTGGTCTTTCGCTCAACTGCACCCCACACATAATAATCAAGGGGCTTATTGTTTGGGGAGTTATAAGGCCAGATGTAAAGGGGTGACTGGGTTCTCCAGCTTGTGCGGCATGGTGCAGAGCCCTGTTGCCAGACATGGGACCTTCCAGCAGCCACCCTCTTGAAGCAGAGCTACACTACCTCCTCAAGGCACTTGATATAAGCCATTGCGTTTAGTATGAGACTCTCACCAACAAATTCGGGAGTTATTTTCATATCACAACGATCAAAGTGATTTTTCTGAGTTGCTGTACAATCGTAATTACCATTAAATTCATTCAACTCCTCAGCGTTGTCCAAAGATTGAAACCCAGAAACACTGAGAAATGTTCGTAATTTTTTAATCGGTATCTCCCCTGAGTAAGGCGAGTACAGTCACTAGTACACAAGGGGGTTACAGGGTGTAGAGGAATTAGGAACACAAACATTAGTAATAAGTAAAAAGAGAAAAGTGTAATCAGGTGGGCAATAGATATCGATTGATATTGCATTTAAATTTTTGAAGATTAAATTTGGTTGGAAAGCATCAAGCTGGGAGGAAGTTCCACAAGCGAGAAGTACGAGAATAGAAATTTAGATGTAGCCGAAGTTCAAAGAACTTCGTCTAAATCTACTATTGCGCTTGAAGTCACAAAATCTAGGTGGGGTACCGAAGAGTTTATCCAAACAATTTTCATGAAGGTATTTATAGAAAAGATACAAAGATGCAACCTTACAGCGGTGGGAAAGTGACTGAATCCGAGCCGCCAGATTAGGACCAATAATATTGCTGATTCCTCTTTGGATTTTATCAAGAAGCTCAAGGTAAATAGCAAGGGCACTGGATTGGATATGTGGCAGCAATATTCTAAGCATGGACGAATAGTGGACTTATAGATATGTAAGATAGATTCTGGAAAGAAACATTGTCTAGCATGAAACAGTGAACAGACTTTCTTAGCAGCAGACCTGGCAATAGATTCAATATAGTCTTTCCACTTCATGTCAGTTGGGAAGGTTAACCCGAGAAAACGCAATGAGTCACATTCCTGGAGGTTAGCATCAGCAATGCTGATGGAAGGCAGAGAAGAGCCTCTCAGATGATTGTTGGAGAGAAATTTAGTTTTTGAAGCGTTAAAATTCTGAAGCCATCTTTTGCCCAAGTTAACGGTTTTGAGGTTATCAGCTGCCATTTTGACCTTGTCGGGTTGATCAGCATTACTATGGAGGATGGAGTAAATGTCGTCAGCGTAGATACCAAGATGTCTTTTGCAATGTCATTAATAAAGATTGAAAACAGCGTACGGCCAAGGATGGAGATTTGTGGAACACTCGCGTTAGTAGAAAAGGCTGTAGATGAGTGGCCGTTCATTTCACGATTTTATGGGGACGACTGGATCAACTGAAAAATGTGTCCGGAGATACCGTAACTTTTCAGCTTGTAGAGAAGACCTGAATGCCAGGCCCTGTCAAAGGCTTTTGAGATGTCCACAGCCCGGGCTTCACCGTACTCATTTAGAACATGATTGACTTTTTACGCAATTATCACTAGTATATCAGCAGTGGACTAGGAAAAACGAAAGCCGTATTGCTTGTCTGAGGTCCTGCGATGAGAGACGATGAACCAATTCAGCACTGATTAGGGCCTCTAGAAGTTTCCCGGAAAAAGGTGGAAGGCGAATAGGTCGATAGTTGTGTGCGTAGGACGGTTTATTCACCAGACTGGAACAAAAGCCGATGTCTTCCAGCAGGATATAGCAAGGCATTTATTATATAGTTTAGAGAGAACAAGAGCTAGTTCGGAAGCACACTACTTTATGACTATTACAGGGATACCATTGAGTCATCGAGATCCAAATTAAAGAATATATATATATATATATATATATATATATATATATATATATATATAATATTATTCCTAAAGGTTAAATTCAACAGACAATATCTATTTAATTTTTTTATTCCATTTTTCCAATCTTTTAATATTATCGGGCGGAATCAAAAGAGTGAATAAAATTGAAGCTGATATTTTGTTCTGTTTGTGTTTTCGACTATCTTCAGTCATTTGCATGAATTGGAAGTTTTCTGTGTAGCAAGATTTTCTTGACAACATTGGGTAAAAACAATTGTAAAGATGAATGCAATTTTGTGGCTATTTTATTATCTTGCTTATTATCTTTTCTACTCATTATTAATTATTGATTACTTTATTATTTGTTGTTGATTGTTATTATTAAGTTTACTTGTGTTTATATGTGCATTCTTAGTTTAATTGAAAGAAGTGTCTGCAATATAATCGATGCTGACCTGGCATCTCAACCGTTCGATAATACAATAGACCTACCCATAATGCACCGCTGTCTAGCATATATAAATAGTCGAGCCAAAACACAACGCGCATAGCCTGAAGATTAAGCATGAAACAGACTGTCGCCGCTGGGTGTTGACTTCGAGATGCAACTATATGTTATATTCTAATAGTTTCTTTTCTTGCACTTCTCGCATGTGGAACTCCCTTCTGATTTCTTTTTTCCTTGCTAACTACTAAAGTTTTTCACTCCCAGTAACCCCCATGCGTTTTAGTGGCATTATCGGTTTGCTTGGGGTGAATGATTAAAAAGAAAAACGAGAAAAAATGTCTATCATTTACTTATACAAACGTCTTTTACATTGTTGCGCGTATTATCTATCCATCTATTTATATTTGTGTGGGATTATACTTTTCTTTATGCAATGAGGAAAATTCAATTCTTAAAACTCATACGCGTGCCTTGGTCAGCTTAGTAAATTTTCATTGTTTGAATCATTTTGTTGATGTCAGTGAAGAAACAAAAAAAACGTTTCGAATAAATTGTTTCAAGTTGAAAATTGTAGGAATGTCAATCTTACAAATAAAACTGCGTTTTACTTTTTCACATTTTAACAATTCAGTCAGCGACAAAACAAATTCCAGTAAACAGTAAAGACCTAAATTTCGATTCATATGTAAATTAAAATCATTCGATTCATATGCAAATTATTGCTTAAATAGAAGACATTTTAATGTTGCAATCAGTCGAGAATATGCCTTTTTATTTTTTAACTATTTACACTATTTGCATTGTTTGAACTGTTGTCCTCATTTTATTGTCATATACACGACATTTCGGCGGCTGTATGCTCCGACCTTCTTCAGTAGATATAAGGACACATGGCCCAGTGGATAAAAGCGTTGGTTGAAGTAATTCAGGGATTTGACACAAAAGAGTTGTGAGTTCAATATCTGGCTACAGCAGAGGTGAATTAAAAACTTGGGGAGTTGAGTTACTAAAGTGAATTAACAGAAAATGAGATATCCATAAAAGGCATGGCATGTGGGACTAGAACAATCTACCTCGATGGATTAAATAAAGGGTTCGGTTCAAAATATATCACCTAAAGAAAACCGGAACGTAGAACGACCGAAATGTAGTGAATATGATAATAAAGATGAGAACAACAGTCTGAACAATGTAAATAGTGTAAATACCATTGTTCACCCAATACATTGCCCAAGAGCCACTCAAGGTAGAGGGTTATTGAATGAGGTTCTCTTAAGAGTGTACAAGTAAGAAGTGCATTTTATGTGGATATGTTTACTTTTCGGGAGGCTTCGTTTAAATGTGTCACAAGATAGAGACAAATGCAGAATTAGTTGAATATGAAAGTAATAAACAAAAAAAGATCTTTACGTCAATGTTCTAATCGTACCCTTCAACATTGGGTTGGGCAAGACGCTTCTTGAGAAACTGGTATGATAAGATAACTATAATGTCGCAGCCAAAATGACTGGGTCGTCAAAAACACCTTTGCTCGTTGAAAAATTAGAAGGAGCGTAAAAGAAAACGGCTGATTAGTCATTGGATTTAGATAACGTATCCCTGTCAAAATTGATAATCATAGCTTGTTGGCAATGTTTAATCATTGTGACCATAAAAAAAAAAAAAAAAAACTGTATCAAAAGGACGGTCATTATCTTGACACCGCTATTATTGTATATACTTTTGACTCACTTGGCAATGTTTATTGTTTGGATTTATAATTAAAAAAAAATAAATGAACCCCAACCAAGGCAGTAACGCCATTAGGATGCAAGGGGTCACTAGGAGTAAAAGAGAATAAGAGAACTTTCGAAGGAAGCGGAAACTAAATCCTAAAGAGGAAAGAAGGGATAAACCTCTCCTCCTCGGGGAGTGTGAACCGGGCGATAGGCGATCTTATCTATCCTAGATTTCGTTATTCTTGAGAATTGACAGTAAAGAGGTATTTATTTCTTAGATTGTCTATTTGCAAGAATAATTTTAAATTTAAGATCATAAAAATATGTGAAACAATTATAATAAAATATTTATTTACTTACCATTTTATAAAGAAATAACACTAGACGGCTATCGGGTCGGGATCAAAATATCGATTCTTTACCTCTCTATCGAGTTTATGTCTTCGGAGAGTTCACGGAAAGGGCTTTGAGGGATTCCTAATGCCGGAGATCCCAACACAGTCGCAGTACCTCCATTATTGCACTAAAAAGGGGTGGCTGATGGATACCAACGCTAACATGATATTGGTCATGGGGAACGAGCAATCAATTTTTCTTCTGGATCCATATATATATATATATATATATATATATATATATATATATATTAATGCATGTTTCATTAAATAAAATAGACAAGTTTTGTCTATTTATTTTAACAGTTGAAACCTAACCTGAACAAAATAAACTATGAAATCTCCACAAATATTCTTAAATGCCTATAATTTATAACAGAAGCCATTGGTTTATACCAACGGCTTCCCATACTTAATTTTCGTTTTCACTCTCGCGTGGTCATGTGCGACGCCACGAGCTGCAACGCGATTTTCGCTTCCGCGTCTCGTATACACGAATTTGTCGTTGCTTTGAAATTTTTCATGCAGCAAAGGCAGACTATCATTGTTTTTTCGTCCGTGTGTTGTTTGATATATTGAAATTGTCATCTTTGATAATGGCTTATGTAAGCCGAAAGCTTAGATTGGATTTAAACATGTATCAATATGATGATTTCCTTTCGTCTTTCAATGATAATGTCATTAAGCTTATCAGACAATATGAAAGGAACTTACTTAAAATATACAAAACTTGTCTGTATTATTTAATAAAACATGCATTAATGAAAAATTGCTGCCGAAATATCCTCAATATATATATATATATATATATATATATATATATATATATATATTGGCCTGACGATCGCGTCTAGCATGAAACAGCCTGTCGCCTCTAAGCGTTGACTTCAGTGTTCACTTTTATATTTGCACGCGTTTTATCTCTGATATTGAGCACTTTATCCCATAAATATAGCACACCTTAAGAGTATATCACTTCCTATATATATATATATATATATATATATATATATTCCTATATATATTTTTTTTCAAAGTAAAGCAAAATAACACCGTCTGTTTCTAGCTTTTTTTACAAAGAAAATTAGTGACATCTTCTCTTCTCTCTTAACTTTCTTCTCTCTTTTTCTATCTATGAGTTTTTTTCTTCTCTACCCCTTCGATTTCAATATATAACTTCCGTTAAGTTAACCGTTTAAATGTGTCAATATCTGCTAACTCATTCATGTCTTCTCTCTCTCCCCCCTCACTTTCTCACTTCGTTAATTTACATATGTTTAATACGGCCCGTCAAAAATGTGTAAATTTTCTTTTCATTTTTTGTTTGGAAGTAAAGTCTGATGATCCGCAGTCCTTTTAAAAGGGCTGTGGTGAAATAATTTATTACATGGAACCTTAAAGTGGTCTGTTTTTATTTAAATTATTTGCTCTGGATTTACATTGAGCTCTCTGGATTTTATCCTCCTTAGGTTTACCCATACGGATTACCTAGTTTTTCATAAACTATATATATATATATATATATATATATATATATATATATATATATATATTCCCAAAGCATTACGCCCCGAGCAAGGCGTGAAGCCACTAGGATGCAGGGGGTTGCAGAAGATTTGTAGCGAGAGCAGATAGGAGAGATAGAAGAAAGGATGAGGAGAGGGATAGTGGATAGATCAAGGTAACTGGAGATGTCGATTGACATTACATTTGAATAGTTGGAGATTATAGCACTCAGGGAAACAGTAATTGGGAAGGGTGTTCCACAGGCGAGAGGTGCGAGTTATGAAGCTATTGGAGTTGAAGAGACGGCTACATTTAAAAGTTTCTACAGTGTAAGGGTGGGAGCGGGATGCCAGCCTCGTAGGGCGCTTGAATTCATGGAGTCTGGGAACAAGGGCACCCCACATTAAAAAACGACTTTGTGTCACATCCTACCTTCGTGAAGAGGTCGGTAAATATCAATCAGAGTGTAGTATTTGTATACGCTATTTATTCAAGTAGAATTTTGTCATTGTGGATACTTTTCTTAATTGTTTACATCCTGGGTGTGGGGGCTTCCAAATTAAGACAGGATTGAGTTGATAATTTTATACAATTTTACGTTAACCTGATAGATTACCTATATAGAAAAGAAGTAGCCATAAACAGACAGGCACAGAGGCGTATGCGAACGCACACGTACAAGGGAGAAAAAGATGTAACTGAGAGCAAACTCAAAACAGTTTAGTCGCGGATGAATGAAATTTGGTGATAAATATTCGAGACTTGAATAACAAGGAAATAATTTAAGAACAACTGGTTTAGACCACCAGTTTGCTGTTAAGTCTACTGAGCCAAGTGTTGTTACAATGGTAAATTATGGAACAAAGTTGGTGGTTTGGGTGTGTATTGGGGTGGTGTCACAGGGCGTGTCACATTCGTTGTCTCCGCTGGCCCGAAGAGCATAAAATTTATATGTTTCCTTCGGTCACATTCCTTTTTCTTTGGCACCTTTATCCGAATGGGATACTCTACTTCAGTGAACGGCCATTGTTCACACCCTGCCTAATCATGATGCCAGAAATTCAACTCCCAGCCACGTAGCGTGTGAAGACCCTCAGCTAAGGCATGTGAAATATGTGGCTGAACAAAAATCTAGCTATTTGCCACCCTCGTCCCAAAAGATAAAAATCTGACATGTGGTCTTTTTGTGTCCCCAGCTAACAAAATATAACTAGGTTCTTTTGCGCAGGCATCAGTGCGTTCACCTGACCTTATCGAACTTCGTGAAATGAGGAGGTACTGTTTGAGTCACCAGACTTGAATTATTTTCAAGGTATGGATGGCCAGAATTATCGTATTTACGCTATGGATGGCCAGAATTATCGTATTTCGGCTATGGATGGCCAGAATGGTTGTTTTCAGGCTATGGATGCCCTAGATTAACATTTTCAGGCTCCCCATAAATCTAGAGAAAATATTTATATAGCTTTCAATCAAAGAATATGATATTAAATTTCTATATATATCAGAAAATTGTTACGCAATTGAATGACTAAATGGAAAAAATATTATTCTATATTGACAGAATGATATATAAGGCGTGTGATATGAACATGGGGGATCCCAAAGAGAAATGAACACGCTCGAAACAAAAAAGCACTGGGGCTATAATTATATCCCAAATTATAAGACGTTTATATTATATATAATAAATTGGCACTCGGGTGATTGGCATTTGTTTTCATTCGTAAAAGCAATACGCTAGATTTAGTGGTTTCTCTCTGTCGAATGAAGATAGCTTAGTGGTAGAAACTCTGACTGATCGGTTGGGTTTCGGTCCAGGCTTGAGGTATTCGGATGTCTAGTCACACTGAGGAGCTGTGATACAGCGAAACAGTATTGTCTGCGAATGACATATATATATATAATTCCATCAAGAAGAACATTACTTTAGTCTGATTACCTTTTAGAAGATGGAACGCGTGGTATGGCAGTTTTTTTTTTCTGTTTTGTCTTTCAATTATCCATAGCTTTAAATATAGGAAAGAAAAGATAGCAATCATGAAAATCTAAAATATCGAGGAAAGGAAAGATATTCTGATTGTCTTCTATCTGTCGTTTCTCTTCAAGACGTAGACGATCATGGCTCTTCATAATTTCCTATCCTTTCAAGCTCTTAATAAATTTTGTCTTGTTCTACCATCCACTTTTTGATGTTATGTATAAGCTTCCCTTTTGTTACCATTTTCTCTCAGACTCCGCCGTTGTTCACGTTCAGTCAATGGTGCGAATACACAACGAAATATTAGGTTTCCGTAAAACTTGCTTCTTTTTTTAAATGCTTGTTTATTCTGAGGTCTAACAAATTTTAAAGTAATGCTTGTTTAAAAGAATGTTTCTTTGAATCCTACAAATTGATCACATAACTTTCTGGACAAATATTCTTGTAAAAATGAAACAAATAAATACGGTAATATTAAAAAAAATAATAATCTCATTTTTTCATTGTTTTTAAACTAAATAGTCTTTATTTAACATGGAATACATTTTTGTGGCACAAAGCCGTACGGGGAAGTGGGGAAAGACTGGTCATCACTGATTATCCTCAACCTTTGTAATCTGATTCACGATCCATTCATTCTTACAATTGAGTCATTCACTATAAGAGCTCGTTTTTCTTCAACCAAATCATTGTCTACTAAGATTCAACAAAAGTTGCTTTCTTTTTGAAATCATTAAATGTATCTCTCTACAACTTTTTCCTTAATTCTTGACCATTGGTAATCCTTTTCCTCTTGCACAAAAGACAGAATAAGTGGCTAAGTTTTTAAGAAAAATTTTGTCTTGTTTTTTTCGAAGGATAAACACTTCGCTATTTCTGTCGACAGTTTTAATGTAAAATCTAAATTTCCTTCCATGTTTTTTTCTGATCAAAATGCTGTAATTTTCCCATCTAACTTTTTAAAAAATATAATTTTCCTCCAAAAATAAATGAATAAAACAAATCTAATAAACGATAAATTACCAATTACCTTTTTTTTTTCAAGAATACACATGTCGACTTATATATGAGTACATACGATAGAAGGCAGATAGTCTGAATCGGTCATGGAGTGCGAGCAAAGTCTGCTAAACGTTAAGTTGCACCTTCTGCTCACGATAGGATGAATTACACTAAGAATGTTTTTATCAGAAAAATGCGAGGATAAAAAGAAAAAGAAAAAGAAAAAGAATCAAATTAAAATGTGAAAAGAATTTCATTGCTGTGATGTCATTGCTGACGTCACAGCTCACGTGACTTACGGCGGTCGGGTTGAGTGATAAGGCCAGAAAGCAAATGTCGTAACTCGATCTCTCGTTTTTTGTTTTGTCTTGTCTTGTTTGTTTTATATCCCCAGCCCAACCAAGACCACCGGCCTTGTCCTGTCCACTGTTTAAGCGTCCCCAGCACGGCAAGGGTGCGCAGGTGGATGGAGGTCGTCGACGAGAAGCGCGTCGACCTCTGAGGCGACCCTAAAATTCTTAGGCGTAAGTAAAAACCGAGAGAATGTTTAAATAGTTTGCGGGCGTCTACTTGGAAAGAGAGGGGAAGAAGTAGAAAAGGTCCTATAAATAATGCCTAATACTTTCTCGCTTCTTCTTCTATCTGCTGTGTCCCCACAGGATGTAGGCGTTCATGCCTCTCCACGACTTTCTGTTCCTTGTAGCTCTTAATAAATATTGTATTTCTGTTATTTCTCCTAAACCCTATTCCGCCATCGATTTATTCAAGCTCACTAAGTATGTCATGCGCTGTTGTTCTTTGTCGCTCTTGCCTTGAATCTGTCCTTTGAGTATCAGATTTTCCAAGCCCTCTTTCCTCATTACGTGCTCTAGAACCCTGTTTCTTTCTGATGTTAAGCGTAAATTTCCTTTTTGTTTCCATTTTCTCTAAAATGTCATTGCTCACATGTTTGGTCCAAGATGTCCTCAGCATCCTTCTGTAGAACCACATTTCTATTGCTTCAAGTCTCTTCTTCATCTTTGATGAATTCTAACTCCAGAATTCTCTGCCATATAAAACGACTGATATCACGTAACAGTTCAGTACACTTTTCCTTGTTTCTAGCGATGTTTTTCTATTTCTTAATACTCTGTTTAACTTTTGGAATGCATCTTTTGTTATCCCAAAAGTCCTTCGGATTTCAGTGTCACATTTTTCGTCCTTTGTTAAAACACTTCCTAGATATTAAAATTTTCGTACTTATTTGATTTTAGTTCTTTTCGCTTTCTTCTATTAGTTTTTTTTTTTTTTTTACTTCTCTTTCTGAGTCTGCTATCAACATTGTGTTGATAGCAGACATCTGTTCATTTTATGTTGTTAAGACTGTGGTCGTCAATAATGAATCCTGGTAGGACTTCAAGTTCTCTCAGAATCGTCTCACTGTATAAGTTGAATAAGTCCGGCGAGAAGATACATCCTTGTCTTATACCCATTTCTATTTTTGTATATCTACTGAACTCATTTTCTATTCGTACTAGATTAGGAATAATACTAACACACTCACACGTGCGAGCATATTTCGTTCAGTTAAACGCTCCCAGGTACATCACAGCCACAGATAGATAGATAGATAGATAGATAGATAGATAGATAGATAGATAGATAGATATAGAAACAGAGTGGACTTAGAAATGCATGGCGTTTTTCAGTTGTACGCCGTAAGGGATCATCAGACAGTCGCCATGCAGTGTTGATTCCTATGCCAACAGTCTATAGCTGTATTGCTGGCTGTTTATATTTTAAGCTGTTTGTATTCAATGTCTATTCCAATCTGTGATTGAAACTGAAACTATGCTGGGTCAGGTGCCAGGGCCTCGTGAGCCCACATGTAATCTATGATATGAGCCCCCCCCCACTATACTACATCTTAATTTTCATAAGTATTCGTATAAAATACAAATTTTATTGTAACATAATTATGTACAATAATCGATCATATGCATTCTAGGTGAACAAATTAACAAAGACAAAATTGGAAATAAATATAATGTATCTAAATACAAATTAGAGACCTGTCGCAACAATAGCAATATCAACTTGAGATTTTTCTTGTTAAAAGTTGAATAAATTTAATACATTCCACATTATTGATAATAGTGTATTTTATATTGTGATTTTTTTTTTGGAACTTAGAATGACCAAAACAAAATCACGGATTTGGGCAACAAAAAAGAACCCAGAATGACGTCAAAATCCGTGAATTTTTTTCATTATTTTACAGTCAGTTTAATTTGTAACTTATATACATGTAGGTAGAAAAAGCAAATACTGATAAAATAGCGAGGGTGACAAAACACTGACCAGGGCTCCCAATCAGGCTCCCCCGGTCTTTGGGGTTCGAGGGTAGTAGGCGCCAATTTTTAGTTACAGTTTCTGCGAGAAAGCATCATGTGACGTGATCAATATTTTTGGAAGCAAATATCGTAATACGATATCTGTTTTTTTTTTGTGCCAGGTGTGTATTTACCTGCGGCCTTTCCACTGAAGACTGAATGTAACACAAGCTCGTTTTAACGCAGGAAGCGCTATACGCATACTTATACATATGGGCCAAGGAAAAAAAAATGGATTTTTGCCCAGCCTCTGCCACCACTGTCACGCTGGCAGCGGTATTACATCGAACCTACCTCTGTTACTGCAGTGAGGGATGTGCTGACACAGGTTGGAATACACGCAGGTTGAGCAACTTCTTCCATCTAAAACGAGGAGAATCATAGCTCCACTTACAACGCAGAGGCGCTAATCGTGCATCATTAAACCCTCATTGGCAATAGTTAACTCCTGTGCGAGTAGGTTGTGCCCTTACGCTCAAACCCTCGGGTATGATGACTTGTAACGTCGCGTTAGCACAACCATTGATGCCTTTCAAACATCTTATCTTTATATCGACGAACGTTCTATCCTTGAAACTGAGAACTCTTCCCCAATAGATTAGAACATGTAAGCAACAACAAGACACACACACAAATTCAAAATCGTTATTCATTTTCACTATTTACATTATTCGGATTATTGTCCTCATCTTTGTTGCCATATTTATCACAACGTTTCGGCCGTTGTACGCTTCGGCCTTCTTCAGGTGGTTGAAATGTCTATCCCAGCGAGCGAAATGAAGGGTTCAGTTCGAATAATGTAAATAGTGTATATAATACCTCATCTCAGAAATATAGACAGTTATTCATTTTATTAACATTTTTGTTGCTGTTGTTGGCGGATTCGTATCTTTATCTTGATATTGACAGATTGACAATAACTGTCCACGGTTTGTGTAGGTTTTGTTCTTTCAACTGGCTTCAGTCATTTAGTTATTTTGTTTATCTTAGTTTAGAATCGCAACATCTCAGAAACATTCCCAGTCGATCATCGCTGTTTTGAGTTATCCAGATTTTCGGTGCCAGTTTTTTTGCAAGAAAGTCACGGTTTGCCATAAAACAAGTTTTGCTTCATTTTCTTCTGGATAGTATCAGATATGTCCAGCAAGCTTCCTCCTTCAGAAGACTATATTCTCCGAAACTGAAAGTCATGGTGGTATTCCTGCAAGACCCACACGACACTCCGGTGGGTCGTTTGCCAATTTTGTTTTCTATGAGGATTATTGAGAGTGGGATGCTATGGTTGGTTGCACATGAGATCATCATACACCAGAAACCATATTTCTAAAAAACCAAAAATAAATATGCTTGAATATAGAAAATGAGAGTGTCAATGTAATCGTTGTATATTGGAAATTTTCCAACGACCCACGGTGGGTCGTGTGGGATTCTGATTAGTAAAATGAACACGGGTACCGAACGACACACAGGTGGATTGTGGGTAATAATTACTACCTCTGATATCCTTGCCTCATATATGAAACAATGTTAAAATTTAAAGTGGCTTGTACCAGAATTAAGATATAGTGTTTGTATCCTGGGACAACAAAGGGAATAAGGCTTGGGAGCGAATGTATTAAGTGCCATTTGTAACATTTTAATACAGCATCGATCTAGCCTCTTGCAAAAAAGTTTTGTTCGTCATCCATGTTTCGTTTCCATATAGCAGGTTTGAATCAATTGTATCTAGTAAAATGCTTATCTTGGTGTTTTGGCTGAGTTTTGATTTCCGATCTTTCGACATCTTTTTGCTAACAGTACAAATCACGCTTCAGTCATTAATATACATGATAAGAAAATCGGTTATATTTAAATTAACACGAACTGTGACTACTTCATTTCAACGTTCAACACTAAGATACGGAATCTGTGTTTCTCAAATCAGTGATTTTCTTAATCTGTATTTTCTTTTTGTTCGAATATATATATATATATATATATATATATATATATATATATATATATATATATACTAGCATACATACATGAATATTTATATATTTTGTTTTAATAGTATATATATATATATATATGTGTGTGTGTGTGTGTGTGTGTGTGTGTGTGTGTGTGTGTGTGTGTGTGTGCGTTTTGAGCAATAAAAATATTGAGAGATTAAAATAAATAAATTTTTCAGACGTACTGGGTTGTATATTAATATTTTTTTTCGTTTTATTATTTCAATTAGGTTCTTCGACTAGTTATGTCCAGTATGGCCATCATCAGGAGAAAACAAATTTTGCTTGTTAGTAGCAGTGAACTACAGGAATGAATGACTTTGTGAAGAAAATGAGCTTTATTTGTAGTTTTCATTTGTTCTTTTTTATCGTTAATTTTAACCAGTCCTTGTGTTGGTCAAATAGCCTCTTTTTAGTTGTTTTTAAGATAGAGTCTGGGGTGATTCATGCGACTCAGAATTCCCTTCATGGTCATTTTGGCAGTTTTATTGGTTCTTGGGAAGGGGATGTGTTTGTCTTAAGTGTATGTTATCATTTAGTTCTTCGGAAGTGTGTATGATGTGTGTAAGTGTATATATTAGTATGGGTGTGTGTATAATGTAAGACCTCAACATCTACGCAAGCATGTCTGTCTTGTGTGGGTGAGAAATGTGGGTAGAGCTTGATTTGTGGAGTTATTAATTCTATGTTGTTAAATTTGTCATTAAGCCCATTTGGATGGAGTGTTTTGAGGCACAATATCCATTTTTCTTCATGTTTCTCTAAAATTTTTCTAATGTTATCTTTTCAGTACATCTTTATTTTTTCAATTGTTCTACAGTTAATAATCTTTCGTGGGGAGCCGACTTAATTCGATTACGATAATTATTAATTCATTAGTGAAGGGGCCATTCCGATTTTCCCACATATTTTTTCTGGCATGGTGTGCATTCTAACAGGTAAATTATGTTATGATTTCTACAGTTAGAGTCGTTGTAGATTTATATATATATATATATATATATATATATATATATATATATATATATATATATACTAGAATAAATCCTAAGAGCCAGGCAAACCTACCTAGGTTTCACCTAAACGGATCTATAGGGTAGCCAGTTTATCCTGAAGAACCGTTTAGGTGAAATCAAGGTAGGTTTGCCTGGCTCCTTAGGATTTATTCTAATTTATCGCTCTACTTAGCGTATTTAGCACTCTATGTTTTAGCCTTTC
>CAHIKZ030000172.1:987500-1022500 GCA_903632075.3 Acanthosepion pharaonis
TGGAAATGTCGAGAAGAAAAATGAATGAACTTCGATGAATTATCACATTTTTGTTTACTTCTTATGGATCCATTAATGATTAGTGCCTACTTCTGTAGATAGTTAACGAAACAAGTTCATTCGGAAAAGCATGAGTTTTTTTTTTCATTTCTACATTAACTATATTGAACAAGATAATTAAGATTTTGTTCGAGTATCTTTTCTCATGTGTTATCGGATTATATATTTTTTTTATTTTTTAAGGGCTTCATAATCAGAGAACACAGCATCGTACAACTGCTGCCATTTGCTGCCTTTCAGCGAACAGAATTTTTTTTTAATATTAAGAGAATTCTCGAATTACCGAAATACATGGTAATCCGTAGGTACACCATCTGTTTGTTGCCTGTCTGCCTCTGTCTGTCTGTCTGTTTCTCGACTATCGCCTTCTCAACACACACACACACACACACACACACACACACACACACACACATATATATATATATATATATATATATATACATATATGTATGTATTGATACCACCTAACGAGTGGACAGAGATATTCCCGGAGGGCTCGTCTACGAAACTCTGGAGTCGGGAGGCTGAAGGTAACATTAATCAGCTAAGTGAAAATCTTTTTACTTGTATTCATTATATATATATATATATATATATATATAATTTATTCGAAAATTATAACATAAATATGTTATAAAATCACTGAAAATACCCATTCAACATCATCACTTGATAAGACACCAGGAGTGGTGAAACAAAATAGGTATTTTTGTAGAGATTTTATAACTTATTTATGTTATAATTTTCGAATAAATTATATTTGCTCTACTCTGTATTGAGCACTTTTTTAAGAATAGTATTTTGTGTTATTGGGATTTATTCCGTATACACGAATCCTATACTTAGGTATATATATATATATATATATATATATATATATATATATATATATATATATATATATATATAGTGAACATTGAAGTCAACACTCAGAAGCGACAGGCTGTTTCATGCTACACGCGACTGCCTTTGTCGCCTCTGAGTATTGACTTCAATGTTCAATTTATATTATATTTACATACGCTCTATCTCTGATATTGAGCAATTTATCCCATAAATATAGCACACCTCAAAACTATATTTCTTCATGTACACACACACACACACACATATATATATATATATATATATATATATATATTGCTACTGCTAACTCTGATGACAGGAAGGCCTTGAGCCACCTTGTCCCTCCAACTCTCACGGTCTTGACAGAGCGCTGGAACATCCTCCAGCGCCAGATTAATCAGCTGGAGGTCGTGGCAGATAATGGCGAGTCGAACTGTTAGATGACTCTCTATAAAGCACATTTTAAGAGATAACACCAAAATATTATACAGGACTTACTGTAAAAGCCTCAAAATTCTAGAAGGACGCTATTTTAATTGAAAAGAAACCAAAGCAACATTAAATCAAGTATCATTCTCCACAGGACCTGCTCTATGGAAGTGTGTAGAAACGAAAATCACGTATAGGTTTTCAACAAATATTATGACTATTAATTAAGAAAGCACTTGGAACTGATTCCAATTGCCAAAATGTAAAAAAACACCTGAATTTAGTAAAAAGAATCTTGGTTACCATATTGTCAAGATCCAGTTTTTGACAATGTGCTAGTCGAAAGTTTTTGAATATAACAGAGTAAGCCTCTTGCGTTTTAGTGGCTTTATTGCTTTGCTTGGGGTGAAATGATTAAAAAATTATTTATTTTTTTCTTTATTATTCACACCTAGAAGTTATCATCTTTATCCACATCAACAACTTAGTCCAAAAATCTAACCTACCATATTGACAAGAACTAGTTCTTGACAATGACTATGATATTTGAAAGTATTTGAACAGAGTAAACACTTGCGTCTTAGTATCTTTGTAGCACTATCGCCTTGCTTGGCGGCGTGAAATTAAGACCTGTTGTGGTCGTAGGGTCGCTGCGCTGCTTAGAAAGTGGCCAGAACCCTACACATCACTGTGTTGAATGCCAGAGATATATTTATTCATGCGTAGATCGTCCTGTCCAAGCAGACCTGGAGGAACCCATCCCTCTCTAGGTCAGACAACAGCCCATATCCCGGACATGTGATCATTGCTTTCATTGTGGGAAACACTCTCTGCTGGACGTTGACTTCAGCCTAGAAAGCCCTCAACCCGGTGATACTGTGTTCTCGCTGCATTCATAGCTATGGAAGCCCGTCTACTCCATTACATGGTCGTTCACTCTGCACGAAGGTTCATCCGTCTTTTGACTGGTCTTGTTTCTATTCCAGCTGGTTGTCTAGTGTTATATTCCGTACTAATAGGAATATATACTTGAACAACACGGTGGATAAGTAAGCAAAGGTTTATTGTAAAACTAGTACAAGAAGAAATAAGGTAACAGTTATACGCACGATCGTCGCAAGTCAAGCCAGTAATGAGTGCTACTATTGGGAGGTCGGTAGTTCTCGCGTAAGTCTGAGTCGTACTCA
This sequence comes from Acanthosepion pharaonis, assembly GCA_903632075.3. NCBI lineage: Eukaryota > Metazoa > Mollusca > Cephalopoda > Sepiida > Sepiidae > Acanthosepion > Acanthosepion pharaonis. Next base: position 990,026 of record CAHIKZ030000172.1, read on the forward strand.
ACAGATCCCAGCCAGACTCCAGTCCGTTGACTTACCGATACTTATAGGTGGTTACTATCTATAGTGTAGTCACTCATGGGAGTGACAAGTTATTCCATTACATCATCTAATCACTTTCTTCACCAGAAAAAAACCTGGAGTGGAAACCGGTTTAGTCTTCGATGACCCGATCATGTGGAAAAGTAGTACTGCGTAATATGATAACAGTCGCCTTTGTAGAACGTCTTGATATAATTGCCTAAAAATAATAAGACGTAATAGTCTTAAGTTGTCTAAATTTCTTAGCATTGACAATTATTATTATTCCTGTTTAACTAGGATTTCTTTTATGTTAATTTTGTTGCTTTTTTTATTGCAACTTTCAGAGTTCTACGCCGTGGCTGACAAAATGAAGTTAATAGAATAAGCATTCAACAGAACGAGTTTAATTTTGTTGGGAGATTATATTTTATATCTGATTCATACTCTGTTTACTTTACCGTTTTTATTCTTGAGATATTCTGTTGCGCATTATTTGAAATGGTTTTCTTACCGAGATATCATTATCGGAATGTTTATGTTAGGATTACAGAATATTCTAGTTTCTCTTGCCATCCCTATTCCTTCATTTTTTTTTCTTTCTCTTTTACGATTCCAGCGATCAAAGATCGTGCTTTCTTTTAATATACATTGAATTCGGAGAGCTGTTTTATCAGTAAAACATTTCAGAGTCGAAACTACGTCCTACTGATAGAGAGATAAAAGTAAATATATCAATTTTAGAATCCGTAAGAGAAATCAAAAACACAGTAATTCACCATAGAACTGCTTAGTAAATTTAAAAATAGGGTAAAATTAATCGCTGTACCCACTGCTTACCGTGAAGGATTAATTAAACGCGCACGGCGCACTTATTTAAACGTTTTAAAGAAAGCCTATTTTCATTAAATTAACTTCATGTTTTTAAACTCCCACATCGAAATAAAGACCCCTTTTCGTTTCTCAAATACATCCGTTTAGTCGCCTTGGGGTAGGAGTGGGGCGACTTGGGTTTGTTATTCGACAAAGATGCGTATCTTAAATTCCCTGGGAAAAAGTGGGGCGCATATTCAAGACTGGGAGCTAAACCGAGCAATTATGGCACCTATTTTTGCAAATGATTCGAAACGCTTTTGTGTTTGTAAAAAAATATCTCAAAACGCAGATAATGTTTTGTTGGATGCGGAATTTGCTGCCATTATGGATGTGTGGATAATTTAATTGGTGGGTTGAGTTCGACTTCCGACACAGTTGGCAACTAGTCAAGGAGAAGAAAAAATTGGAATTCAAAACCGTATTTAGTTCTAACGAGGAGTATACTATACAGCCGATGAAAGTATGGAGTTCCCAAATGCGGCGTCGTATTGTCGAGTAGTCTAAAGTCGAATAAAAAATAATCGTTGTCAAGAGTTTTATTTCCAAAAGAATTGCATAGACTAATAAGTAAATAGATTGATTTGTTTGTTGTTTTTGACTACTTATTAACTTTTTGCAGGTTTTTAAAGCCAGAAAATGTTTGGGGCTTGTAAGAATTTTTGGGAGATGATTTACTGATACAAATTCTATCATTGAACCCATATCTGGGGGTAAAGAGGTAGATTTTGTACCAGGGTAGAGTGTTATCCCTTTTTTCTTGTTTAGGATTGGGTTCCCGCTTCCTTATGAAGTTTTTTCATTCTCTTTCACTTCCATTATGCCCCACTCCCACTTGCGTCTTAGTGGCATTAATTTCTTGCTTGAGGTGAATTGATTAAAAAAATCGATTGCATGTCTTCTGATGGACTATATTCCTTGATCCTTGATTCCATGAGCTTTACAAGATGTCCCCATTATGGATGAGTAATTCCCATTCCCCTTAATATTCCATGAGTAAAAAATAAAATTCCACTGGATATCTTATTCCTATTAATTGTTGCTTTGTAAAACTGATTCCTGAGACGATGTTTTCTCAAGTACTACAACCTGGACCTCTTCATGTCTAGGGTTAACTTTCCGGTATAACTCCATGAATTCAACTTCTTCCCTTTTCTTACGCTAAGACAACACCACGCAGTAATACTCTATCTTTGGTGACTCTTTGGCCTTTTATTAGGTGATTATTATGTATTAACATTAATATTAAAAGGGTCTGCAATGATCTGCAACAAGTGCATGTCACTGCTGTCAAGATGAGCTCGCATCTGACGTCAATACAGAGCCACTGACAGTCTCTTGTCATAACCCACTGCTGACAGGTTATATTCACATCTTCATAGAGCCTCCTTTATTTCCAAACTCAATCGTCTGTCCTGCTCCGAAAATTTTGTACTCTTCCACACTCCTGGCACAGTAATCAATGGCATGCAGTCAATCATGGCGCCCTTGCTAGTTGACAACTATCAAAGGCCATAGAATATAGAATCTGTTCTGATTGTCGGATTACCTCCTCGTAATTTTCGAAACTGCTCCAAGGGGACGCTCTCGGGACTATAAATACTCGGCGATATATTTTCTCGTTCTCTTTTTGCATTATCCGCTTATTCGTCAACATGTAACCTCTCGTGGAGAGAAATTCATGAACAATACATACACATACACACACACTTACATATGCACATTCCCTCACTTCACATACTTTGAACCCAAAAGTTTCTCACATTCTTTTGTTACACACATCATTGTCTTTGTCGCTTGTATACCTTTGCTGTTAATACATTATCATTTGTTTGGATTTGTATATTTGTTCTTGTTGTTTCTTTTTATTTCTTTACCTGCACTCACATCCCGCGTCCGCTATCTTTGCTGTGGGTATTTCAGGAGACATACGTGTTATTCCCAATTTCAAACATCAAAGTTACTAACACCCACAGTCAGTTGGGAAACGCATAAACCGGCCCACATATACAACAAATAAAGCAGAACTAATATCATATTGGTATGTTTGTCTGTCTATATTTCTGAGATGAGTTCTGGATACTGAAATAAAGCTGGACTGATGAACGTCTTTCATAAAACGGACTTTCGAAAGGCGAAAATACCGGCTTTCTAAAGAATACACAGAAAATCGCCTAAAGCAATGAAAAATTAAATGAAAAACTTTTTTTGCGCGTCCCCAAACTATAAAAAAAAAATAATCTTACGCGAAATTTTCGCTGACATTCTGAGTTTAATCAGATTTTCATCAATGTTTTCGCTTCCTAAAAATGAATTGCCCGAGAGAATAAGAAAAAAAAAATCGTGAGCTGAATGATTCAAGCTCGTGGTCATATTTCAAACCTTCCAAATCGGTCTTAAGCGGCAGAACTTTGACCTTTGACATCAAGCGAGAAACACACAGAAGGTCATTTTTGGTACGTGGGAAGATGTAGAAATCCTTTCCATACAAAATGATGGTAATTGATTTTGTGCTTCACACCATTTTAAATACTGAGATAAAGCTGGACTGATTTAGGTCTTTCGAAAAAGTGAACTTTCGAAAAGCGAAAATACCGGTATTCCATAGAACGCGTGCACGCGCACACACACACACACACAATCACTCATACGCATACACACTTGCAATCACACACACACACGTACAAAAATCAGATAGGACACCTTGTGAAATAATGTTTTGCAATCTTGAATAAAATTCTTTTATTACTTTCCGGTTCCATGTTTTTCAGCCAATTTTAATCTTTAAAAATTTAAAATGTAATGTCAATTGTTATTTATTGCTCTCTTGTTTACTCTTTTTGCTTCCCGTTAATTTGTGAAGATTCTGTTTTCTAATTCTTTTACACCTTGTAAACACTTATGTCTTAGTAGCTTTAGTGTCTTGCTTGGGGTGAAACGGTTTAAAAAATATATATTTTCACCAACTTCTCTTGGTCTTGTGCCAATATAAGTATTAAAAATGTCACACGGCATTTCACCATGCAGTAATGGTTAACAAGTCTCAGAGAGAGGTTGTACCGAGTGAGTTCGAAGCAGGCTGTTTGTCATTAAATATCCACAAGCAGCCAATTTGATGAGTTACAAATTTCACATTGGAGCCAAGTTAAAACTGAAATTCCGAATGCCGATTTTCAAGGTCGGATCTCGCACCCAAGTGAAAAGTTTGCGGAAAGACAATTTTCCCACCTCCGGTTTGCCATCATGTGGCTTGGATGCGGACAGGGTATACATGCTTCCCACGTTTATTTTATTTACTACATGAATGTATTATTCAGAAATTACGTTTTCTTATTTATTTGTTTATCTATTAAGAGGTGTGGTGTGAGATGTGGATATGAAAACTTTTTGTGTTTCATTTTGTTATTGTCTTTATTGCTGTTTCCGTTATTCTGACCTTGACCTTGTCCATCAAATCATTGGGTTGGGCCTCAAACGGACATCTGCGGACAGTCAAGCAAGTCACGTCGACGAAAGGAGAGATTTGCCTCATCATCCCACACGTTTGCTACTTTGAGGTTTGTTTTAAAAGCAGTTCTAGAAGAAGGAGTGTTTCCAATTGAACAGCCAGGTTGATTTCATCTTTATATATGAGTAATAAAGACAAAAGAAAAACTTAGCTGACGCGTTTCGTCCTCTGAGGGGCTTCATCAAGGCAAGGGTTTTATTCTGTAACAAGTATTTATATACAAAACCAAAAAAGTTTTTTCTTTTTTCAAAATTCTTATAAATATTTATGAGGTTAGCTGGAAACGTCAGGCAAGATATGGGTGATGCAAAGTGATACAATTCAATGTTTAATAGACGAAGGTGAATAAGTGATGCTGTTGAGAAAATTTGTGCAAATTGGTATTTGAATTAATTTAGTTTGGGATTAATTTATGCTATCGATATAGAATAACATAAGGTCAAGATTTTAACCATTTTTGTAGTCATGTATCTTTGCTTGATAAAATAGTAATTCTTTCAGGAATGAAAATATTGGAAAAAATCCGGAACGCAGATTTATATTTTGGTGAGATTCCATAGAGGCACTCTCGAAGATTTTCTATCTAAGTTACTTTCTCTTTGAATAAGTGTGACATTTTTAGATCGAAGTTGTGGTGAAATTTATTTCTATGTCTGACTAATGCAATTGGGAAATTATTATGTATAGGATCCCTTTTGTGTTCATAAATATGTGTTTCTTGAATTTCACCAACTTTCCCCAATATATTGTGAAAAACGGTCCTGTCAATTTATTTTGTATCTACCTGATTCAAAATGATCATTGTTATGGATATTTTTGGTTCTGATCATAACCATAATAGTTTGCATGTGGTTGTAATTATTTTGATGTTATATAAATTCGATATATATATATATATATATATATATATATATATATATATATATATATATATCGAATTTATATAACATCAAAAAATGAATCAAATCATATTCAAATTATATCAAAATAATCAAGTAATATATATATATATATATATATATATATATATATATATATATATATATATATATTACTTAAACGTTAAATAATTTATTTTTAGTGAATACTCGTGTTTGATTTATTAAACAGTATTAATGAGAGTTTCCCCTCAATGTGCAATACTATATAAACACACACACACACACACACACACACACACACACACACACACATAAAAGTATTACCAGTTTGTGACTGGTAGGGATAATTCCATGGAGCATATTATTCTAGGGAAAGCTCAATGTAGACTAGAGAATAATAACAATAATAATGATAATAATAATGAAGAAGAAGAAGAAGAAGAAGAAGAAGAAGAAGAAAAACTTTAATTATTCATTTCGTTAATAATTTATTTAGTGAACTCGAAATATTCATCTCTTCAGATCGAAATCGCCTAAGGAAATTTCGATCTGAAGAGATGAATATTCGGCTATTCTGAAATAAATTATAATCGAAATATATATATTATATATATATATATATATATATATATATATATATATATATATATATATATATATCTGTGTGTGTGTGTGTGTGTGTGTGTGTAAGTTAGAGATCAAGTACAGATCAAATATGGATCGGAATCTGATAGGATGATAAAATAAAAAAGAACAAATAAGAAATTTATATAAATCTAACATGTTTCGCTTTTATTAAGCTTCGTCAGAGATTGTGAGGAAACAGGCAAAAAGACAGATCTTTATACATAGCATTTATACAAAAATAAATGATGATTGTCGCTCCCAAATTTGATCAATGCTTTTAATTTTCGTGAGAAATACAATGGCTCTTGAAGTCAGCAAAGGACTTGCAATGTTTATTGCTGACGTGTCATACCAAGTTATTCTGAACAAATCCTTGCCTGTTTTGTAAACTTTATTCAGCTTGTTCTCGTAGATTTCACGTGACAGGTGAAACCAAAGCGGTTTCTCCAGGTTTTCTGACACGCCCCGCATAATAAGTTATTCCCAGCATAGTACTGGTTGTAATTTGTCAAAGGTCTATCCATATGACTCTTCTTTTACCTAACGAGGCCTGCATAGTTGAGACTTACTCTGCCACATTTATCACATGTAAATTGATGGATTGCTGAATCAATACTTTTCCCTTTCCTAGCTACACACTTGACATTTACTCAACTCATTGCAGGTTCTTCGAAGATAAATATATATATATATATATATATATATATATATATATATATATATATATATATATATATATCAAATATGTCGTGCAGTTCAATTTATATTACATGAATCATTCAAACAAAAAGTAGATTAGTAAAGTTAATGATATAAATGGCGAAAAACATCTTCGCAAACAAATTTATTAAAGTTACATTAACCCACGAACCTCTCGATGAATGTTATGATCCTTGTTTTTAATAACTTCAAGTTATATCCATATTATATCGATTAGTTTTCGTTGTGATCCTTTCAAGTTTGCGGATTAATTTTTTGGCAGATTTAGAAAATTGATGAAGAAAAATACTAAAATTTTCTTTCGAATAGTTTTTATTTACCCAAGTACTTTCAATCTCATTTCAGACCATCTTCAGGGATGGGGGGTTAAGTTGTCTGTGAATATGTATATGTGTTTCTGTGAGTTTAAAACATTTCAACTGTTCGTGTTTTTTTTTACTGCTTTTTTTTGTGCTTATTCTAGATTTCAAAGTTCAAAGTTCACGTGTTCTTTTTGGAAGATTTTCAGTGTAAGTGGAGTAACATTTTTTTTTTACTCCTACGTATCTAATAATAATTTTTGTTCATAAGCATTTAAGGATTTTGCTATATTTATAATTGACTTTATTTATTTTGGGCTTTAACTCTCTTATATAAAGGATTTCAAGGATTTTTAGGTTTTGCTTGTTATTGTTTTTATGTAATATAGATGTATTTTTAAGTAATATCCGTCTAATCTGTGAGTGTGAACATGAGGGTTCCTTTAAGTGCTGATGTATTGAGCTATGTTCAGCCGAATGAAATGGAAGTCTTTTTGTTTGCATCGTTGTAGTAGACATGGTATGTCTAAATAATTATGATATGTTTAAATTATTTAACCAAACCTGTTTGAATGAAAATATGCTACCTAAATATTCACAATATATATATATATATATATGTGTGTGTGTGTGTGTGTGTGTGTGTGTGTGTGTGTGTGTGTGTGTGCGTGAGTGCATATCCAAACAAGTTTGATTAAAAAAAAACACCTGGCCTGTTTCTTTAACTTTTTTATCGTATTTTTCCAACTTTCGAATAATGTGTTGAATATTGTACTCTAAATTATGTAAATAGTTGGCGAATTATGTTTTAAATTACTTTTTCTTCCTGTTTATTATGAAGGTGCATCTGTTTATAATAGAATAATTTAATGGTGCGTTTATTTGTGTTTACATCAGGGTTATTCTTTCTAAATATCGATATGGCTAATTTTATTTGTTCATCGATGACGTGGTGACGGTATATAATTACCTGGCTTATGTCAGAGGGTATCCCCCAGACGAGGCTCTGCCGAAGGGCACAGTCTCGTCTTGGGAAACTGACTCCGTTTTTACGTGGTCTATAGGGAATTTTTGCGCAAGCCTAGGGGCACGGATACCCCACTTTAAAATCGGCCTTGTGCCACATCTTGCTGCGTGGGACAGCGGGTAAATAATTATATATATATATATATATATATATATATATATATATATATATATAGTCAATTTTATAGTACCCTATCGAGCACTTTTTAAAATCGACTAATATGGAGCGTGTAACTTTGAGCAATAAGAATGTATAATTACTCACGAAGTTTAACAGAAGAATCATGGTGAAATCGATCATAAGCGAAAATGACATGTTTATTATTAATCATAGCAAGGATCGGAATCTCATGAAGGATTGAAATTAAGTTCAAAGATATTCTTTCAAAAATTTTGAAACTACCAGCATCTTTCATTTCGTGAGCATGTGCAGACATGGCAATATAAACAAAGCCCAATTCGATGAAATCTTAACGGATGAAACACGTCACAAAAACATTTTTCCAATTTGTCATACTACTTTTCTAAATACTTTTTGGTGATATATAAAATTATACAACATTATATATATATATATATATATATATATATATTATATATATATATATATATTCAGGATCATTTTCCAACTTAATTTAAGATGATCTTTGCCCTCGAAATTTCTATCTATCGTGGAGTAATAATGTGCCGCACACGTTTCACGTACGATTTCAGTTTCAACTCTTTTTCCACTGCTCTTTGGACTGTCAGAGCTGAAACGCCTCTTTCACGTCTTATGAATTGAGTTGCACCTTTTCTAATTGATCTTTTTAGCTCTAAGTTGAAATGATGATCCCTTTTCCTGTTGTAACCTCCTTATCCAGTTTTCCTCTCTACTGTTCCCGCCTTTTAAAATTTATTCCCCGTTCTCTTGATGGCTCTTTAATGGACTTTGAAGATGGAGCCAGGGTATGGATGTTGGCCTGAATGATCTTTTTCCTCTCACCATTGCTCATCTGGGAAGACAGTGGGACTGACACAAAACGAATTTAACCTGATCACTTTCTAGCTGAATAACTAAAATGGTTTTTCAGTGATTCTTACGACAAATGGTGTCAAGATGGCTAAACGTCTTCTCTGAAAACCTGGAAAAAGAAACTCAATTAGTTCAGTGATTTTTTAGATATTAAACATTTTGTGGGATCGATACTTATGCTGTAGCATGATTTGGACAATTTTGCTGTTACACCCGATCAATCCAACTAAATATGTTAATGATCGCTTTCCGATAAGTACCGCGCATATATAATATATAAATAATATATATATATATATATATATATATATATGTGTGTGTGTGTGTCTGTCTGTCTGTCTGTCTGAGAGTGTGTATGTTTGCGTGTGTGCGTATGTGTGTGTGTGTCTGTCTGTCTGAGAGTGTGTATGTCTGCGTGTGTGCGTATGTGTGTGTGCGCGTGTGTGCGTGTGTGTATATCTGTCTGCAAGTGTGTATGTTTGCTTGTGTGTGTGTGTGTGTGTGTGTGTGTGTGTGTGTGTGTGTGTGTGTGTAAATAAATAATTGTTTCTTAAGGTTGAAAAAGGAAATATAGACATTAGTGTATGCTAACGCCTCCTCACGTATCAAGTCCTCTGCGTATCCATCAAAAGAGTCGCAGAGCGGGAAGTGGATTCACACATATGTTTCCGATCATGAAGAAGGCTTTATTATTTATTTAAGGGATAAATATAGAATTGTTACATTGTTTGTTTTTTTTTTACCCAGTATAACATGATTTTAATCATCAAAATGTACGTACCAATATGAAAGCAGAAATGATAAAAGTTACTTCAAAAATACAGTTAGTAAAACAAACTTATATAAGTAAGAAGATAACGATGATTTAGTGAAAATGTCTTTCTACTTTTCTCATCACAACACATATATGTGATAACGAAAGTGTATAGACATTTTCGGTAAAATTCGATCCAATAAAACACGAACATCCCGTTAATTCCGAAATACTTTTGAATGTCACCTTCATATAATTTCGCCAAATGTAAAATTATAATTTATTTCAGAATATTTCGATGTTTTTCCTATTCCCCTCATCAGAATATGATATTCTTTTTATTGTTTTCCTTACGAAAATCACTCAAGTAGAGGGTCATAGACGAAATGGTAATGATAAATGAGGTGGTGGGAAGTAGGGATTATCAGGATGAGTAACAATTAATCCTTGATTTGAAGAGGTAAAGATTACAGTGGTGAGAGAAGCACCCTCGTGGGAATCTGTTTCACACGGTGGCAGTTCTAGAGAAAAAGATGTTTCAGTGAAACTTCTTTCTTACATTTAGAACACGGGAGAAATAAGGACGATTCGATTCCGTGGAGGTGGTATGGCGCCTCCTAGTTGTAAAGGATTGGTGGAACTGAAGAATGAAGTTAATCTTGGAAATAGTGACGGGCTTGTAACGTTGGTACCTTTGGGGAAGGACGGAAAGTAAGTCTTCTTCAACAAGACGTGTTAACAAATTTGAACCGAGTCAAGATTGAAAAGTGAGGAAAGTAAGTATCGAGCGGCTCCAGTTCAAATATGGCAGTAATTTTTCGTTTTTGCTCTAATTTGACTCTTCTAAAAGACATAATAGGAGGAATCAGATACTTCCTGTAGCAATATAGTGAGCCGGTCATTTCTCCAACTTCTTTAGTAATGGATTGTATATTTTTAGTTCCCCTTAAGGTCTGACATGAACTTATGATTCAATCAAGGGGAATCATGGTGAGCCATTGATGGTTATCGTAATTGGGTCTGACCGATGGTGATGAAACCGTACCAGCTTTTGAGGTATTGAAAGCCAAATTTTTTCCCCAGTGAACTGTTAGAATCATGTAGGGTATCGTCGCTATCGAATGTGACACAAGGTTGATGTTTAAAGAGGGTTTAACGGCAATACCGTTGAAAAATTACCCAAGTCACTTCAGCATTTCCCTTTTTGGGGACACTTCAGGCGCCGGGAAATAATCCCAGCCTACCGAAGGAGAATCACTGTCTGGGAGAAAGGCCTACTGAGACTTGGGCTTAATATTTTTAATACCCCCATCCATCGTATAGGTTTTCGTCTACACAAGATAAGTATGTTAGAACCTGTTAAGTATATTTACCCGAATCTCCACACCAAGGCTGGATGTGGCACAAGGTCGTTTTAAAATGGGGTAACGAAAATTAGGCATGAAAAATGAAAGTATTCTATAGTTCTTTAATATATCGATGTTTTTTTCCACCACCCTCATGATTTAATAGAATATGGTGACGTAGAACACTCTATATTGATATTTCCACCATCCAATGAACATTGTGCTACTTGAAACATAAAATCAAATTCCGGTCAAATGGTAGAGTATCTATCTATCTATCTATCTATCTATCTATCTATCTATCTATCTATCTATCTATCTGCCTATATATATATATATATATATATATATATATATATATATATATATATATATATATTCGATTATACATTTACCCTCACTGTATCTATCTATCTATCTATCTATCTATCTATCTATCTATCTATCTATCTATCTATCTGCCTCACGACATATATATATATATATATATATATATATATATATATATATATTCGATTATACATTTACCTCACTGTATTATACATCTATCTCTATCTATCTATCTATCTATCTATCTATCTATCTATCTATCTATCTGCCACACGATATATATATATATATATATATAGATACACCTAGTGAGCCAGACAAACCTACCTAGGTTTCACCTAAACGGATCGTCAGGGAAAGGTTGGCTAACAAGGCAAAGGGAAACACACATTTATAGGTAAAATCACGTGACAAAAAAAAACAAAAAAAAACAAAAAAAAAAAAACCCCTAAACCTAACCCTAACCCTAACCTCTAACCCTAACCTCTAACCTCTAACCCTAACCTCTAACTTACTAGTAAAAAATGAAACTCACAATTTCAGAGAATGATCATAAAATATTATTCTTCTCTATCCACTGTTTCTTTGGAATTCTGCTGCTCACAAATAGCTATGCCAAAAAACAGTACTACATTTGGTTCATGTACCTTCTGCAAATTTCTTGAACTTAATTTAGTTGATTTCGTTTGAATTATTTGACATCGTTTTATGTAAAGGGCTAAAGATATAAAAATGGCAACTTAACAGATGTGTGAAAAAGTTTCCAGCACCCCAGTTATTTTTTTTTTTAATATTTAGAGAATGTGTGAATGCTGAATATTATTGCATCCACCTGAGATCTAATCGGTCGTGCCACTGAGGTTTCAGAAGCCCAAGAGCAATGACCCACCCTGGACGGCCTACGCACATTGTACTGGCAAAGAAGGACAAATCAATTCAAAACTTTCCAAAGAATGAAGTACTTTTAATTTAGATCAGCAGAGAAATCGAAACGAAACCTACACATGCATACGTCAATACACGATAGTATTATTATTATTATTATTATTATTATTATTATTATTATCTTCTATTATTATTATTAGTTTATACTATTCTACACGGCTCAAGAGCCAGAAGCTGGTTACTAAATGAGGTCGTACAAAGAAAGAGTAAGAGGTGCGTATTATGAGAGTATTTAAGTTAGATAACGGTTGAAGAGGTTAAGATTGTAATGATTGTAATGATTATAGAAGCATCCTCTCTGATCGATAGCGTAACAGGGAAAAAGCTGTCTAAGAAGAACTTCCTCTTTACTAATGGAATACGAAAAGAATGAGGGCGACTCGATTCAGTGTATTTGGCAATGGCGGGTCCTAGTTGTGAAGGTCTGGATTGTTGGAACCAAAGAATGCAGCTCACCTGAACACCTGACTTGAAAGCAGCTATAGTTTAGCGTGACGTTAGCAACGTTACGTCTGTGGGAAAAGGGGTTGTAGAGTGCGAAATTTGGTAGTTCCAGCCCAGATATGGCAGCATTTGGTCAGATATGAGTAGAAGTCAGGTACTTTCTGGATTCGGGGCAATTGTCGTCATTATTCATTTATAAGTGATATTTATTTGGCCCCTGTAAAATAAGAGAAGCAATCAAAAGCAATGACTTTTTCTTTCTTTTTATCTGTCGTGTCCCTTCATCCCATGGACAATCATGGCCCTCCACAACATCGTATTATTTATGCGCAAATTTTGTCCCCTTAGCTTCCCCACTTCTAGTTCTACCGTCCATTTACAGAAGTTCTTTAGGTAATGGTATTATTAGCCATTTTCTTATAATCATTGACCAAGCAGCCAGTACTGATTTCGGTTGAAATTTATAAAAACATTCTCTTAAAAAGACTTTTTTTTAGGAAAACAGGTTTCTCAAGTCCAGTAGCTTTTATGGCTTTTTCCAGTACTGATGGATGTGTGCAGAATATTAACATCTTGATTATGTCATTCTCTTCAAATTACATGTGCTATTTTAGTTATTGCTACTGTTGGTAGTGCTTGAGTGATTTCTGTTATTTGGTACAGTTCTTTGTAGTGACAGCCCACAATGTTAACAGAAGAATAATCTTTTCCAAGACCCTCAGGCTTTACTTATTCAAAGCCTTTTTTCACCTTTCATCTAAGAAGCAGTTGTATACTGCTGAAAGTTTAGATATTTTTGAACAGGCTTGGTGCCAAGATGAGGCTATTTAATAACAAGACTAAAGTTTTCATGTTGTAACAATTTACAATGTTGGGCAAAACTACTTCTGGCACAGCTTCGATTCTATGTTGCATTTCTTTTCCTCCGCACTTACACAATATACACTAATTAATAAATACAAATGGGATGACTATTTCAAATACAAAATGTCCACTATTTGATAAATGAATATAGGGCGTCTATTTCAAATACGAAATAATAATAATAATAATAATAATAATAATATATATATATATATATATATATATATATATATATATATATATATATATATATATATATATTTTTGGGCGGCAACTTTTTTTAAAATATGACGGGCAAGGAAAATTTGATGAATTTTTTATTTAGTTTCTTTGCGATCTTGCATTTTCCCGTTTGCTGGGAGTGAGGGAGTACACAAATTTACCATATCGTCGATTGTCCAAAGCGCTTTCAGCCACTTATTTAGCTATTTTTCATTTTCCTTTACTCCCACCAAACGGAAAAATTTAACAACGTTGGAAAACTAAATAAAAAATTAATTAAATTTTACTTATCTGTCATATTTTATTATATATATATGTATGTGTGTGTGTGTGTGTGTGCGTATGTATATGTATTTAATTTGCATTAAAACAATTCAAGAACATCATTTAATCACTTTTGCTTATTAGACATTGAATTTTGTCACTTAGTCTGTGTGTGTGTGTTTGTGTGTGTGTGTGTGTGTATATATATATATATATATATATATATATATATATATATATATATATACCCAAGTATAGGATTGGTGTTTACGGAATAAATCCCAATAACACAAAAATACTATTTTTAAAAGAGTGCTCAATACATACTAGAGCAAAATTATAACATAAATAAGTTATAAAATCACTACAAAAATACCCATTTTGTTTCAACACTCCTGGTGTCCTATCAAGTGATGGTGTTGAATGGCGATTTTCAGTGATTTTATAACATATTTATGTTATAATTTTCGAATAAATTATATAAACGAATATTGTTAATTTAATTCAGTTGTCACTTGTGCTTTTTTTAAAACTATTTAATTCAAATACTGAAAAGATAAATGATAGGATAAATGATCGTGGTATTTACCCCCCTCCCGCCCTCTCCCCAAGGAAAAAACAACATGTATAATTATTTTTAACTTTCTATAGATAAAAATCGTAATAATGAAATGGACCAACGAGAAGACTGTGTTTAAAAAATAAAACAAATACATTTGTCCTCCGTCTTTCGACTAAAAAGTAGTGGAAGCTATACCAATATATTAAATTTTATTGACACTATTGCTTGAAGTAAGATGAAATATGAACGAGACATTTCCTTATAAGGTAGTGTGGAATTCCATGGATGGGCGGAATTTCACTCCAACATCATAAAGAAATAAAAGTGTTTGAAGAGGGGTAGAGGGAAAGACGAGATCCAAATACTTTGATAAATGGAACTCTTAGAAAATTTCGAATTCTATTGGCCTATCTCGTAACTGGGAGGTGTGAAGCGAATCCTGGAGAAGTTTTATGAATGAAGAGATAAGTTGAAGAGACATTTGTTTCGTCCAAACAAGGCCGCCTACACAAAAAGCAGCAGCGCATCCGGAAAAATTGCTCGCAGACAAATAACATATTTATGCTTTTAAAACAAGTACTTTAATAATAATAATAATAATAATAATAAAAGTAACAACAAAGGCCTTTATTAAATATGATGTTGATATTTTATAAATTTTGTCAGCCAACAATGGCTGCTTGTGCGTTAAAACATGGCACTTTATAAAATTTCAATAACAATTTAAACATCGATAGACACATTTTAGATATTAAACCGAAAATATTGATCTCAGTATTAAAAGTCAGACATGATTATACTCGTATTCAAGATATTATTTCACATAATAATCGTAATAAAAATAACTACAATAACAACAGCAACAAAAACAACAATAATACTGACCACGAATGCCTAACAAAATACGTTGTCGGAAAAATTACTGGAGTTGAACGCGTTTAACGTAGGATCTCTACTAAAATCCCGATACCTAAGGTTTAAAATGAATTTTGGAAAATAAAAAAAGCATTCTTGAAGCTTTCTGTTTAGTTTTAAATGAAAGCTAAATTATTACATTTACTATTTCCAGTAAGCAAAATACTACTCTATTGATTGGAATCAGTTTTTTTTTTGTTTAGTTTTGTTTTCCGCTGATTAGCGCCATTTTTTAGTTGTCTTTCATCGTAATGTAATTTTCAGTATTAAAAAATCTTCCAAAAATAAAATTTACTTTTCTAAAATTTTCTTTGACGAATATTAGTTAATTTAAAGTATAATTAATCTGATTTTGAAAGAAATATTATTTACTTATCGCAAAAATGAATTTATTAAGCAAACAGTAGCAGTGTTTTTAACTGATCGTAGCTATGTTTACATCTCTGACGAAATGATGACAAATTGTTTGTTATTCTACGGAGACTTTATCTGTAAAACATAATTTAGGAAAAGGACGTGAGCGCCATTTTTTATATAACTTTTAAGTACTCAGTAATCTTTAAAATTTAGGAAAATATTCTCCGTAATCTAATGTTTTATTGAATTTTAGGAATTTCAGCTTTAAATTTATTTTAGATATCGCTCTTATTTTCTGATGTCGCGTATGGTCGACTGTACTTACAAAAATCTGCACGTTTATACACTAAAAAAAAAAATTTAAATTTATTTTAAAAATCTTGGTGCGTGGTGATTTGTATTACATTTTCAATTTATGTTTAGCAAATATAATTTTCACTTAATAACAATATCAACTAACGCGATTAAAATAATGCAGAAATTTAAAAGATTTGCAACTTTATAAATTATTATAATTAAAATTAAAAAAATGAAAACAATTCTTGTAAAAATTCATTATTCATCGGAATTTTTTTCTTAAGTTAATAGTGTCCTTAATAAATCTTATTTATAAAAGAAATTGAAAGCTTTTCTAATTAAATAATGTCATAGCTTTTTTGCATTTTTTATTTAACAATTCGGAAGAGATTTTCGGGAAATGAGTGACACGTTTCGTTCCGAGAAGGAATGTCTTCAGACCAATAATGGTTTTATTGTTGGAATCAGTTTTATATATAGTAAAGGAGGAAAATGGAGAGACACAAGAAATGGCGGTTACAATTTCCATCGAAACGTCAAAGATACAGAGACGCTCTTCTTGAACTTGAATTTTTTCAGGTCTGATGTATCTATATGTTTAACACAGTTTAATTGGACGTTGTAATAATAAAAGTTACAAGGAGGATGTGGGCACGAAAGGGGCTGTTGAAAATCATGATAACTGTGGGCTGCCACGATATATATATATATATATATATATATATATATTATAAAGAGATAATCATACACTGAATCAATTAGCAATATTAATACAATTAATGGCGAAATCTCTTCGCTAACAGACTTAATATAAGCATTAAACTACTAATAATCCACTGAATGATGCGATCCTTATGTATAAAATTGTTGTTAGATGGATCTGGTGTATTTTTTAGAGCAGCAAGTACTATATATATATATATATATATATATATATATATATATATATATATATATATATATATATATATATATTCATGAATTATTCACACAAAAACAAATGCAAGGTTAATGATTTATTTTGGCGAGAAATCCATCGTCTACAAACAATTCAAATAATGTAGTAAAAACCTAAGAATCCGTTATGAAATTAAGAAATCCTTGTTTCTTTAAATTTCTGCCGGATTAGTTCTTTTTTTACTATTATTTGAATCTGTTCCGACAGACATCTTCAGGTATTAAATCATTAACCTTGCATTTGTTTTTGTGTGAATAATTCATGAATTTGTAAATTGATTGCACGTTTATCGAAATATATATATATATATATATATATATATATATATATATATATATATATATATGTGAAAAGTGTATATAAATATAAATAAATATATATATGTATAATTATTTATATATTATATGCATGGTACTTATTAGAAAGCGCTCAATATCAGAGATAGAGCTAACATATTTGGTTGGATAGATGTGAGTTTGTGACCCTGGGTCACAAACTCACATCTATTCAACTAAATATATATATATATATATATATATATATAAAGAAGACTGGAAAGTAAATTAAAAGCAAAGTTCAAAGGGATCAACACTGTACCTTCTCCATTGCACTTAAAAGAAAAAAAAAGAAAAAAACGAAAAGTCACGGTAAATATATGATTTGTGAGGCAATACCAACGGACGTGGCTAACAGCATTTGCGCATGAGGAGCTCCCCGATAACCGTGTGTAAGACCAGGCATCATAAAGGGGACTAAGCACATTCACTTTAATATGACGTTGTGCCAGACTTAGCTTTGATTTTTTAATCATTTCACCTAAAGTAAGGTGATAATTCCACTAAGACACAAAGACCTACATGGAGTGGAAGAGAATAAGAAAACTTTAGAAGAAATCGGAAACCCAAATTCTAAACAGAAAACAAGGGATAAACCTCTATTCTTAATTAAAAGACCGGAGAAGAGTAGGAACCGGGCGATAGGCAAACCTTAGTTTTAAAGTGCCAAACCTAGCGCAATATTTAGAAAATTCTCGGAAGACCAATTCCTTAATGTAATGAATTTGATCCTTACTAGCTGCGCCAGTTCTATAGCCTTGTGTCAAACTCGGTCAAGTTTAATAAATAATCGATTTTGTCTACCGTAGCTCGAGAGAATGTTTATTGAGAATAGCACAAAATCTAAGTTTAGAGTCCCCAATGTGGATCAAACTCGCTTCGGTTGTAATAGAAGGTGAATATAACATGCTAACCACTGTTCCAAGAGTAGGTTAGTGTTTTTTTTTTTTTGTTTGTTTGTTTTAAGAACCATTACAGTTTTTTCATTTGAGCGCGCCAGGAAGTCTCATCGCCAAGTTGAAAGACTAGGATGAGGCCCCCAACCAAAGAAGTTATTGGCCATTAGTATAAATGATGTGAACTAATTTTAATGTACCAATTCTTACACGTGTCTGCCTGACTTAAAAGCCAACTCCCACTACTCAAAACAATCTTTTGGCGGGTCTGTCATACCTAAACCCGATGTTGAAAATAGTATATTTATTCATGAACTGTTTTTAATCAAGATAAGGATAAGTTTCGTTATGTAAATGTTTACAGAACAGGGCGCTACTCGTGGTACGCTCCATGGAACTTATATTAGGTGTATATACAAAACCCCCCGCTGTTGAAGGAATTACAAGATATGACCTATTCTAAATATTTGCTATCTCAAGGATTTCTAGCAAATCGTTTTGTATTGTTTCATTTATTTTTAAGATTATCTCAGATTAAAAGAAAATTCAATAAAAACATATCTAAATATTTTTAAAAGGTCAGGTCTCTTGTATATTAGAATAAGAATTTAATGAGTTTATAATCATTCCAGGACATGATGGATCATAGCTCTTCAGAACTTCCTAAAATTTTGTTGCTCGGATTAACTATTGATGTTTTCCCATCCCACTTGGTCCTTGTTCTGTCTATTCAATAAAACTTTTAAATTTTATAAATCTATCTTTTAACTACTTGTGATCCGATGTTTTCCTATAAATAGCTTAAATTAATAAGATAGTCTTCAGTATACTTCGACCGGGATATGAATAATACTGAATGCTCAATTTTAGACTCCTCAAAAAAACTTATTTTATTTTTGTAAAATTATTACTCGTTTTAAAAGTATTTTCAAAAACCAGTCTGCACGGTTTATTTTACGAAAACACGAAGCGAAAACATATTTCGAGTTTAGTTGTTATTGGATGTATTTGCGCTGATATTTACCTGATTGCCTAATAGCATGTTCCTTATGATACACACGCTACGTACACATAAAGTAAATTTCAGCTTTTCGAGTAACTATCACACACATACACTTCACTTTATACTAACATAATTCATTTTTTCTTTTGTGTTGTAAAAATGCCGTATGAACTTTGCTTGTTATCTACTTCTCCACATTGTATTAATTATCATTTAATGAATATTTTTTTGACATTTTCATGTATTTTTAGATATATTATATCGATCCAGGAAGGAATATTTGTAGTTAAAAATGTAGAAAAACTTAATAGATTTAAATAGTATATCTAAGATTAATTCTGTACAAAAATAGGATCAAACGAATGTTAAATTAAAATTTCCACATTAGCATTTATTGACCAATAAGCAAGGTTATTTTGGAATCATTGGATCTTCTTTACTGATCTTACCTTTGATATGTCTTGTGAATGTTAAATTCTCCAAACCGTTTTTCCTCAAGCTCGTTGTTCACATTTTCTCATCATGTTATTCTTCGCATTCGTCGGGCGGAAAACTTTGTTTAGTTTCTGGAAGGCATCGTTTGTTATTAAGGGTTGTTTTTATGAGGGCTTTTATTATCTCTAGAATATTTTCTTACAGTTAAAGGTGTGTATTATTTGTTTTTGACTGTGTTTCAAAGTTAGCGCGTTTGTTTTTATATAAAAGAAAAATTTTAACCGAAGCAACTTATCACCCATTTGTAATGAAACATGTATTAGAGAAGGATTGCAGTCGCAATATATCTATATATTTGTGTGTGTGTGCGTGTGTGTGCGTGCGTGTGTGTTATTATTTGACAACGAAGACGCTTGGTTAAAGAAAGAAGGAATTTTTGACATTATAATGGGAATCTTTGATGGTGCGTACCTGTGAGCGTATAGATTTTGCTACATGAACTAAGTAAAATAATCGATAAAAATGATATAGGCCTCTACAAGGACGACGGTTTCAGGATCTTAAGAAACTATAACAGACAAAAAAACAAAAAACAGACAAAACCAGAAAATAATCATAAAGATTTTCAAAAATATGGAATTCGACATGGACATAAGAATTAAACTAAATGAAGTAGATTTCCTAGATGCCACATTTAACTTAAGAAAACGTACATATCTACCACACAGAAAATATAACGAAAAAACACTTCTTCCTACCACCCGATATCAATAATCAAGCAGATCTCACAATCAATTAACCATAGGTGATCCGACAATTCTTCCAGTGAAAGCATCTTCAACGAAGCCAAGAAAAATTATGAAATAGCCCTAAAAGATTTTAGGCAACACTCACATACACACACACACACACACACACACACACACACACAAAAATCAATAAGTAAAGAAACATCAAATGCTTCAACTTACTGTACAACACAAACGTAAAAACAAACTTAGGAAAAATGTTCATTATACTCATGCACAAACACCTCCTCGCATCAAACACTTTCCACAAGACGTTAAAAAATACAGCAAAAACCAGCTACAGTTGCACCGAGAACATGACACAAATGATTAAACAGCACAACAGAAAAACAACCTACAAATTACCTATAAATCAAACCCACGTGTAACTACAGAGCAATTTCTTGTATGAAAATGTAATAAACCAAACCATTGTAAAATCAGCAGATAACACAGAAAAATACTACATCTGGGTAACTGAAAAACCCTCGAAACAAATAGTACATACGGAAACAGCACAATGTTTTCTAAACATATATGGGAAATTAAAAACAAAAATGCAAATCAAGCCCAAAATATCATGGAAAATAAAGGAAGTAGCATCAGCCTGCAACAATACATCCAAAACATGTCTGGAAGAGAAAATAACTATAATTATCTTCCCAGACGAACACAATTTTATAAAAAAAACAAAAAAAACAATCATAACTCATCTCAAAATGCAGACACTAAAAGAGATTTTCATACTTTACTTAAAAATCGAAAATTAAAACGAACGGAAAAAATAAAATAAAAATAAATAATAAGAAAAAAAAAACAATTAAAAAAATAAGTAAGCAAATTAAGCAAATGATAAACAAATTAGCAAACTATGAATGCACACATAAGCACAAACAAACGTTGTTCTAATAACAATCAATAACAAATAATGAAGTAATCTCTAATAAAGTTAGGAAGCAACACAAGAAAATAGCCGCAGAACTGCATTCGAATCCATAATTATTTCCACTCAGTAGCCTCTAGAATAATTTGAAACATAACTATTATCACACACCCAATAACCGATAGAATAATACAATAGACCTACCCATAATGAACAAGTGACCAACATATATAAATAGTCGAGTCCAAAAAACAACGCGTTGCGTTTAAGCATGAAACAGACTTTCGCTGGTGGGTGTTTACCTTAATGTACACTTTTATATTTACAGGTAATCTATGCCTGATATTGAGCACTTTAACCCATAAATCTAGTATTACTAAAAACTATATTTTTTACTATATTTTATTATATATATATATGGCGAATGTCTGTTTCATGCTTGAACGCAATCTTCAGGCTACATGGTCTGAAGATTGTGTTCAAGAGTGAAACAGAGTGTCACAAGTGTTGACTTCTGTGTTCATATTTACATACGCTTTATCTTGAACATTGAAAACTTTTGATCCATAAATATAGTGTACCTTAAAATTATATTTTATCATATATATATATATATATATATATATATAGGGTGAAACATCTCAACTTTGATCTGAAAACTTGGGAAGCCCTAGCATCAAAACGAAAGGGGTGGCGTAAGACATGTTTCATTAAGTTAAATGATTTTGAAGACAGTAGACTGAAGCACAGTGATCAGCTTCGTCAAGCTCTGAAACAGAGACGCCATGAAAATCCTGCTTTAATAAATTTCATCTGTCAGTGTGGCTTTGTCACCCGCTGCAAGGTTGGGCTAGTATCACACTTAAGAAAGCACAAATGAAATAAATCTTTCCCTTACCTGATTTTCTTCACAATTGCGCCTGCTAGCATGCATAAGTGTAAAGCAAAAGGTACCATCCAATGCTGACCCTCATCATTTATTGTTCACGATAGACGTATCCACCAATGTAGGGTGTATCAAAAATATTTTTACAATAATTGGGGGCCGGTTACTGACCCAAAAATAAGGACAAAAGTCCATATAAATATATGTCCGCAAATCCTTCTTTTTTGAGTTATTAAATTTAAAGAAAATTTACGATAGATGGCCCTGTGTTGCCGTGTAGACTAGGTTACATTTGTCATTCGTGTAGTTTTTTCTTCAATGTTTAACGTGTGTAGTAGTAAATTAACTGACAACTGTTCCGTTTAACAATGGCAGGATATTCATCTTGAGCAGGCAGATATGGTTTTTACATACGGCCGCGCGAATTGTAATGGACGCGAGGCTGCACGGCTGTATCAGATAGCGTTTCTAAACTGAAGGCAGCCGAGTCATCCAAACTTTGTTTATAGTCGCTTTGCTGAGACAGGATCCACAAACTATGGATCGAGGAAGACTCGTATGCCTGACCATGAAGAACACATTCTACCGGCTGCCGGAGATGATCCAAGTATCAACACACGTCAAGTGGCTCTGGCATGTCGTACATCTCTTAGTACCGCATAGAGGGTACTTCAAGAGCAGCTCCTGTATCATTTGCAACGTATATAGGTTCTTTCATTCTCTGATCACTCA
Organism: Acanthosepion pharaonis; assembly: GCA_903632075.3. Taxonomy (NCBI): domain Eukaryota; kingdom Metazoa; phylum Mollusca; class Cephalopoda; order Sepiida; family Sepiidae; genus Acanthosepion; species Acanthosepion pharaonis. The sequence goes on from CAHIKZ030000172.1 coordinate 1,013,209, forward strand.
CCACGGGAGAACTTTCGCCGATGGTTTATTGCACAAAGTGCCGATCAGTTATTTGTTTCTTCAGTCTTGTTTACGGATGAGGCAATATTTGGAAGAGATGGAATAACAAATTTACACAACTAACATTTCTGGGCTGATCGGAATTCACATCTTACAATACTGCCTAGACACCAGCATCAGTTTACGATTAATGTGTTGGCTGGAATTGTAGGTGTCTGTCTGGTAGGTTTTCTCAGCACGTCTTACAGGAACTGTCTACAAGGGCTTCATTTAGAATACACTTTCAGACCTGCTAGAGGATGTTCCCCTGCTAATACTAAGACGCTTGTGGTTCATTGAACATTTGTTATGAGATGCTGTTTTGAGGTACAACAATGACCTTTCAAATATATGTTTACATGGACATTTTACCCTGTTTTTGTGTGAGGAACCCACCCCAAATGTTTGTAAAAGTATTTTGGATTGTATCTTGGACTGTACATTAAATAGCCTCTAACGTAAACTTTAAAGTGAATAACTAAAAAATGACGGATTTGTGGACATATGTTCCTATGGACTTTTGACCTTGTGACCTAAAGTTTGTAATTTTTTTTTTTTTTATACAACCCGTATATTTCTTTGAACAAGACTGAGAAAGTCATTTTTTATTTTCATTATGTTTTTCTTGCATACATACAAGTGGCATTTTTTCTGAAGTGAATGAATGTAAAAATTGTTGAACAAAATCAAAACAATATCAGAACGTTAGTATTTATGAATTTAGATACCGCATAAGAAGTTTCCCCAAATGATTATATTTTATCTTATCCTATATCCACAAAAATTACTAATAAAGTGTATTCACTTTAAGGAACATTATCAAAAAACACCCTCCTATTGAACCAACTAAAAATATCAAATTATCTTTTATAAAAAATATTTAAAAAATAACATATCATCAACAAAATCAAGACTATACCAGACCAACATTATTTATAAATTTAAATGTTGCATCGGGGAACATCTGCGTTACAGACGAAAACAAACCAATACATAATTATGTTTGACACACCAACGGAGCCTTTTATATGGGATATTAAAAACAAAAAAGCAAATCAAACCCAAAATATCATGGAAAATAAAGGAAGTAGCATCAGCCTGCAACAATACATCCAAAACATGTCTGGAAGAGAAAATAACTATAATTATCTTCCTAGACGAACACAATTTACTATAAAAAACCAATCATAACTCATCTCAAAATGCAGACACGAAAACACAGGCTGATGCAAAATCTCTCCGACCAAAGCTCAATACGGACACATTTAAACCAGCATTGTATTGTGCTAAACTCAGTTCGATCACGAATATGATAGGTACCTTCCACTGCAAAATCCTGATGGAGGTGATGAAAGCCATTATTAGTATTAAAAACAAACAACCCACTATTGACAGAATTAATTATGATCACGGTCATAATGTGGCTGTATCTGGAAATTAAGAGTATGCCTACTTTTAGAAACTTTTAAACCGACTATAATTGCAATTACCCACTATTTATTATAGCCTTATAGCAAAAGATAATCCTTAAAAATGACAAACAGGTTACATTCATTAAGTCCAGAAAAGAAGGGACTTGTACACATACTGTGGGAAATGAAATAAAATCAATAAATAAAATAATAATGATGAATAATAAAAAAAGAAATTAATTTTCTCATGATGCTCTTAATAAAGGAACAGGAAACTTTATTACTCCACTTGGCTTCGTCAAAAGCCGTTAGGTGGCGCTGTTTAAAACTATAAAAAGACTAACATTCTCTTACACCTGTCTCTTTCTCCCGATTGGTCCAAGATATAGCAGTCCGTGGAAAACGGATGGTCTCACTGGGACACTTTCGTTTCTCTGGTCCACTGACGACTGAACTCTGTCATTCGAACGCATGGCATTCACACGTCTCTTCCAAAACCTTTACTTATGAAGTAAATCAACCTTTTTTTTTTTTTTTTGGTCGTTATAACTCAGCGCAAGGCTGGCTTAAGCTCGACCATTATAACGATACGTATCCTTACTTACCGTCACTTCTAGATCAGAAAAAGAAAACAGACATATCAGCGAGACATTCAGAACTTTGTTTCTCTAGAGAAGAAACGGTTTGGAGTAGAAACCCAAGATTTTTATGCGTCTTCTTTAATTGTTTGCATATAAACACGCACCCTTCTATAATTCACCAACACTCAGCCTTTGAATTCCATAATACAAGGAAAACATGATAAAACGATAAACATATCTGCCTTGTTAATCCTGTTCAATAAAATATGTTTTAAAGGGGGATTGCTAAAGAAATATACAACTATATAAATATGTGTGTGTGTGTGTGTGTGTGTGTGTGTGTGTGTGTGTGTGTGTGTGTGTGGGTGGGTGGATGTGTGTGTGGGGGGGTTGTGATTAGAAAAAATGTTTGTTTGTTCACAATCAACGTCCAAATAGTTTCATATAGTGACGTCAGATTTGATATGCAGACTGAATCAGTCAGAGGGAAGGGTTTAACGATAATAAAAGAAAAATTTTCCTCTTGGGGAAAGGTGGAGCTCTACCTTTTTTTGTTAAGCGGAAGTAAATACATTTTGTTGTGTAAGAATCTCATTTCGCTTTTATTATTAATTTCTTGAAAAGAAAAGTACTTGTCCACCCATAAATAATTTAAACAATATAATATATATATATATATATATATATATATATATATATATATATTTTTTTTTTTTTTTTTTAACGCTTAATGTTTATATTAGTTCTACGCAGAATTCCTTGGAGAATTTAAATCATCAATTTATTTTTGACAAAATGGAACACAAGTTACTGAAAATTTGCTCTGGATCGTAAAATAAAAAAATGAAATAAAACTAAGACATTTTTAATTAGAAAAGCTTTTAATTGCTTTTATGAATAAGATATATTAAGGAAAATATTGTCTTAAAGATTTTTTCGATGAATAATGAATTCTTACAAGAATTGTTTTCGTTTTTTTAAATAGAAAAATTTATAAAGATTGAAATCGTTTAAATTTCTCTATCAGTTAGGTGATATTCTTATTAATTAAAAACTATATTTACAAATGGAAAGATCGACTTCAATTCATTCAACATTAATATTTTATAAAGAATTTTGAATTTTTTTTTTGTGTGTGTATAAACATGTGTATGACTTTTGTAAATATGGATGTCCATACATGACATTATCAGAAAATAAAAGTGGTAATTATAGTAAATTTAAAACCAAAGTACCCAACCTTTACTAAAACATTAAATTATGGAAAATATTTTCCTAACTTTTTTAAGGCTACTGGGTAGTTAAAAATTACATAAAAACGCTCTCGTTAAATTCTTCAAGTAATTTTTATTAATATGTTATATATGGCAGAGAAAAATTAGATAAACTCCTGGCTGTCAGTCAAGCTTATCGTGTTTCTACGATATTTAAAAAATATTTAAACTAAAAGTAATATTTGTTTCAAATCAGATTAATTAAACATTAAATCAGCTAATATTCCTCAAATAAAGTTTTAGAAAAGTATATTTTATTTTTGAAAAATCTTTTAATCAAGAAAATGACATTGTGGTGATAGGTGCCTAAAATGGCGCTAAAATCAGTGATTTTTATGATTTCAAAGCAAAATCTTACAGTCAATTTAAATTGGTTTTGAAATACAACCAAATATTTTGCTTATTGGAAATATTAATTTAATCTATTAGCTTGGAATTAAAACTAAAATAAAAGATTTAAGAAAGTTTTTTTATGTTTTTACATGTATTTTAAAACAGTGTTAACGCTTTTTTAGGAGGTGCAGATAGATAATAGCGACTGCACACGCATGCGTGTTATCATTTACATGTCAATCCAACACACGCCCACGCTCTTTTGAAAAGTTTCGACTCACTATTTTTAAAAAAAATGTTATTCATCAGTGCCATTTCCTTATATTCTATATTTACTTTTCTTGGAATCCAAATCTGTGCAATATTTCTTCCTAGAATATTTTTGAAGCTTTGTATATCCTTGGTACCCGTCCCACCCTCTGAATTCATATCATATTCCACTGTGAGTGATCTCTAAGAGGGAATTCATGGCGACGGATCCGTAAAGATAAAATGGGAAAGGAAGTCTAACACATTTTTTTTTTTACTTCATCTTTTTATCTTTTTTTTTTTAGTTTCTTTTTAAGGAAAAAAATGGAAACGAAAAAGGGAGTTCTACTTAGAATCAGAAAGAGATTAAGTTTTTGAGACACAGAATGAAGGAAGGCTTTGAAAATTTGAAATTCACAGGACAAATCAAATGCCCAAGTGACTAAGAGGAGACAATCTAGCTGTCGAGCTTATGTGTATCGATGGTAGAACGGTGAATGGCAGGGACGGTAAAAAGGCAAACATTACTAAAATATACAATGATAGCAAGTTGCTGAATGCAATGATCACCAACGTCCTGAATGAACGTAGCACATAAAGCAAGGAGAGTTTCTTTAGAATTAGACAAGTTTTTCTATCAGCTCCAGAGTCAGTTTCTTACAAAATACAACAGGTAACTGCAGCTGATATTTGTCAATCAAGTGCGCACTTTGGAAACTGCTTAAGAGTAAATTATGTGAAACAAAACACTTGTACAATTTACATATGATTGAATAATACAAAAAGAAAAAAATGTGACCGACTTTCAAAATGTCTATTTCTGTTATTGTGGTGTTGATCGCAAGTTTAACTTAAAGGAGTGACAAACAAAATTTCCCCATCGAGACGACGTGTCGTCATTGTCAGTAAAGATTTAAAGGAAACAGAATAAATATCAACAATTCTTTAAAAAATTAAATAATTATCGGATATTAATGAAACTTTCAGGATTTATTAAAAAATGAATGAAATTATTTTAGAAATGTTTCATTCTTACAATAACTTGGTAAAACATTTATTTTGATTATTGGAAATATCAAATTTAAACTTGGAAATCAGACTAAAATAAAATCTTCGAGATCTTTCATTTAAAATAAAATCTTTTTAAACCATAATTATCGCGAATCTTTGAAGGTGCCTACTATTATCAAGGATATTATTATTTTATTATTTTTAACTGAATATATAGACTTATATTTTACTTATACGAACACCTACGAAGAAAAAATGAATAAAAAGTTTAATCGCTGAAACTTGGCAGTCTTTAAAGAAACTTGTATATATATATATATATATATATATATATATATATATATATATATATATATATATATATATATATATATATAATAAAATAAAGAACAAATAGGAAACGTATCTCAATCTAACGTTTCATTTCTATTAAAGCTTCGTCAGAGATTGAGGGAAACTAACAAAAAAAGAAAGAATCTCTGGTATTTATAATCAAAAGGCTAATCGATAATAAATCATCAAACTTATTGCCAATATTTTTAGCATTTTTTTTTTCGTTTTATTCCTCAAATTTATTAATCAGCTTTTGAAATCTACATTTTCATATTTGATTCTTTCAAGTTGTGTAATCAGTTTCTTGATGTTAACATGAAATTCATCAAGTAAGGCGCCGTAGTTATTTTTTCTTTCGACTTTTCTAAGATAATCTTCAATGGTAAATTTATTACGAATATTTCAACAATATACTAAAGTGCATATAACATTTATATAGTAAATGCCATTTACACATTTCGACCAATTTCCAGTCAGCTCCCTTATATTGAAACGCTTGTTTTGTAAAAAAATTCCATAACTACAAAAGAATTTACCCCTGAAGATGATCTTAGAAAAGGTCGAAAGTACTTGGTTTCTAAAAAAATACGTTCCTTGATTAATTTCATCTCAACTTCAAGAAACTGATTAGACAACTAGAAAAGATCAGTAGAAAAATAGACACACTATGTTTATTATTCAATAATATATATATATATATATATATATATATATATATATATATATATAAACGCTAATGAAATAGAAGTTAGTTTGAAACTCAACAAAACTTTACACGCACGAAGACATGCAAAGAACTCCTGAAAAAGTGAAGACCCGACGTTCAGACTACTTTGTACCCAACTTTAAAAAATTTCCCACAGTTGAGTTTAAAAAAGTAATTTAAAATTTGAAGCATATTCCTTCATAACTTTTTCGCTTTTTTGCGCGCCAGAAAGACAGCCTAAGTTTTGATCTAAAATGGAAAGATATCTCTTTAAAGGAAAATCATTAATACATCAAAAAAAATCTTTCTCTTTAGCCACGTTTAATTCTATTAAAATTGACATTATTTGACTAGAGTGTGTAGTTTAGTACAATAAATTTTCTTTCATTTTTGTGGAAAAATTAAAATTATTATTTAACATAAAAAATATTCCCACTATTTTAAAAACAATTTAATGATTATAATAAATAATTATTTAATAAAAATGCAATTATGCTTTTTGCTTAACTTTTCTCAAAGTTTTTATATACATAAAAATATATATATATATATTATTGGTTTGCGAAATTGAAGGAAACGTAGAGTGTAAATCTCGACAAAAAATATTAGCAATGAATAACTTCAACAATCCAAAATACTTTGAGAATGATGATGTCCATAAATTGTTTGCAGTTTAAACAACTTTGAGACGCAAATATTTCCGCTCGTAAAAAGAACACAGTTTTATCGCAGAATTTTTTTTTTAACCTTTCTTTTTTAGAATGAAGCAAAGATGATGTTTTGATAAAATGAAGTTTTATTTTTCTGTTACATCCCACTTGTATGTACGTGTTGGTGAAAATCTTCAAAGATTGTTGCTTTTCGAAAATATTAATAGAGAAATTGAAGTGGAGGTGCGGGCATGTTGTGATTTTGAAACGAAAAAATCTTTCTAGAACAAAGTGGAAAACAGACGGATGTGCAGTAAAATATTTATAAGAAAAAGAAGAAGAAAAAAATGGTCACGGAACTCGGGTCATATTTTGCAACTGATTGAAAATGCGACCGGAATTCATTTTCTGAGAAAGACTGAAATGTTTAAAGAAATGTCCCACCGGTCGGTGATGCAGGAACCGTTTTGCTTGAAAAAAGTATTTTCAAGCAAAATGGATCTTTAAAAGCAAATGAATCCTTTCTTGATGGCGAAGCTTTTAGTGGCCGAGCGTTCAAAACACGTCGGATTAGACAGTTGTTTCTACTGCAAAGGGCAACTCAGTGTTCGAATCCTGTTGGAGGCACATTTTTTTTTTAAATTCAAGAGTACAGGCAAGTAAGTTATGCGCTTAGGCGATCACGTATATTTCGATACATGACTGATGAGGCAGATTTTTTTTCCCGCAGTAGGTTGCCATTTCTTTCTGCGGTAGGCAAGAAGAAGAGGATTCATACCGTTCCCAAGGGTATTAGCACATAAAATAAGGTAATGGATACCCTCGGGAAAGGTATAAATCCTCTTCTTCTCCTCCTCCAGCTATGTGTAAATAGCAGGACAGACCGGTTTCTATAGCCTTGCCATGCCTAAGCATGTATCACGCATGGCACATAACTGACTGACTTCCCTGCACCTTATCAGGCAAGTGAGACTACATAAATACTGGAGAAAATAAACGGCGCCTCTACTCAAATAAGGCCATTCACTAAAAATAAAATTAGAAGAAATATATATATATATCACTCTGTGTGTGTGTGTGTGTGTGTGGTGGGGGGTAGCATGTATAACAGTATACTAATCAAAAATGGAGATGATGGGCGAAAGTTTAAAACTTAACGACGCGTTTCGCCGACGTGTGTTGGGTTCGGCTTCTTTGGCTCGGAATGAAAGTCCAAACTGTGTGTAAAGAAAATCCGCTGGGATTTTTGAAGATAAGAGGTGCAGTAAATTAAATTACCTTATTAGACCTGATTACCATAAAATGTTTTATTATATATATATATATATATATATATATATATATATATATATATATATATATATATATATATATATAATCCGTTGGATTTTAAATTAGTCCTTTTGAACAGGAGTAGAGGTTTATCACTTGTTTCTTGTTTAGGATTGGTTTTTCGGTTCCTTCTAATTTATTTTACTTCTCTTTCACTTCCAGTACCCCCCACCCCTGTCTTGCGTATCGTTATCGCTTTACTTGGCGTGAATTGATAACCGAAAAGAAGCCCATTCCAGGTAGACTTTTTTTTCTACTATGTTCTCTACATTATTCTTCTATTATTGCTTTTTCAATGATCACTGATATTATGTATGGTTCTTGTCTTTGGTTTACTGTTGAGAATTCTGAGATTAGCGCACTTTCAATTCATTTTCTTCTTAGTCAATCCTTTTTCTCCTCATCAAATCAACATTTATCAGGTCGGAATTGTGATCAGATATATTACGATTAACTACGAATGTGCTTATAGTGTTGTTATGCAGTAGATCTCTGTGATACTTCTATAGTCTTTTTCTTTTATTAGGTTTCTGGATATTTCGCTGATGTATATTATTGGACATTTTGCACATCTATTCCGTTTATTGCTACCTCTGATCTATTTGTTGTTGCTATCATCTTTGATTCTATGTCTCTTATTGTATTAGAGGTTGTCTCTATGAATTTTAGATTAAGGTCGGATAAGTTATATTTGATGCTGGCTTTTATGTTGTTAGTTGTTAAGATTATATATATATATATATATATATATATATATATATATATATATATATATAAATTATAACATAAATATGTTATAAAATCCCTTCAAAATAACCATTTTGTTTCAACACCTCTGGTGACTTATCAACTACAATCTACATTCAACATCATCACTTGATAAGACACCAAAGGTGTTGAAACAAAATGGCTATTTTTGTAGTGATTCTATAACATATTTATGTTATAATTTTTAAATAAATAATTATATTCTCTCTACTCTGTATTGAGCATTCTTTTAATAATAGTAATTTTTGGTTATTGGAATTTATTCCGTATACACAAATCATATACTTATATATATATATATATATATATATATATATATATATATATATATATTCAGTATCCCTACTCTAGAGATCACTACGTCCACTCATCAGGGGCTGAAGATAATGAGACAAAGTGGAAAAGATATGATCGACGCGTTTCACCAAAAATGTTTGATCTCGTTGGCTTCTTTAGATTAGAATGAAAGAAAAACAGTATGTAAGGGAAAATTATTTGGAATCTCTGTTGATGTGATTACTTTATCGCATCGAAAGTCAGTCCCTATAGAGTGTCTGTCTGCGTGGTATATATATATATATATATATATATATATAACGATATA
>CAHIKZ030000172.1:1025000-1027500 GCA_903632075.3 Acanthosepion pharaonis
ACACACACAGACTCATATTTGAGTCGATGCTCTGTTTGTATTATAAAAAAGTATATTTATTTACATCTAACGCTATGAATATTCAAGAAATTTTGTAGAGAAAAATACGCACCCTCTGGCAAGATTCGAACCTACATCGCCTAGATAAAACCCAGTAACAGTTTTGACAAGCCTTGACCACTCAGCCACGTAGTGTATATTTGCCTAACAATATTTCTCAAATATTCAGGCCATTAGATGTAAATAAATAAATATACTGTTTAATAATAAAAACAAGGGATCGACTCATATTAGTATCTATTAAAAATTAAGTTTAAACAAATAAATTAATATATATATATATATATATATATATATATGTATGTATGTGTATGTGTGTGTGTAAAAATTTCAGATAGAATATATCTGTAAAAGGACAATACGAATAAAGAGAAAAGGAAAATGTATCTTAGCTGACGCGCTTCGTCCTCTAATAGACTTCAGAGGACGAAACGCGTCGGCTAAGATAAATTCTTTTTGTCTTTGTTCATACAGGGTGCGATGGGTAAATTGTCGCCATTTTATGATCTTTCAAATTTCGTGCATGCCCGTTTTTTTTGTTTTGTTTTTTAATTTTGTCGATTATACAACATAATAGTGTCAGTTGGGCAGTGCCTGTAATGAAAAGAGCACCAGGACGTAGTTTAGTCCTCCAGAAATTTGGAAACGCCATGCTGCACTGCTTGGCATTCACACCAGTAGTAGAAATACGAACATTTCAGAGTTTGGGGGTATCAATCTGAGTACAATGCAGAGGATTCGGAAAGAGTTGGATGAGTCCATATGGTTCGAAGAATGGTAGCCTCCCCCCACCTCCAAGACTTACAGTGATCCTTCACTCGAAGACGTTCTTAATTATTGATATGAGTAATTCTTAGTTGTAGACAGATGATAGCTTCTATATTTGTGAATGAATTTTGCGCCATGGAAAATGTCCAAATGAATTTCTCGATTTGACGACGCTGTTTACGAACATGAGCCATTAATTCTTTAGAAATTCGCGTATATTTCTGATACAAAGTCATTCGATGTAGTTTTCGAAAGGACTCAACGAAGACTGTATATTTCTCAAAAGTTATAATAAAGACTTGTTTTGTTGTGAAGTCTTTTGAGGGTGAGCAGTCTACACATAGCTTAAAGGCATTTTCCAATATAGCAGCGACGGGTATCCGAACCAATTATTTTATTAAGACTCTCGAATGCACAAGCCGGTAGGCATCAATTACACAGTTTAAAAAAAAGTGATGTCTACATAAACATGTGTATCCACTAAATATAACGTTTTTAGTTATAAAATATATCTTAATGGATGCCCATGTAGTGTATCTTATGTAAATGTCTCCTAAATATGTTGTTATGAAAAATAAATGTCTTGTGCTGTAATTACGTCTCAAGTTATTTGTGTGATGATCAACCTTAAAGCGTTGACCAAGAATACAAAGTTCAACCAACAGAAGATATAATATATTCAATGTACCGAATAGTATTTTAGTTCCTTTGGGTGCTAATGCTATTATGCGGAGGAGGTTGTAATGAAAAGTTCTCAGCATTGAATGAACATCACCTGTTTCCCGTTAACCTATTTGCATTCGATACAGTGATAAAGAATTTTGATCATAATCTTCAGGCTCCAGACAACGATTTGACTCATCAAATCAAGCACGGAGATGCCAACCATTTATTTACATTGATACTCGTCTGAACAAAAGTGTCTGAAGACAGCATCACTGCAACATTGAGAGTCTATATATTCTTTTAATGATGCACTTAATCTCTACATATCACTGCCACATCACGCTGGAACACCGGTTTTCGACCAGTCACCGAATATAAGCAACTTTGAGTCTGGTCAGTACTTTCATGTGTAACTGCTTAAGTAATACGTGCTGGTATAAGTAATATGTGCTGGTATAAGCCTGGATGGACTGTTGGTGAGATGGATAATAAACTCGGTGTAAGAAATCAGAGAACCGAGTTCGAATTCCAGTCGAGTTCGTTGGATTCACTTACGCGCAGATGCACTTGAGAAAGGTATGAATTTATCTCTTCTCTTCCCAGCTATGGGTTAAATAGTAGGACATGCTGGTCGCTATAGTTGGTAATTAGTCTATGACAGACAATAATATATATACACACATATGCGCGAACACACACGCAAACACACACGCACACTCACACACACATATATATATACACATTTAGGGAGAGAGAGAAAGAGAAAGAAAGAGGGACAGCCAGAGTGATAATGGACAAAAGGTTCAGCATAACTTCGTTATTGTCAATACGATCTTCAGACTTGATTTGTCCGCACTGTCTATATCTATAAACGCTCTATCTTCCTTATTAAATTACATATATATATATATATATATATATATATATATATATATATATATATATATATATATATATTTCTAAAGATTTAATTGGATTTATTTTTAATGTAATATTTTTATTGCTT
>CAHIKZ030000172.1:1032500-1122500 GCA_903632075.3 Acanthosepion pharaonis
TCTCGCTATCATTTGGTCGCATACTTTAAGCACCTGCTTAAGGCTTAGATCGTGATGTGGAGAGAAAGCTGAAGTGCCATCTTGATGTGTCTAGTTAGGGATTTTGCTTTCCGAAGAGGGATGTTATGTCAGCATAGGAAACTCTGGATAGAAATAGTATCTTTGGTAAGCTGCACCATCTTCTAGCTCTCTCACGTGATGGTTCCAAATTGCCATGTCCAGGTGAAACGTTTTAGCTGGCGGGCTGAACTCACGTGAGAGGGTGATGTTAACACGGCACCAGTGGACAAAGGACCTCCTCGACGCAGGTCACCGGCCAGGAAGGAAGGGTTCTTCATATGAACTACGACGTCCACATATTCGCGACCAAACCGAGCCACTTAGTTGGAAGACATTGGCTATGGTCTAACCTGAAGAGGGATGGCTCCACCAGGTTAAAACGCCCAAGACACGCCACATGATGAGCACATTAAGAAACCATTCGCGGAAACGCAGGCTTTGGCTCACGACCGCAACAGATGGAGAAGAATGGTGGACAGCTCAGCATGTCGGCGCCCCAACGACTCCTTCCGAGGTTAAAAGTGAGAAAAGAAGAAGAGAGTGTCCGCCCAGCCCAATCTGGTTAGCGTAGGTTTGTTTTCGTTTTAATTTAAAGTAAGTTAACTTATCTAGAGAATGTATGGTCATTGTTTTTCACTTCCTCTCCAGACAATAGTTAGAATACAGGAGGCACGATTTGTCATATATTTATTTTCTCTTTTCATTCTTTTAATGTATTTCTTGCATCTGTATCAGTCCGTTATTTTTATTTATTTTTTTTTTTTTACCATATTAGATCATATCGAAGGGTTAAATACGAACGCACTTTATGTTTTCAAGTATTAACTGTAAATATATATTTTGGAATCATTTCAAATCACAGCGGGGAGATATTTTGAATTGTAACTACGAATAGTTTGTATTTTAATGTCTTTCCTGTTTGAATTGTAAATACGATTATTAGAGTTTTCGTCGAGAAAATGTGAAATCTTGGTGACTTTTAAATTAAAGATTTTGAATAAATATAAAGTTAAAGCGAAAGGAAATAAATAAAGAATCGTTGACTCAGTGAATGTGATTAGCTAAATTGATGGTTAGGAGAGTTAAAATCAATATCCTTCCCATTGATATCTTCGGCATTATGCCATATTTTTTGTCTTTCATTTTTTTAAAAATATGAAAATAAATATTATAACTCGTTAGCTGAGTTGGAGGGTAAATCTGTCTTGCGAATTTTGACTTTGCGAACTTTAACTTTCTGTCACATTGACGCAAAATAATCCAACAAGCGTTGATATTGTAATATGTGATCAATGCTAGGATATACAAGAGATGGTTTGTTATCTTTTAATCATTTCAACCCATACAAGGCGATAAAGCCACTAAGAACTTGATCTGTGGTGAGCCAGATACTAAAGTAGGTTTTGTTTTTGTTTTAGAGCAACAGAAATGCCAGGTTCACTTCGTTGACTTCGAAGGTGCAGATTTGTGTCTTACAGGAGTTAAGTGGCTATCTCCGACATGTAAACAGGTGGTCAACCATATTTAGGATGTGTAGGGTTAGGGTTAGCGAATTCATATTGCTTGCATTAGCTCCGTTAACATAGCAATACTCCCGATACGTTTTGATTAAATAACATAGCAATACTCCCGATACGTTTTGATTAAATAACATAGCAATACTCCCGATACGTTTTGATTAAATAATACAGCAATAGTCCCGATACGTCTTAATTAGACTGCGTCTATGTGTCCCACCCAAGAGTGAGAAGGTAGAGTGTCAAAAACTTGCATAATATAAAAATTTGCTTAAATTTAGAAAATGTGATAGATGATTATTGCAGAATAAGAACAGACATCTGCGCTTCTCTACACTTTCGTGTACGCATTTCGGAATAGATTTCAACATACATATAAAAAAATAAGATATTTTAAAATGGATTTCTGTAAAAAGATGAGTTGTAATGCATTTCTATAGTAACGTGATCAGTAATTAATTTACAGTATCTATGCAGTAAACCAATTTCATAATAGCCTCATCCACATGTAAAAAAAAAAAATGACTAAAAATAAGGGAAACTTTAATAATAAAAAAGAAAAATCCAATACTCAATAATATCAATTATGAATTACGTGCTGAGCAAGTTTGGAAAATAAAGGAAAACATGCCCATCAGTAGATATACATATATATATAAATTTAGATATTCAGTTAAAAAAAACATCCTTGTTAATGGATAACAGTTGCGTTTGGATATTTATAGAACGTTTAAACAGTTTTTACTCCTTTTATGTCAAGAAAAAAAAATACTTTTACGAATGCGAAACAAATTGAATAAAAATGTCAATCTCAGTACCTTGTCAGTCGTCTTTAATTAAAGCATAAAAAGGGGTTGCTGCCCAAATACTTTGTATATATATATATATATATATATATGTGTGTGTGTGTGTGTGTGTGTGTGTGTGTGTGTTATAATATAAAATCGAGAATAATTATAGGATCTTATTTAAGTGCAATAAGAATCTGCAGTCCCCAATACCTAGCCAAAAAAGAAATAGAAAAGTTAGAAAACACTTTCAAAAACTTCCTATATTCTTGCCATTTGTTCCATAGCACCTAAAAAAATACATGCCAAATATACGACCGCAAAAAAAGATAACAACGTATTGACTCCAATAAACTAGATGAAAACAGATACGTAATACTTCCTACTAACTCCATGGCATCTTTATCTAAAATAATCTATCCAATCTAAATAGGATGAAAATAATTCCAATCACATCCAAATCTATCATAGATATGATCAGAATCAAAAAAAGACCCAAAACAATAATTCTGAAGCAGGTAGATACAAAATAAATAACCAGAACTGTTTCTCACAATACATTGGGGAAACTGGCAGAAATTTTAAAAACGTATCTATGAACACAAATTGGATCTTACACACAACAATTTATCAAATGCATTCGTCATACAAAGCAATAAATGTAACAACAACTTTGATCTAATGAATGCCACACTTATTAAAAAAAAGAAAGATAACACTATCGAATGTTATCAAAATATAAATTTGCGCGCTAGATTCTTCCCAATATCTCCATTCCTGAAAGAATTACTCTTTTCCCAAAATACACGGCTACAAAAATACAAAAGAAAAAAACTTAAAAGAAAACAGTTAAATCAATAACCTCATGTCATTCAAAATATATGAAACATAAATCGATATCAATCTAAAATAATTTAAATACTAATTTACATATATATTAATATTATTTCATATATTTTCTGTTTATAAGTTATTTTTTTTAAGTAAATGTTCTAATTTTTAAAGAAACAGTATTAATTACATTTACTGGCCTGAATGTTTGAGAAATTTCTTAGAAAATATGGTTCACCGGCAGGAATAGAACCATCAGTTGATTTGACTCACTTTGGTTTAGGATTGAATTGCATCAACTCACGTCCATGAGCTTACTTGACTTTTCCGCTAACCTGATGAATATTCACGAGCACCCCTATACCAAAAATAAAAAAAAAGAAGACTTTTGCTTTTGTATATAAATACTTGCCATAAGATAAAATCCTTACATTCTCTCTGATAAAGTCCCTCAGAGGACGAAACGTGTCAGCTGAGATAAGATCTCTTTCTTTTGTCTTTTTCATATATATATATATATATATATATATATATATATATATATATATATATATATATATATGTGTGTGTGTGTGTATCCAAAAACAGTTTCTTCGCAATATTTCTGCATGAGACACTTCTACGATTTTTCAAATAATGTGAAATATTGTGAAAAAGATGGGACTGAATTCTTTGCTTTCCAGCTAAATAAACGTCGACTTAAAATGCATAAATATAAAAGGCAAATACACAATAATTGCTTTCATTTGGGCCAGCCCTCGTAGTAACATACTAGACTGCTTGCACAAACATAGAAGATTTGAGAAGACATCAAAGACGCTACTAAAATATTATTAACATGGTATAACATATGTTAAATGCAACATTTGCATTATACACATAAAAGATACTTATGATGTAAGTAATACTTACGTTTTATTTTTTATTGATAAAAAACAAAACGAAATGTATTATTTTTATAAATCTTCTCGTTATGCTACGAGTAACCGTTGAGGATGTGGTCGGGGGTATCACATGTATGGAAATCAGAGTAGCAGTAGTGTTCCTTGTGCAAGACAGCTCGATGGATGCCGTCCCTCTTCAGTTTGGGTTTGAACTCAGAATCTTTCTTCTCCTCGACTGGTATCTAGCCACCCCCCACGAGGGCTGCATGTGGCACAAGGCCGAGTTTATCGTGGGTTTCCCGAGCCCGTAGGCTCGGCCAAAAAATACCCGTATAACCCGTATAAACGAGATCGGGTTGGTCATTTCTCCCCGAACGAGATTCTGCCCTTCGGCGGAACCTCGCCCGGGTTCCTTTCTGCTCAAAAGCAGAGAGTTCGACCGTCAAGTCGAGAAGCTCGGCTTGATTCTTCTCCTCGACTGGTTGCCACCTCAATGCAAGAGAGCCC
Source organism: Acanthosepion pharaonis (assembly GCA_903632075.3). Classification (NCBI taxonomy): domain Eukaryota; kingdom Metazoa; phylum Mollusca; class Cephalopoda; order Sepiida; family Sepiidae; genus Acanthosepion; species Acanthosepion pharaonis. The sequence goes on from CAHIKZ030000172.1 coordinate 1,037,088, forward strand.
AATTTTCCCTGCTATTTAACCCATAGCTGGAGATTTCTGGATCGTTGACCTTAACCCATACTTAAACATTAAAAATTATTCAAAATTCGTTTTAAAAATAAAGACCAAAAATAAAACTAAAAACCAAATTAATCTTGATTATTTCGTTCACAGTTGAATCTGTTGTATAATTCTAATTTTATGCAATGGTGATTTTCAAGGCGTTGCCTATTCTAATTTGTGACCCCTCCGCCACCAACAGTGAAGCACCCAAGGAAGATCAAATTCACTTCTAATAGCCAGCAAGATTCTAAGCAGTGTTCTGGAGCAGACACCAGCAACCACACACTATCTTAGCCGAATTTGGCACAGAGCCAGTGTCATATGTCAGCTCGTGACAGATAAAACTGCGTCTAATGGTTTGCAAGTTTAACTCACCTACTTTTCGTCACTCAGTGGTTTATGTGGAAAGTAAATATTTATTAAGGCCATGTGCAAAGCTTAAATGCTGAATTGGTGGGGGAAATTACCGTACGGGACGAAACAGCTGTGTTAAGTCTGGTACAAGGTCGAAATAGACGAGTATCAAATTGTAACTGTAAAAATACTACGTGGAAGCTGAGTGCCAAAGTTTGGTTTTTAAACCGAATAAAAAAGCAAGATTGTAAATCTTGGATTTCAAGGCAATCTAAAAAACTCTTTTTAGCTGGCAGCTTGGCATAACACAATCTTCCTAGCGTAGGTTTCTTCAAAGCTTAGTAAAATTCAAAACACGCCTGCTAAGCATATAGAGAAAACATCGAGATTATGCTTTAGTCTGACACAAGGCTACAATTGAGTAGCACTCATTTACAAATGCAGTTACTAGCAATATTCTTTTAGATAGGAATGGTAATACTAACAATTCCATACTTGAAAGTTTTGGCATTCATTGACCTAAGATAATCACAAACATCAGTGATTGATGTCAGAGTCCAGTTAAAAGTGAAGATGTTGAATATTGATTTTTAAGAAAGGTAGATCTCCATGTTGGCACTACACAATCTTCTAACGTCTATTTTCTCTCTTTTTTGGTTTGAACTTTTTTTTCACAGGTTGCGTTTTTTTTTTATTATCTGTGAATTGCTATTCATTCTTGGAATAATTAGTGAAGTGGTTTCCCGTTATCTTGTCTACAGCTTGGAATTCTGAATTTTCCTTCTCTTAGATTGGTTGCCTACTATTGAACCTATAGCTTGGAACTTCATGTCTTTTCCAAAATGTACACAAAAGGCTAACCCGAAATTTCACTTTACTCGCCGATAATCGTTATACTACCAGCGCATCTTTGTGCCTTACTAAATAAATAATTAAAGAATTCCCAAAGTTTGAGGAATCAGATTCACTCATGGGCCATTGTCTACGGTGGAGTGGGGTTGTTTGGGAAACATTACACGATATGCTATTGAGTGGATAATATGAAAAAAATGTCAACATTGGTGAGAAAGGAACGGAAATGTTTAGGAGAAACAAAACGGATCACAAGACATGAACGATTTTTTTGAACGAGTGTTAGAAGAAGAAGAAGAAGAAGAAGCAGCAGCAGCAGCAGCTGCTAAAATGACTTCAGCAGAACAAAGTAATGTTCTTATTAAATTTAATAATAATGGACTTTTCCATTATGGTTGGACTCGATAAAATGACAAGACGAGACTCGTTTCAGACAGACGACCAATTTTATTTTCCTAAAAGTACAGTCTCTTTCCTTTTCGCAGTCATTATCAAGAACCGATGCAGTGTCGGTATCGAAGTTAGAATTCCTTTGTCTGCATCCCAGTATTCGTTGGCAAGGTGGACGTTTGAAATTAACTAGCGTGACGCCATAGGTAACGGCTTTTGGGAACGAGGCCGCACAAAATGAAAGCTATTTATTTATCTAGTAATTTAAATTTAATTTTGATTTTATTTTTTTATTATTATAATACCAATAAAATATGTGGGCATATTATTTATATCATATGAACATCAAGATACCTTCTGCTGTGGTAAATATATTTTGTTCTATGTGGACTGTTTATTTTGTATAATAATAATATCTAGAGTTTTGAGTCTTTCCTTGTATTGGAAGCTATATATATATATATATATATATATATATATATATATAATACTTGTTCATGATGTTCTGGTCGATACGCGCACGGATTGCACACGAAGTTTCGACAGGTGACAGATCACTCTGCAAGAGAGTGTGGTGTGTGTCTGTCCAATGTAAGTAGTTAATATTTTTTATATATATATATATATATATATATATATATATATATATATATATATATATATATATAAAATACTACGTTACTTAAAAATGGAAAACCGAAAAGAGTAAATAAAAATATCCAGTATAATAAATAAATAATAAACAACAAGTAAAATAAATTAATCTATTAATCTAGAAAAATAAATAAATAAACTAACAAACCGCCCCCGATAAATTAGCCGTTAGAAAAAACAAGTAAAGATAATCAATCCAAATATATAAAGGAAGTAATAAACAAATTAAGAACTGCTCCCGCCAAAATAATAGTTAAAATAAACTACAGCAATCAACCCCAAAATTGAATAAATAGCTTTAATTATATTCCCAAACCAAAACAAAACCATTAAATAAGTGATGTAAACAAATTTTTACTACGTTAATAAAACACCGATTAAAATAAAAATAAATAAATAAATAAATATATAAGATAAAAAATCAAAATAAAAAATCAAAATAAATAAAAACAAGCAAAATGAATTAACCCAAATAACTAAATAAACGACTTCCGGCAAAATAACCGCCAAAATAGACTACCCACAATGCACCACTTACCCGTATATATAAATAGCCGAGAAAGAAAAACAACTCTCGTGGCCTGACGATTGCGTCTAGCATGAAACAGACTGTTCCCTCTAAGTGTTGACTTCAATGTTCACTTTTTATATTTTCACACACTCTATCTCTGATATTGATCACTTTATCCCATAAATATAGCACACCTTAAGACTATATTTCTTCATATATATATATATATATATATATATATATATATATATATATATATTATATATATAGGAATATAGCAAGGAATATGCGTAATTTAAAAGGCATATCCGTGTAAATTTAGTAACTAAAAACAACCGGTTTCGTCCCAGTCTTATCAAGTTTTATTCTGGGAAATAAAAGAATAAACGTTTAAATTAAAGATGACTAATGAAGGGAAAAAAATTCAAGGCAAACTGGAGACTAATAATATTCAAACCCAGCAAACAATCCGTCTGTTTACAGAGGGAAGTCTTGCAGGATCTGATATATAAGGACTCCAGGACCTTGAGATGATATAACGATTGGGACCTTGATAAAATAGAGAAACGGTCCACACTAAAATCAGTAATACAAATCCTGCTATTAATAATAATGTGTTGAGCAATAGATGACCCGGATGTATTAACCAATTGACTATTGTTAGCGGCCGGATTCAAAATCCTGGAAGGTAAATGCTGCTCCATCCTAAAATCCAAACATTGAGAAGTCCTCCCTCTGTAGTCGAGTCCACATCTCCATTCATATTTGTAAAGAGTTAACATTATGGGGCGGGGGGAGGAGGACATTCTTACGAATAGATGAAAGAATAGTTCGAGTAACAAATATTACTCGAACATTAACAGAAAAATAACAACTATGGTCGCAAACAAAATTCGTCTAGCTAAAAACTCACCCTCTGAACCAAGAAAGGGAAGACGCAAATAAACAGGACATTTTGTAACAATTGTTGATGACATCATGGATAACAGCATCCAAAACAGCCAAAGGATATCCATTTTTAGAAAGTGTCATCTTAAAATCAGTTTCACTGTAGAAAAAGCCTTCGGAACAGATCATAAGAGCCCTATGTGTTAGGGTCTTAATCAAATTTATCTTACGTTGTCAGGGACAAAAAGAGTCCCAACGTGTATAAAGTCTCGAAAAAGTAGCCTTCCTAAAAACAAAAGTCAAAAACTTGTCACTAGTCCTATAGACAAGAACATCCCAAAAGGAAAGACAACAATTAGACTCCTTTTCTACGGTAAAATTAAGCGAGGAATGGACAGAGTTTAATAAGGTGAGAAATAAATCGGTTTCAGCCTCATTAATTAAAGAGGCAAAATGTATCATCCACATAACGATGATACATAAGAGGGTGATCAATACGAGAAAATAAAGATGCCTCGTGAAAGCCGACAAAAAATATTAGCATGAGCAGGACCCAAAGGCCCACCCATCGTTACACCATTAATCTGCCGATAAATAATATTATCGAAAATGAATTTAACAGATGAGGTGGCGAACTTCATGAGATCAAGAAATACATTCTCAGGAAAATCCAGAGGAGACAGAGCTACGGTACAACATATCACAACAAATCTCAAATCAAGGGAACACAGATAAACAAGAAGCATATATCAAAGATCACATGAACCCATCATTGGAAGAGAAACTACGTATAGTTTCAATAAAGAAGAAGGAATCTTTAATACAAAAGTGCGACAAAACTGGTTGTATAACAGTTGAGAGCCAACTGGCGACTTTATGCTGGGAGGAAGCAATCATAGACAAGATGGATGGTAATGGGACACCATCCTTATGGCTTTTAGGCAGCCTATACAAACGAGGACGAAAAGAACTCAGTAGGTCTAATCAACTCAAATTTCAGAAGAGAGTACACCACTCTTGACCCACTTTAGCAATTTGAAACTTTTGAAACTTAGCTTCAATAGAAGCAGTACAATGATGGGTCTCCACTAGATTTAATTTTAAGAATTTTAATGTATCATCAAGTATGTCTCGCATCTTCAAAACGTAATCCGGATAATCCAGTAAAACAACACCAACACAATTATCCGGTTTTGTAATAACCAAGATATAGTTAATTTTTTTTTAACTTTTAATTACCCAGCGGTGCTGTTCTACCTATTTAGACTCTGATAAAGAAATATATATATATATATATATATATATATATATATATATATATATATATATATATATATATATATATATATATATATATATATATATATATATATATATAATTATTTATATATTAATATGCTCGGCACTTATTAGAAAGCGCTTAATATCAGATATAGAGCTAACATATTTGGTTGGATTGATGTGAGTTTGTGACCCTGGGTTTCACGCTTTTGCGATCGTCAGACTGACGATTGCAAAAGTGTGAAACCCAGGTCACAAACTCACATCAATCCATATAAATATATATATATATATATATATATATATATATATAAAAGTGAACATAGAAGTCAACACTTACAGTCTGTTTCATGCTATATGCAATCGTCAGGCCACCATAAATATAGCACACCTTAAGACTATATTTCTTCATATATATATATATATATATATATATATATATATATATATATGTTGTAAAAATGCTTTGTGGCCTGACGATTGCATATAGCATGAAACAGACTGTCGCCTCTAAGTGTTGACTTCTATGTTCACTTTTATATTTACACACGCTCTATCTCTGATATTGAGCACTTTATCCCATAAATATAGCACACCTTAAGACTATATTTCTTCATATATATATATATATATATATATATATATATGTGTGTGTGTGTGTGTGTGTTGTGTGTGTGTGTGTTGTGTTTCATAATAAGTTTACGGACTTATTGATTTAGTTATTTGTGTGTTGCCAGTTATTTTGAACCTAGACTTGAACACTCTCCCCAATTGACGAATGTCCTTTTTTTTTTTACTTTCACATGATGATTTATAAACAATCATCCATTCAGATATTCATAGAGTGTGATTGATTAGCGCCGGAATGAACTTGATACAGAGCCAAGTTCATGGAGCAATCACGAAAGCTGATTTTTTTTTAAAGACTATCTTATATGTGAAGAAGGTTGCAATGAACTAGACACTCTTTGTTTCTCGTCAACGGATTTGTATCTTTTGACTTGACTTACCGAATCGAGAACTATGATGCTACACAACTGGTGACCATTAGCTTTCAGCTCAAAAGAAATGGCAGGAAGTGATTAAAGTATTTTTAATTTCTCTACCAAACAAATTCAACATGATAAATACCAAGATATTAAAATCGCTTTTTGAAAGTCACTAATTACTATAATGGCTCAAATATTTTATAAGATTATGATTGTACTAAAAAAACTCGTAAGAGTCACTGAGAAGTATGATTAAAATGCGTATTTATGTTAAAAAATAAACACAACCTCGTCAAACAAACATGGTTTGTTTAGGAATTAATCTATTTTCCAGATTAGTTGTCAGTTTCGAATTTACATTAATATTCTATTTTTAACGAACAAAAAATCTTATAGTCCCTAAAAAGATAGCGAGAATACTGCTTACTTTGTTCTGTGAGTAGATTTACCCCCCCTCCTAATACTAAACTATTTTGGGACCACAAATCCCACACCAATTCCTTCTTTTTTTTCCCCTCACATCTCGGGACAACATTCACTGTTTGTATTTAGCATAAGTTGTATTAATTTCCCGTTTGAATCTAAAGTCCTGTTCGGTTAAAAAAAATAATAATTAAACAATAAAAACCGTTGAATTCGGATATTTTTATTATCTATTATTTTCTTTATCATTTGTTTTTATTCCAAACAAATGATTCTTAAATAATTGTTGATCTGATCGGTTGGTGTCACTCGATGTAAGCAGGTAGATTGATAAGAACAGGATAAAATATCAGACTAAAGTCAAAATCAACATGTAATCAGCTTCCTGTGGTACAAGACGGAAAAATAAAAACACAAAAGAAAGATTACGTAGCGCCAGTTTTTTTTTTTTTTTTAGTGGGGAGGGCCTCTATTTATCGAGAAAATAAAGTCAAAACGACTTTCATTTTTCGATATTTAATGAGCGTCCATTAGACTAACTACACATTTTTAAAGTACTGGTACTTAATGACTTTGTGGAAGGTTTAAAAGGTGAAAATTTTCACCTTTTAAAAATATTCAACTCTTCCACAAAGAAAAAAAAGAAGGGAGTGTAAATCCAAAATTTTATATTCCAGAAATCGTTGAGGCGTTTTACAAAAATTTCAAATCAAGACAAAGGAAGATTTCTTACTGACTTCAACTCGGACTATTCATCTGGCAACTACTCAGACTATCACGCGGATTTCTACTTGAACTGAATACTGAATTTTTTGTCCTTATATTTATACCTAGCGCGCGTACGTAAGTGTAGACACAAACTCTGCGAAAATATTTAACAGAAAAATTCTCGGCTCCATTTTAAAGTTTGCTATAATTTAAAGAGTATTAAAAACTCTACATGCTTAAAAGCTGAACCTTTGCAATTAAATAATATGTTTTAAATGATGTGTAATTTTTATTTATCTCCGTAAATTATAATTATATTTTAAATCGCTATTCACTCAGTAGGGATACTGTAATTTTTTTCATCTAAATAAATAAACAGCAAATTCTGTCTGCCCGTCCGTGTATTTGAACCCACGCCCCCTAACTCTAGGCACACTTGCTCTACATATACATATACTTTTTTGGAATCAGAATGATCCCAGGATTGAATATCTGTCCTTCATCTGCTGCTTGAACATCCAGCATTGAGATTTGTTTCCGGATGAGGAGAGAACAGTTAAACATTCAAATTTTAAAATAACTGGAAAAAAATTTAGTGATTTTAAGTTTTTAATTTAGATTGAATTTAAAGTAACAAGAAAACTTTGTGAATTTAATTTTTTTTTTGTTTTAAATTCAGTCTAAAATATTTCCAAAACTTTGTGAATTGAAGAAATCAATTTGGTTCCTGCAAAATGTCAAGGAATCAGAGTTAAAGTGAAAGGTTTCGTGACGTGAAATTTTGATGTTTCGTAGAGTTTTTGATTTGAAGAACTCAATTTTCGGCCTGAATTGAAATTTCGGCACAAATTGAACTTTCGGCAGGAACTGGAATTCTCTCTCGAATCAGAGTCAAAGTGAGGTTTTGAAGTTCCATGGAGTGAATTGAAGAATTCAATATTATTTTTTCAAAATTATCATTTTTCTAAGCTGGACCAGAGATCACTTTAGGTTTGGACGGACTTTTAAGCTATCTCCGTTTAAGCTACCTTAAAATTTCGCTCGGAGTGCGGCTTTAAATCTAGTTTTCAGTAAAAGAAAGTTTTTATTTTATCTGAAACTGATTCGTAGAATATGTTCGCTATAATTTGAATTTTCTTTATTTGGTAATTTTACCAAATCTCGATTTATACAGAAATTTCATGCTTTTTCTATACAAACACTAGATTCTTTTATTGAGTCACGGTAATTTGTTTGTTTAATAAAATCTTCATTTACGAGAGATTTTAAAAGTTTGTTTTCGAAAATATTACAAATTTAATGTCGAATTATAGATTTCTCAATTTTTAACTGTAATTGTAATTACTGATTTGGTGCCAGAGATTTTCATTATAAATATTTATGCCTTCTTGTCTACCTACATGAAGTGATGCAATTATATTGAATCACTTGTGAGGTCTGCTGCTAGGAAAGTTGGTGCACTATGTCTTTCTAGACATTTTTTTTCATCAGAATCTATCTTGTAAATTTGTAAATCTGCCATTCGACCGTGCATTGAATATTGCTGCCATATCTGGTCACGTGCTCCTATTATATATCTTGAGATTCTTGGCAAAATTCAAAGAAAGGGTTGACATATTATCGGCCCTGACCTGTCATTACGAATTCAGCCACATTCCCACTTTTCTGTAACTATTTTCATGACAGTTTTAATGAGCTTGCCTTCTTGCTACATCGACCACATGAATAATACTTAATTAACAACAAGGTCTCATAGTTTTATTGTGGAATTAGCAATATGTAGCTGTAAATTCTATTCTGACAGCATCATTTCTCGCACTTCTTACCTCTTAAATAATCTCACGATTTCTTATTCCGCATAAAAAAAATTAATTCATCCTCACTCGCCATCTTTTGTCTTCCTGAAATCTGTTCTTTTATTGTCCTTTCTCCTCATTAAAGTCTTCTCGTTCTCTTCCACTCCAAGCAAACTCCTTGCGTCTTAGTGTCATTATCGCCCTGCTTGGGGTGAAATGATAAAAAAAAAAACAGTGCAAAGATGTTATCACCGGTGTAAAAAAGTGCGTCATATCTATCCTTTGAAGATATTTTACAATGGCCCCCAACAAAAACATACTCATTATGTTGACGTGCCTTTTTGCTTTGTTTTCTAATAAAGTTACTTAAAGGTGCGGACGAATTTATCTTGGCTAATTAAAGTCAGTATGAATAATTACCTAATAACTTCCTAATAATTTTTGACACACCCTCTACCATATAAGGGAAATACAGACTTCAACACAACGGATTGTAAATAAGTCTCATAGGAAAAAAATGCCCATAGCACGAAATTAATCAAGACATTTTTAATGGTGTTACGATGGAATATGGCTTTTTACCCAATCAAAGATTCACATCGTTTGACATAAGGTCTACAAGCATGAGTCCCTTTTGCCTCTGAAGCAGTATCCAGGTATTGATCTGCAACAGCTCCAGAGCATTGCTATTTATATCACTACTATTATCTTATGAACTGGTTGCTCTTTTAGGCTACGGACAGCCTGGGATGCAGAAAATAGGATCATACAATCTCTACTAATGCCCGGGTAGGAAATTTTCTATGGAATGACGGTGCACTGGATCACGCCCACTCTTTGAGAATCAAAAGTATTAATCTGAAGAGAAAAGAAAGTGTACATCATATCCTCAATCCAAGCCGCTATCCATTAGTCTACCGTAGCCTCCTCGGCATATATATACATGAAACAGCCTGCCGCCTCTGAGTGTTGACTCGTGTCGGAGGTATTTTTTCTTTCGGACTCTGAGCTTGGATTCTGGTCGATTATTTTCGCCAAAATTACATGTTCTTAGTTTTTTCTTTTTTATTCTTTTTTTTTTACTTGGGTATTGGTTTGTTCATTTACAAGCCAATACACCTAAGTTTTTTTCCGGGTGAGTGTACTTACATTTATAATATATATATATATATATATATATATATATATATATATATATATATATGTTTTTCAGAATCGCAAAATATGGATTTTTTATCATTTAAATGTGGGGTTGTCTTCATAATAAAATCGATCTCTTTTTTAATATGACATGTCATTTCAGGACCTAGACAATCATGGTTCTTCCCGGATTCTTTATTTTTATTATCTGTGAATGCATATTTAGGAAAGATAGTTGAGTGCTTTCTCGTTGCCTTCTCCATAGTTTGTCATTCAGAATTTTCTGTCTCTTAGATCGGTTGCCTCTCAAGTTTAAAGAGTCCAGCGTACCCGGCTATTTAAGCCACACTTTATTGCGCAATTTAGAGACGATGTCGTGTTTAATTCTAATGTTCAACCCTCACTGGTCCCTCACTATAGGGGATTTATGTTAGACTTTAGCTTCTTACTATAAATTGTTTTAACAAGCTACTATGGCTAGTTCAGTTTAAAACGTGTACTCTCAAACTATATCCTTGTGCTAGATTAAGCTACGTTTACTAAATATTTATTTATACACTGGCAAATTTATTCAGTCGAGACGCCACTACTCGACTGTATAATGTTCAATAGTTGTAGGAAAAGATTAGTTACCTGTCATCTACTGAAAGCATCTGTTCTGTATAGCCATGCGAAGTTAAGATTTATTCAGTCTATACAGCAAGGTAATATTGAGAAAATTAGATGTCCTGTTGGGATTTGTTGTTGACAGTCACAACCTTAACAACATAATATGCTCAGATAACAGAGTGTTGATAGCAGACACGGAAAGGAAACTATAGAAGCTGCTTCAGAAGGTAGAGAAGGAGAGCGAGAAGAAAGGACTATTTATAAACTACAAGAAGACCGAAAGTATGGTTATCAGCAAAAGGATGTGCCCAAAATGCAAATTACAAATCGGGGATACTAAAATCAAACAAATACAAAAATTTAAATAATTGGGAATTGTTCTAATGGAGTTGTGAAGTAAAAACACTTTCGGTAACACAAATGAACAAAGCAAGACGCCTTAAATAAAGAACTCAAAGTGAGTCAGCAGAGTTCCATTGGAGCCAGACTTATTATAATCGCTAGGAGTGAGTGAGTGGCGACGAGGGAAAAGGAAAAAGTGCTTTTTGCTTCGGTGCAGATGATATCAATGACGACGAGAAATTAGAACCACATTGATTGAATTTTTTTTCCTTTGGTGCGTAAATAAAAATAAAAAAAGAAAAAGAAGGAAAAATATGGAAGCCCAAGGGGTAACAATGCAACAACAACAACGAAAACTACAGCAGTTGTTGGAACACCAGAAACAACAAAATTTAATTGGAGTGATACGGCAGAAAATGGAAAATTCTCAAAGTTCTTTCCCTTCCCAAGCAGTGGAAAATGCCATAGCTACATTCACATACAATTCAGATGATCGAATTTTCTTTCCTCCTTATTTTAAGAGATACGAACTAATTTTCAGAAGAATGCAGCGGACTGGGAAGACGAGAAAAAACAAGACTTTTGTTGAAAGTTAGCACCGACAAAACATGAAAAATATTGTAGTTTTGTACTACTGAAAAAAAAAAAGGGGGAAATTTGTTTTGAAGAAACAATGAGTATTCCGACGAAAATCTTTGGTGAGAAAAGTTCGTTATACAATTCTCTTTGGAAGTGTATGAATCTGATGAAAAAAAAAAGACGAAAATTTTGTCACATATGCTGGAATCGTTAACAATGAGTGTGAAAGATTCAAATTAAAAGAACTGAATTCTGATATGTTTAAAGGACTAAAGTTTGTTTAAGGGTTAACGACGAAAGAAAACGCAGAAATATGTACTAGATTTCTAATGAAATTTTAACAGAATAAAAAACTAACACTCTAAGAAACATCGGACGAATATCAGAGAATCCTAAATCTGAGCCGCGATACGGAAGAAATTGAAGGAAAAGAATGCGCATAAATACAAGCTAAAGAAAAATGTGGAAAGAGAAAAAATAATTCATGTTTCAGATATGGAAGGTTGCATCTCGGAAATGACTGTCCCTTTATGAATTCAAAGTGTTACAAGTGTGGAAAAGTAAAACATCAAAAGTCATACCGTAATACTAAAACAAGAATAAGATTTCACAGAAAAAATCGTAGACAGCGTTACGACTGAGAAATAATTATAGAAAACCAAAGAAAATTTGCGTATGTGAAAATTAATAATATGGATGTAAAAATACAACTAGACACTATTAGTGATGTCACAATAATCAACGAAGCCACATGGAAAGCAAACGGAAAACCTATATTAAAAAAGAACTTAGATAATCACACCTGGCGTGTCAGGTACGAAATTTTTTTAATTGGTAAAATGACTTGTAACATTTCATTTCGTCAGAAGTGTATCAAAGCTAAGGTTTATGTATTAAAAATACTACAGACTTATTCGGTACTGACTGGATGAAATTATTTGAGTTGTGGGATTTGCCTATAAATATTTATTGCAAAATGTAAGTGGACAAAAAAAAAAATAAATAAAAATAAAAAACAGTCTGAAAATTTAAAGGAAGAATTGAAAAAATATTTTCCGGGTATTCTGTCGGATGAGTTGGGTCGGTGAAATTTCAAAGCGAAATTTCAAGTGAAAAATGGGTCGACACAAGTCTTTAAACGGAAACGTAGTGTATCATTTGCAGCACTGGATCAATTCAAAAAAGAATTAGACACTAGACAGACTTGAAAAAATAGGTGTAATTGAAAAGATTAACCATTCAAAATGGGTAGCATCAGTAGTGGATGTAAAGAAAAAAAATAGAATTCGTGTCTGTGGTGATTTTTTAACAGGGTTTAGAACCCAAATAACTACCCATTACCAAGTCCAGTGGATATTTTCGTGAATTTAAACGGTGAAAAGTTTTTTTGAATCTGGATCTTCCTGAAGCGTATTTGCAAATACAGGTTGAAGGAGACTATTCAGAGTTAATACTCACAAGGGATTGTATAATTTCAATTGACTTCCTTTTGGGGATAAAAGTGGCTCTAACTCTATTTCTACAAGCTATAGATACTATCCTTGCAAATTTTGATTTTGCAGTTGCTTATCTGGATTATATATTAATTAAAAGTGTATCTAGGGAACAACATATCGGACATGTGAAAAGAGTTTTTGAAAAACCAAAAAGAGGAGGGGGTAAATACTAAGAAATATAAAAAAAATATTTATTACTGAAAAAAAAATCTGAAAAGTGGGTATGTTTTAGAGTAAATAAGACACTTCAAGTAACACAAATGAACTAGGAAAGATGCCGGAAATAAAGAACTCAAAATGAGTCAGGAGATTTCTGTTGGAGTCAGTCAAAACATAATATTATAACCGCTAGGAAGAAGTTATAACAGTGCGACACTGAAATCCGAAAACGCATCGGGATGACTAAAGATGCATTCCAAAAACAAAGCACAGAATTAAGAAACAGAAAAACTTTCTTTAGAAACGAAAAAAGAGTATTGAATTGTTACGTAATATCTGTCCTATATGGCACTGAATGCTAGGCAGTCTTCTCAAAGATGAAGAAGAGACTTGAATCAGCAGAAATGTGGTTCTGCAAAACGATGCTGAGGATACCATAGACCGAACATTGTTTTAGAGAAAATGGAAACAAAAAGGAAATGTATACGTAACATCAGGATGAAGCAGTTGAAATTTCTGGGGAACGTAATGAGGAAGGAGGGCTTGGAAAATCTGATACTCACAGGGTTAGATTAAGGGAAAATGGAACAAAGGAAAGCAACGCATTACATTCTTGATGGGTTTGAGTAAATGGATGGTAGAACAGGGTTTGGGAGAAATGACAAAAAGACAAAACTTATTAAGAGCTAAAAAGATCAGGAAGATGTGGGGACCATGAATGCCGATGTCCTGAAGAAAGACGGAATATAAATGGAGGAGAATTTAGTTAGTGTTTAGATGGGTGACTTTTTAGCAACAAGTAGTGTAAACGGCTTGCAAGCGAGCCAGACCAAGTAAAGATTAGTGAACAGAATTGAAACGGCTTAGCAAAGTAAAATGATGGAGTAATTTGAGAATAAATTTCGGTGTGTCAAATTAATGGGTCGGGGAGTTGGACAGAACAGGTTTTGGGGGAGGGAGTTGGGATAGGAAATGTGTGTTGAGAAGTATGATTAAGGAAAAGTGAAATTTACTGATGGTTAAAGGTGCGGTCCGAAATCGGCAACGTAGTAAGATTACGACCGGAAGTATTCACTATTTACAGCTGTTGCGTCTGTCGACAGGTTCCGGTAAGATTGAGAAAACGGAGCCTTAAGAAGGAAATAAAAAATGTGTTAGGGGAGAGACGGATGGGGGAAATACCCATGAAACAAACAAACAAAATCACACCAGCAAAATAAATTTAAAAAAAAAAAACAAAAAAACTTATTTACCAGATTATCATTTGCAAACAAGTGGGTTAAATTTATCTGCCAAACACAGATGACCTCTTGTATACATCCGCAATCAACAATTTAGGATATTTTCTTTATTTCATTGGGTGCCTCACCGTGGAGCAGCGGTTTACATTCTAGTTTCGCAAACTCTTATTATACTACCACATCCCTATTGCTACTTTAGTTTTTATTAATGCTGATAAATTTTTTTTATAAGCTACGAATTCAAAATCTTGTGTCACGTTGAAACGAGTAAATATCTACAAGATATTCAGGAAAGATGCCTGCCATTGCAACAAGGTGTGCAAACTCGTTCAAGGACAGATTCATTCTTTGAATGATGTTACATTATTTGAGGTTCGTTAATTTAACGACATAACCACTTCTAGGTTCATTTAATGGCAACTGTAAGTCTCATAAATTAAACAAATTACAAGAGGCTCAGTTTAAACCAGAATAAAATAAAGTTAGACATAGTTCCGCTTTACACTATCACCAAAAAAGCAGATCAAATGGGTTAAAAAGTAGACAAAAATCCGGTTTACACTAGAGTTTAAAATGTAAGTATATATAGTTTTGTGTTAGAGTTAAAAAAAAATTATATATCTCCGTTTGACACAAGAGTCAAAAGCCTCTACATAGGCAGATTTTACACTAGAATAAAAAGGTAGATATATGTCGGGTTGGCGGTAGAGTCAAAACGTTATACATTGGTCCAGTTTTCATTAGAGTTAAAAACATAGACATATATCGGTTTTGCGCTAGTTAAAGAGTTAGAAATATGCCCAGTTTGAAATTGAGTTTAAAACGTAGTCATAGATTCAGTTTATAGTAAAGTGAAAAAGGTGGACAAAAATCTTGTTTTTACTAAAATCAAAAGGATTTACATTAGATTTTTAAAAACAGACATAAAATAGATTTAGTATATTTCCGGTTTATACTTGAATCTTAAAGGACGACATCAATCAGATTTACTCGTCAAAAATGTCAACATAGGTCATTTTTACACAAACTGTTGTAATTTTCTCGATCTTCCAGGTCAAAATTTCCCTCCTGATCTTAAAGAATCACTTACAACAGTACTCCCAGATATGGCACCATCTCCACAAACGGCACATATCTTTTTTTTTGCTATTTGTACAGTGTTTTGTTTTCCTTTCCGGAAATAAAAGAGCATCAAATGTCAAAAATGCACCTTGTTTTCCTCCATTTTTCATTTACGAAAAAAAAAAAAAAAAAAATTTCCAATTCACAATCCACACGTAAATCGTATAAAAAGACATGTTCAGATGTCACTTTTCCGAATACGGGTATAAGCCATCAATTAAGAAACCTCTAATCTTGCGACCAGAGGCCTTGCTGCCGGATGTAGTTTATTGTCATACCCAGGATATTCAGGTCATGAAAAATATAAGAATAGTCAGGAATATTTATGGGGAAAGCTGCCTGCATTCGAAAAGAACTAAACTGAGCAAGTACATAATTTTCAGAAACGTGGTACCACCTTTTAATTACTGTTGTTCCCATGGCTCGTGGTGGTAGCACCTGTTAGGGTCCCCAATTACCAACAGTTTTCTGTAGTTGAAGCCATATAATTTCGTTCAAAATATATTTAGTTAAAGCTATAAAATTATGTTCAAAATATCTAGGCTTCAGCATTGAATAACCCATAGAGATGTTGATATGCCGCTAATCAAAATCAACCAACCAACAATCCATATTTATAGAACAATTACCAACAATACAAATGAGCAAAAATAAATTTTATCTTTAATTAATGGCATAAGATTGTGTTAATATTTAGATTTCAGCATTAACTCGTACAAACTGAAATCAAAATCAACCAACCAACAAATTCTTCATGTTGAGCAACGGTCCTACATTACTACAGACAGAACGGTCTTCCAAATCCAAAACTCCATCGCAAAGCATACGAACCACCAAGCCTTCACAACGGTCATACACCATCGCCGTAAAAGAAGCCGTTGTTCAATAGATTCCTTTTCATCACGATAACGGTCACATTCTGGGGGGGGGGACCAGTCTCACGATGCACCAAACTCTACCGACACAGCTCGCATCGTATCAACAGCCAGGTGAGGGATACTTTGCTTTTATTAAGGCATGTGAACTAGGGTCATAGTAAGTGATATTTTGACAACGTCAGAACATGTATCTTGATTAAACCCTCTCGCATGACTGTCATCTGACGCCCGATATAATGCCTTTCACGAAAATGGCCAGGTGTCAAAAAGGTCAGTCTTTACCCGAGAGAGAGGAATCTCTGTGCATACCAATGTTCGCAATGGTATGATTACTCGTTTCAGGAAAACGATGGGCCTCCACGTCATCCTCACGCACGCTTCTGAAAGCTGCAAAGGCTTTCTTAGTACCTTCCATTCAGAATCAACCATTATCATCATTTTGGGTAAACATCAGGCCTAAGAGATTTAGCCGTATGATGTACTACAAACCTCGGGACACACCGTGAGAGCCCTGTAACCCCAAAGATGTCGAAACAAGACTCTCTCTATCACAACTATTTTGGTTCTTCTTCTTCTTCTTCTTCTTCTTCTTCTTCTTCTTCTTCTTCTTCTTCATTATTATCCGTGTTTCTTCAGGGCGTAGGCGATCATGGCTCTCCAAAACTTCTTGTCCCTTGTAACTCTTAATAATTTTTTTTCTTTCTGTTATCTCTCTCCCAAACCCTGTTCCGCCATCCATTTACTTATTTTATGTATTGTTTTCCTCTGTCTCTCTTGCCTTCAATCTGTCCTGTGAGTATCAGATTTTCCGAACCCTCCTTCCTCATTATGTGTCCCAAAAACCTCAATTGTCTCTTCCTGATGTATAGTATAAGTTTCTGTTTTGTTTCTATTTTTTTTCTAAAACTTCGTCCATCTTCGGTCCATAGTATCCTCGGCTTCCTTCTGTAGAACCACATTTCTGTTGCTTCAAGTCTCTTTATCATCTTTATGGAGATTGTCCAGCACTCATTGCCATACAAAAGGACAGATATGACAATGAATGCCTGTTTATATATAGATCTATAGTCAATGCCAGATTTTATAAACGTATAATTAATACAAGTTTTGTTTAAATCTTTTAAAATTAATTCAGATTCTATGGTTAATCGTTTAATTGCAAATTCCTCTAACCAATTCTTCTCCAGCTGGAGATCAAAAACCAGACCAGATGCTGAGTTTCTTGAATGGCTTGTCCGTCCAAGTAGACCAGGAGCCCAATCGCATTCCAAAAGAATTATCACAGTTAGTTTGATCACTTCTTCCGACACAAACGACTGGATTTCTTTTCCTCGGCATCGTTAGAGTACCTGGCAGTTGTGATAGTATCAGAGTAAGACAGAGAAAGAACGTACAGCAAATGCGAAATTGGACAACCTTAAAAACTGTACATTATTTACATTATTCGTGCCATGTTTAATGGGTGTCATCTCCTGTTAATTTCCCTCTGAAAGTTCTCCACTGCCTCAACTGGGTATTGAACTCACACTCTTTGGGTCCTGTCACTGGATCTAACTAACGCCTTTATCCACTGTGCCATGTGTCCTTGAGTAACTGATAACTGACATCCATTATACATGGCAAGTGGAACTAGAACAGTCTACCCCAGTGAGCGAAATAAAGGGTTCAGTTCGACATTCCAACCACCTGAAGAAGGCCGGAGCGTACAACGGCCGAAACGTTGTCATAAATATGGCGGCAAAGGTGAGGACAATAGTCCGAATAATGTAAATAATGTACATAATAGCTCATCTCAGAAATATAGACAGATACTTAAAAACTGTATATAGTTAATATGAAAAGCTTCGATCTTAACCTATTGCCTTCTATAATAGCTCTGGTAGTCGTATGCAAGTAGCGAATCTAGAGGCGAAAATACAACTTGAATCCGATTACCGATTGGTCGAATCTATCGAAGATCTTGGATTGGATTGATCTTAAACGATCAGCGGGACATCACGGTCGACTTTCTCGATGATTATTCATGCTAAATGCAGATTATCTTAGAGCGTCTTATTCTTCATAGAACGTCTATTTAAAGACTATCAAATGACCCAGCATAGATAGCAATCGGTTTGCCAAGACCTTGACCAAAATCCTAATATAGTTATTTAATTATCACTAATCTCATTGGCACCATGTTTAGTCTTACGTGACAACTTCCTTAAACTCCTAATGAAACGTTAAGAAATATACTCGTTTCAGTAAGTTGTTGATCAGCGCAGTTATGGAAACAAAATGAAATTTGAAACTCAAGTAAACTTCGTTCAGATGACCATCGATTCCAGTCTCCCCCCACCCGTCCTGTAGGTAGATACTCTTGGTGTTATTATATGTTTAGACAACTAGGCCTACAATAATTACTAATAAATACTAATAAAAAGAAATAAGTGTAGTGTGATAAGTATAGGGATGTTTGAGTATGCAAATGTAAGTGTATGTTGGGTTGCGGGTAGTTGAGTAGTGCTTGTTCTCGAGAGACGGGGTGGGCGTTGAATGGTTGCTGTGGGTCTCTTCTTAGTTTTTTGGGCCACGAAACAAAGTGGCTGACTGAACCCTCTTTTCATAAGCACTGCCCTCAGCATAGTTGCAATATAAATCACACTACAGGTAGACTATCTGGGTGTTGAATAAACACAAATATACAGGTGTCATATTCTGATAAATTTACCAAATGCCGTTTGATTTATATACAAGTTTTAACCCTTTGATCCCTGACCACCGCTTTACCGGCAGTAGAGAAAAATGACGTAATGCCCAGCCACGGTGGGTAAACACTTGAAACTATTTTTTAGATCTACCGTGAAACATTACAATACATAGCAATACTTTTGCGAATTTTGACTCAGGAGCTCAGGCAGAAGGGTTAACATTGTTCAGAAACGCAAGGCTCAAATGGTTAATGTGAAAATACTAACTTGCATAATTAAAACAGACAAATGTATTGGGTATTTGTATGTGACAATTATATGTGAGATGACGCTGACCGAAAGCATATTTTTATAATTATACGATTAGACACATTCAATGAGAAAGATTTGCAAAGAATTGAAGAGACGAAAGTAAAAAGCAATTCGTAAAAACAAGCGTCTCCAGAGGAAATGTTAATAAACAATAATTTTAAGCAAATTTACTTCTCCATCCTGTTTTTAATTAACCCACCTTTTTTCCCGTCACAAAATGGCTTGGTAGAATATCTGGGCAGGCTGTAAAGTTCGCTGAATTGACCTTTCATTGACCTGAAATCAGCAAAAGGAATGATATTTTCTTTTACTGAAATTTTGACGCGTGAGAACTTATTTCATATTATGAGCGGGATTTAAAAAAAAAAAAAAAAATTCGGCTCAGTTTTCTCATTGCTGCTTAAATACGCGCTTTTCTTGTCGGTTACTGATTTTTGCCCACCTTGGAATTTTTTCTTTTTTTTTTTCATTTCAGTTTTCTTCCTTTTTTTCTCCCTCTATCTTTTTATCTCTTTTTTTCATTATTTTTTTTTTTTATCTATTATCTATTTCTTTTTATTTTTATTTCTCTCGCCATCTATCTGTCTATCTATTACGCCTGTTCATATCTATCTATCTATCTATCTATCTATCTATCTATCTATCTATCTATCTATCTCATTTGTTCATTTCCTTATTTCTTTCTTTAATCTATTTTTTATTTTTGCTCCTTCACTCATTTTCTTTCTTCCAATACCTTTTCTGTCTTTCTTTTTTCTTACTGTAATTTATATTTTCATATAATTCTTTCCATTTTTTAAATCAATTTCTTAATTCTTTCAACTTCTTCCTTTTCTTTCTTTCCTTTTCTTCCTTTCAAGTTGCACCTTACTTACCGTAGTTTTTTCTTTCTTACTTTCTATCTGCTTTTAAGTTGTTTCTTTTTAACTTTACTTTTCTTACATTCATTATTTCTTTCTTTAATTTTTTTCTTGCTTTCAAGTAGTTTCTCCCTTTTCTTCCTTTCTTTCTCTCTTTACTTGTTTGTTTCTTTTTTCCACTCTTTTTCTCACTTCTTCTTCTTCTTCTTCAACCGTATTTTCTCTTTCCTTTCTCTTTCACACTATTATACCTCTTCCTCACTTCCTTTCCCATAATCCCAACACTTTCTCCTCTTCCCTTACAGTTCCGGTGGATTTAGCGCTGAAAGTCAGAAAAAAAATACCTGTTTAGTTTAAGAATTCTGAAATTATTCGGAAGCAGAAATTGGCATATGTTTTATGCTTCCGAATAATTAGTAAATTGTTTTTATAGTGGTGTTCATCCTGTACAAGGCCCGGGTGCCACTCTATGTAGAGTGTTTATGCGGATATTTGTGGGTTCACTGGAAGAAGCTGTTCGAGTGGAACTTACATCTCACACAGGGAATACAAATGGAATGAAGATGGTACGTTACAATGGGCGAAGCATGGTGGGTTCCTAGTCGTGAAGTTTATGACTGGAGGAACGACGAAATGTAGGCCGTCTGAGCACTTTAGCGATGGAACAGTGAGAGGCTGTAGAGTGGAAAAGAATTTGTCACCCACATGGACATGGAGATATTTTTGGTCTCTATCGAGATTGCAAAATGAATACCGAACAACTCCTGCCCCTATATAGCAGCAGTACTCCGTTTTAGGCCTAATCGGGGTCTGGTGAAGGTAGAGGATAGCAAGGGTAGTGAGGTACAAGGAACTGACTATTTTCCCAACATCTTTACCTATGGATCATATCTACGAGCTCCACTCGAGGTCTGCGTTGATTTTATGGCCCAAGAGGCGTTCAAGACACGGAGCCTCCCTGAGGGAACATCTGTTCATCGTGAGTGGTGATAGATCAGGGTCCAATTGGCAATGATGGAATTTCACTAGTTTAGTTTTAGAGGCATTGAATGTAACCAGCCAGTCCCCCTCCCCCACACTGAAATGTTAGGGCTGGGTCAGAGGAGAGATCAGCTGCTAAGTTCTGATCGTCTAGAGTTTGTTGGGTGCACTCATATACTGGTGTATCAGGATCGGAATTTACTTTTAGGCAGATCATTTATGCAAAGTAAAAAGAGGGTTAGTCCGAGTAGCGACCATTGATTGCTAGGGCCCCGGAGGACTGAACATTAACAACTACTTTTAGGAATCTACCTGTTAGGAAAATCTTAAAATACCAAATCTCTTTAAACGAAACTTTAATAAAAGGGAAACATGTTAGACTGGGATACATTTCCTACTTGTTTTTTATTTTATTTTATCACACACACACACACACACACACACACACACACACACACACACACACACACACACACACACACACACATATATATATATATATATATATATATATATATATATGGTTGTATATTTAGGCAGCAATCCTTCCTTTATGCATGTTTCATTAAAAACGGCAGACAAGGTACTATGGTTAAGCTTTTTATTTAATTTTTCTTGTGTTCGAACAAAAGCTTTCTTTTCTGGGCAAAGGGTTTGTAAAAACTGTCCAAATGTTTTATATTTCCGAGCGCTTTCGGCTATACCTTTAGCCATTATCAAGGATGATTCGATTTTTCAGCTTAATTGAGTGTGTGCGTTATGTGTATGTCTTAGTGTGTGGTAGGGATGTTTTAATTTCCGAATACGGTTAGCACATTGTGGCCTTGTTTGTAGTTAATATTAAGAGTTGTTTTTTTCTTTTTTATTATTAAAGCTTCCATTATTTTTAGTCTTTATTTGCAGATGGATGCAGTTAATATATTTGTCTTTTCTACTAGTATGTTTCTAATGGAGTCTGGTAAATCTGTGGGTGTGTTTAAATGGGTTCTAATGGAGCTGTGATCAGATAGGTGTAACGTAAGACGTCTGGATAAGCATGTAGTTGTGTAACCGATGTAATTATTTATGAATCCGGTTTGATCAGGAACACAGTTTCTTAAGGGGCATTTGAACTCATAGATAATGTTCGTTCTTTGTCATTTTGACCTAGCTGGTGTGTTGTTATTTTTGAGGATAAGGTTAGCTGTCTTAATTTTTTTTATATTAGATAATTAATTTGATTTTTTTATTCGGATCAGTAGGAGTAGTATATTTCTTTATAATATGCCATAGAGAAGATTTGTCTTGTTTGTTATTTGGTTTTTGTAACAAATGTGTATGCGATTTTTGGCTGTGTGTTCACTTTCGTTATTACTTGCTTTGGAGAGAAATATAAAACATTTGTTCTTACACACCCTTTGTCCAGAAAAGAAAGCTTTTGTTCGAACCAAAAAAAAATTAAATAAAAAGCTTAACCGTAGTACCTTGTCTGTCATTTTTAATGAAACATGCATATATATATATATATATATATATATATAAATATATTGTTCTACTGCAATTAAGCTATCCGAGGTTTTTCAAAACGAGTACCACATTTATATATATATATATATAATATATATATATATATATATACTGCAATTAAGACTAATTTTATTCAGGTTTTCTTTTATTCGTACAAGTATTTTCCTTTCTGGGTATAAAGTGTGGAAAAACGGTCCAAGTGTTCTATATATCCGAATGCTTCTGACTATTCCATTAGCCATTATCAAAGATACTTTTTAACCAAATATGTAGTTTTTTTTTTCATATATTTATCTGTAGCGGGGGAAATAATTTTTTTATTTTACAAACACGGTCAGTTTGTTTGGGGTGAAATGATTAAAGAAATATTTTCTGTGTAAAACGCAGGGAAAACTAAAGTTTCATAGGAATAAGGAAAGATGCCTTTCAGAAACTTAGTTTTTTGTTAAACAAATTGCTAATCCAATACAAGGCCCAAGAGACACTCAAGGTAGAGGGTTACTGAAGGAAGAGGTTGTATGAGTGGTAAGAGTAGTAGAAGTACAGTTTATGTAATGATTGACCCTCGACTTGAAGAGGTTAAGAGAGAAACGATCGGGTAAGTATCTTCTCAGGAGTCATTTTCACAAAGTAGACGTTCAGGAGATATGTTGTCCGAATGAAACTTCCTTCTAACCTCTTGAATACAAAAGTAATGCGAATGATTCGTCCCATTTTAAGTGGAGTGCTGGGTGCTTAGCTGTTGAATTAGTGGAAACGTACATGTCATTAGAAAAACAAAGAAAACATTTGTGAAGTCTTACATCATATCGAATTTCTTATATGCCAGTGAATGATTGACAAATTCCTCAGCGATGAAAAATAAACTTGATGCAACAGAGATGAGCTTCTACTAACAAACTCTGAGAATACCAAGTTAGGAAGGATTGGTTGATTGATTTTGTTTAGCGGCTTTTCAACACATCTGTGGGTTTTTTTCAGGCCGAAATCTAAATATTTTGAACACATTTTTATGGCTAAATATATTTTAAACGCAATTGTATGCAATACTAAATATATATATAGTGTATACCTTCAATTGCAGATAAAATTTATTTTTATTTATTTTGCTACAAATTGTATTGTTGGTCATTGTACTATAAATATGGATTGCTGGTTAGTTAGTTGGTTTGTTTAGTGGCATATCAACACTTCTATCGGTTATTTAATGCCGAAATCTAAATATTTTGAATAAAATTGTATGCCTTCAACTACAGAAAATGTATTGTTGCTAATTTTATATAAATATGTATTGCTGGTATTTGTACTATAAAAATGTATTTTTATACTATCACAGTGTTTTGTTTTTGTTTGGTGGGGGTCTTCACTATCTGTCCATACCTAGGACCCTAACATATGCTACCACCCCGAGTCAGGGTGTTCCCGGGAGCAACAGAAATTAAGAGGTGTTGCCACACTTCTCAAAACATCTCCCGATCAGATGCCTTGCTACCGGATAAAGTTTGTATTGTTGGTCATTTTAGTATAAATTTTTACTATAAATATGTATTCTTGGTAATTTAAAAAAAATGTATCGTTGGGATTTTTATGTATTTTTATATTCTCATAGTTTTGTTTTTGTTTGGGGTTCAATATTTGCCCACACCTTAACAAGTGCTACCACCCGGTATCAGGGTAGACCTTGGAACAACAGCAATTAAAATGTAGTTCCACGTTCCTGAAGCCGGATGTAGTTTATCGTCATACCCAGGACTGAACTCATATGGTATGTATTTCGGTGTTTCCCTCTTTTGTTTTTTCATTATGTCCAAAGAATGTTACATTTTCCAAACCCTCTTTTCTCATAATGTGTCTC
Organism: Acanthosepion pharaonis; assembly: GCA_903632075.3. NCBI lineage: Eukaryota > Metazoa > Mollusca > Cephalopoda > Sepiida > Sepiidae > Acanthosepion > Acanthosepion pharaonis. Next base: position 1,061,746 of record CAHIKZ030000172.1, read on the forward strand.
GGAAATTGACTCGATATCGCTAAGCAGGACTGATTTTCCTTTTAATTCTGTTAGCTGACTACACGTGATATCATTCATTATTAAATAATCATTCTGATTGAAATAATGCGATATTTTATTCGGGTTCAACATAATATTTATTTAAGCGAACGAGATTTGATTAATTTTTAGGCGACTTTAATTTTCCACGCCAGTACTGACCACTGATTGCCATCAATTTTCCCTTTTTCTAACACGGGGAAATAAAGAATAAAAAAAAATGAAATATGTAAAATTGACTATGTTTATTTTTTTTCATACTTAATAAACACAAATTGTCAAAGTTTGTCGAAGTTTAAAAAAATATTTTTTTCGTTTTTATCTTTTCGCAAACTCAGTAAACGTTTCATATGTACCGACCTTCATTTTGAAAAGATGTCTAAGTCCAGCTTCTGAGGTGCAAAACTTTCAGCTACTACTTGGAATATACATATATTTTCTCCTTGCGAAAATCTACGAACACAAATCCATCTTATAAACTATTACTCACATCGCAAAAACAGAAAAACCCAGAATAATTACACGTAATTACTTACCCACCTAATGTTCGTAATATCCGCGGTATGCGCTATCAAAATAATATCCGCGGTATGTGCTATCAAAATAAAAACAAAATCCCGTTTTAATTATTAAGGTTATAAAAATGTCCATTATTAATTATAGTTTTATTCGTGAGCAACTCATTACTCCTTCTTGGCCTCACGTTTTCTACGGACAAGTAGTGGAGTGTATATTATTAAATCAATTGCGATGTCTGTTATTTGCTTTTCTTGAGTCGCCCCAGTCAATTTTTTTATCGTCAGTATGAATCTTGTATATTTATAAGTGTACCGTTCGTCCGTGCATTAAATATTGCTACCATATTTGGTCTCGTCCAAAAAAGAATCTGTAATGTTATTGGTTCTAACCCGGCATCTCGGTCACGTCACAGCATCTCGTCAGTTTTCCTTCTGCCGTGATGTGGCTTCCGCCTGTCTTTTCTATCAATATTATCATGGCAGTTTTTCTAATGAGCTCTCCTCCATTGTATCTTGACCTCATGTACTACTACACTGGCAACATGGTCTCATCGTTTTATTGTGGAAATAGTTAAACATAATCGCAAGTTCTATTCTAATAGTTTCTTTTCTCGCACTTTTCACTCCCGATCTCTTATTTCCCTGGTGTCTACAATCTTCTGTCTTTCTAAATTATGTTCTTTTATTGCCCTTTCTCCTCAATAAAGCCTTTTCATTCTCTTCCACTCCTTGTAACTTCTATTATCGTCTTGTTAGAGGTGAAAAGTTTTTAAAAAGACCTTAATGCCAATCATCCGACAAAATAGGAAGAAGGGTATGACAAGAAGCCGTTTTCTGATTGGTTTTTATATCAATAATTTGGCAAAATGATCCTAAGAGTCGAGAACAGTTGTCAGGATTTAGGATGGCACTATGATGATGACAGTCTTTGTAGGAGAACGGCAAGAAAACAGTGACATAAAGTAACAGCGAGAAGAATGGACTATTTACTGTCAGAAAATTTACAAATTGTGTCGTCAGAATCAAACAGATCTAGAAAATTAAGCACGTAGTCTATTAACCGACAAGAATATGACACCGAAATCTGAAGCAGCATTGAAATACTAAAATATAACATCCTGAAATTAACGATGTTTTTTTAAATCAATTTCACTCCAGACAAAGCGAAAATTGTTTTTTGTTGTTGATTTTTTATCATTCAACAATATCAACAACAGTTTTTTTTACTTTCCTTTATTACTAATTTGTTAATGACATTTATTAATTAATTTATTAATTTATTAATGATATTAATTAATTTATTTATTTATTAATTTATTAATGACATTTATTAGACATTAAATGACATCACAGTTAATTTTAATTCCATTCCTTTGGAGAATCAACTAAAAGTTTTTAAAATTCTGTATTAATTTGTAGCGGTTAAGTGATAATGATATTAAGTAAAAACTATATTCACTAGCCATAAATTTACTAATAATAAATGGAAAAGCTTCTTAAGATTCAGCAACCTGAACCATTTTAAAAAGAATATTGAATTTTGTGTGTGTGTGTGTGTGTGTGTGTGTGTGTGTGTGTGTGTGTGTGTGAGAGAGAGTGTGTGTATAAAAATGCTGATTTTTGTAAATACGGATGTCCCTACACGACATAATCAGAAAATAAGTGCGGTAACTATAGTAAAGTTAACATTTCTTGGTAAATTTCTAACATTTCCTCCACGAGCGAAATGAGAAGATGCCTTTGATTAAAAGAAAAAAAAATCATTTCATCACCAGTTACCATCGCCTACTTATGTAGAAAGTATTGTAACATGAAAGCTTTTGTGTAGCGATTTCAATGTTTTTTATTATAATCTTTTTTTATATATATATATATATATATATATATATATATATATATATATATATATATATATATTGCCATGAGTCATATAATAACATAATGGGTTGTACGAGATCCAATGAAACCAATTTCATTTAGTCAACATGAAGGAAATATCAAGTAAACTCAGTAAATGTTGAAATGAACACAAACGACATCTCTTGAAAAATAACGGATAAATGCTCATGTGTGTGCGTCTGTGTGCATGCGTGTATATGCACGCGCGTGGGTGCATAGATAAATAATCATTTCTGATGCACAATAATAAGTGTCACCGTTCAGCATTGTTTTACTTCATTCTTCTTCAAGTGTGGTGCGTCCACTGAGAATCGAACTCCTTTCTCTCGGTTTGGGAAAAAGGAGAGCCCGATATGTGCGTTTGTGTGAAGATAACGCATTAAGAGTTAAGTTTGAAATGAATCAACTGCCAGGAAAGATGTGTTAATCACACTGTTGTCCGAAAGGAAATGAACGACTTTTCCCTAAACGGACCCATATCCTGCATCCGGTTTAGACTTCCGGCGGCAGTTTGTGACATCCGGTAAGTTAAACTTGTACAAACAGAACGTTCATTTAGTCGACAATTGATACGAAACACTCGTCAACATCTTACAAGGTATGCATCTCCCCTTATTTATTTATTTATTTATTTATTTATTTATCTATCTATCTATCTATCTATCTATCTATCTATCTATCTATCTATCTCGGTATATTTATATGTCTGTATTCCGTTGGATAAATACGTCTTTGTATGTAAAATAACACATACCTACACGTACACACACACACACACACACACACATACATATATATATATATATATATATATATATATATATATATATATATATATATACGCATTATGTGTAGGTATGTGTTATTTACACATAATATATACAACTATATATATATATATATATATATATATATACTTGTATAAATTATAAAATAACACATACCTATACATAATACGTACAAATATATATTTTACATACAAAGACGTATGTATGTGTGTGGGGGTAAGTGTGTGTTTGAATTGTGTTCCACTAGGTATATATATATATATATATATATATATATATATATATATATATAGATAGATAGATAGATAGATAGACCTAGTGAAAAAAAACAATATATATATATATATATATATATATATATATATATATATATATATATATATGGTGGAACACAATTCAGACACACACTTAAACGCACACATACAGATGCATATATATATATATATATATATACATACAATTTAAATTTTAATGACAATATGATGAAATGGTAAATATTGTCTTATATATGTTTCATTTTTATTGAGTTTATTTTAATTATTTAAATTTGATTTTGGTTTTGATTTATTTATGACTCATTATTTTATTTTATTTCAAACACGCTGTTGCTTATGACCATATCAGGTTGAAAGACCGAACATAACATCGAACCTGGTAAGTACCGAGGTGCAGTGTAAAAAAACATTTGCTTCTGAAATTCTAGCAAAAATCCGATAATTGTCGGATTTTCATGAAACTTTCTGGATTTTATTCAAAACTGAATGAAATTCTTTTCTTTTCTTTTTTTAGAAAATCGTGGTAAAATATTTTTTTTAGATCTGTTACCCTTAACACTTATTTAATTTTATGAAAGTTCAAGAATTTATTTTGTGGCAATTAATGTTTATATTAATTATAAGGACAATTCCCACGAGAATTTTTTTTTGTCAAACAGGATCCCCAGTTCCAGAAAATCTGTTCTAAATCATAAAATAATAATGCAATAAAATTGCTGAATTTTTATAAGAATTGTTTTTATTTTTAAAAATTTTAATTAGAATAATTTATAAACTTTAAAATCTTAAATCTTTTTTTTTTACGACAATATGGATAAATGTATGAACAGCTCATAAAAACACCTACATATATGTTAAAATGCTTTTCTGTGATATCTTAAAATAAAGTAATATTTGTTTTAATTAAACTTTAAATCAATTAATACTCCTCAAATAAAGTTTCATAAAATATATTTTATTTTTGAAAGTTTTTCTTTCTGGGAAATAAAGAGAATTATATTCTGTTGACAGATTTGTCAATTTTACTGATTTTAGCGATTAAAAATTATCATTCCAATCAATTTAATTTCGGTTAAATTCGATTTGAAAAAGAGCAAAGTGTTTTGTTTATTAAAAATATTAAATTTAATTTATTAGCTTCAAATTAAAACGAAAATAAAAGTTTCAAGAACGATCTTTAAGTTTTAAAATGTATTTTAAGCCTTGGGCATCTCTTTTTATGCAAGCACACACACGCACGCACGCACACACACACACATACACACACATATATATATATATATATATATATATATATACATTTTTGTTACAGTAAGGTTCACCCTGTACAAGGCCCGAGGTCACTCGATGTAGAAGTTTAAGTTATGGGGTACTTTATATGGATTGGAGGGGAAGATAACAGTTAACTGCAGACTTGAACAGGTTAAGATTGTAGCGATCTGGGGAACATCTTCTTGGGAGTCGGTTTCACAGAGCATTGTTCGCGGGAAGAAGCTGTTCGAATGGAACTTACTTCTCACCAATGGAATACATAGGACATGTGGGTGGTTTGCTACTATGTAAATGGCATGGCATGTCCTTGCTGTGATGGTTTGAAATGGTTGGACCAGGGAATGTAGTTCGTCTGAGAACTTTCCGTGAAAGTAGCAATAGAGCAACGAGAGGGGCTTGTCACATCCCGCCTGAGAGAGAGAGAGAGAGTGGTTGGATAGTGGAGAATAATTCGTCACCTACAAGCTTTTGGTCTCTATCAAAGCCGGAGAGTGGGGTCTGGCCATTTCCCGCCCAAATATGGCAATAATACTCCATTTTTGGGGATGCTCTTGCTCTTGTGAGGCCATTGTATTTGTACTTGTCTTTTTATATATACTAGCTAGAAGAGACAAATATTTTATATATACATGCTGGAAGAGACAAATAAATGCCTTCAGGACATTCCTTCTGATGTTCTTCGACGAGGTAAATGTAAAAAAATTAAATCAGTTTTGTTCAGGGACGATCCCTCTTTTTGTTTACCCATCCCTGTATAGAGCTCTGAAATCAAGTTCCTCTGGGACACTGGTAGCCTGTCTCTTAACACAACAATCAAAAGTGAGATGGGTCAAGTCTCAATGGGACAGGCCTTCGGTGTTTTAACCCGGGAAATGTTTAATGCAGATACCCAGACCTCATCAGACTAATCATGGCTCTCTGGTTGGCTAGTATAAATGGCCGAGGCGTCTCGACGTGAATCTCTGTTGTGTACAGGAGAACCGGTTTGTCTGAGAGTTTTGTCCTCTGTTCAGCCTATTTTGATGGATGCTCGAGTGGTGTTTTCTGGCTAGTGAGCAAATCTTTGATTGCGGCGTGTGCTCTTGTCTTCACAGATCCTTGCGAGCTGGATATTTCCATAAGTCTCCTTGTCTCACTGGGGTTTTTAGCACCCAGTAACCATGTGCAGCAGCCTGATTTGTTTCGGTGGATCGAGCCGTTTCTGACGACATCTCGACGGGTAGTTTTAGCGGTCGATTGGAATGCCGTCCTTGACCCTGATATAGATCATATACGGGAAAGATCGGGTACTAACAATCCCGATGTGAAGCCATTTCGGGACTTTATCGACAAGTTCGATCTTATCGATATGTATCGTAATGAGCATCCCCGCCCCGACGGTAGTGTTTGACTTGCACTAATAGGGGCAGCTCGGCCCCGATGGTGCGTTCTAACTACTTCGACCGAGCTCTAGAAGACAGTCGATGCTGGGCTCTTAGGTTGTCCAAGTTTCCATTCGATAGTTTACTCAGATCATAGGCTCGTCCGGGTTGATGCAAACTTATATAAGCCTAAGGTTAGGATGGCTGCCTACTAGAAATTGAACGCATCATTATTTGGTGAACGAGGTTTCCATGACCAGCTGCTAATTATGCTACAGCGAGAATAAGTGGTGTGATTTAATGAAATCTAAAGTTATGTCCTTTGTTGCTGATTATGATCACTAACTCAATCTAATTAGGTTAGCAGCACAAACAGCATATGAAGCAAAAGCTGATCGGCAATTAAATCCCGTAATAGTGGGGAAGTATCCTTAGGTAGGGTGGAGCTGGCCTCCTTGCCTATCACGAAGGATCAATCTCTTGTGTTTGATCCTTTCTTCGTTAAAGATCAGAGGTTACGAGACGGTAACAGGGACCAAGATCTACCACGATAAGCCCGTTGGCTTGCGGTTGGACGCATGGAAGAAAGTTCTTCCCGGCTCTTTCCTCTGGACGGATGGGCCGGTCAAGATACTCGGCGTCTGGTCCGGTGCTTGAATTGTATTGGTCGGAGGTGCGGGTGAGGATTGAGGGCGCAGTTCGTATGTGGTCCAGGAGGAATCTTTCCGCATATCTACCCAATTCCCCTTTACCGACTCTTCGTGCTTCCACTCCCGTATGTCATACAATTAGTTAGGGTCTTCTAATCCTTCTTGTGGGAAGGCAAGATTCTTAAAGTATGTAGGGAGAGCTATTACCTCCGCCCTTCTGAAGGCGCTCTGGGTATGCCTAGCGTTGAGATTCGCCACCATATGCTTCGTATCGCCTTCCTAGATCAAATCTGTTTGCAAGCGGATGGAGATGACGAATTCTGGGAGGAAGACGCCAATAAGACATTTCGTCCTAAAGAAGTGTGCACTCATGTGAGGTAGAGGCCCGCCGTTTACCCCGAAGCTGGGGCTCCTTCTTTTGAGAATGCCGGTTAGACCTCAAGTTCCTCTTACGGGTGACAGATGGCCTCTCCGACGTTGTCCAGTAAGGCATTATATTAGATATTAGTTAGGGGTCCGTTCAAGATGGCCTGACTGTCGAGCTTTAAAGAAGCAGGGTGGTCGGTCGCTCCATATGGCCTTGGGCGCCTGGGTTGAAATCCCACAGTAATGATGAGGCATCACTTACATGGCTGGTAATGCGAAGGGACCTCTGGGTCATCAAACAAATTTTTTCAGCGGGTTGGGAAATTCTCCCAAATGCGTTTGCTGCGATAACTCAGTGGAGACTCTGGGGTACGCCTTCTTCCATTAAAAGGTCGTAGTCCAGTTGTGCTAGTTTATTGAAGAGATCATGGTTCGCATTCTGTCCGAAAAATTCTTTGACTTTAAGGCCAGTTCTATTTGTAGCAATGTGGTACCGCCGTTAACTAAAGCTGAGCACTATGTGTTCTTGTGCTTACTAGGTGTTATGTGTGTCGGGATATGGACAACGCGACAGAAGGAATTCTATGGAGTCGAGAAGTTTACCTCTTCCCAACTGATCTTGTTCTTTAAGCATCAGCTTAGTTAAGATCAGGACAGAAAGGCGATGGCTTCCTTCATCAGAATTTCGTAACGAGTGCGTGAATCTTACGCCTATTTGTCGAGTGAAAGTAGCCGACGTAAGAGTGTCATTTTGATGACAGGTAGGCATCAAGATATTGTAAACCCTGTATTAAACTTTGGCAAGCCCTCCCAAAATTGATTAGCTTAGGCATGTTTCACTTTTAGTTTTTATGCCAAGTTAACTTAGCTAGGGAATGTATATTCATTGGCCCCTTTTATTTTTGTTTCCTCTTTCTTTAGTTTCATTTCCCATCCCAGCTGCCCCACCCTCGTTAGGTGACCAGAAATGTCAGTTCTCTGGTGGATACGAGACACTTTTTTTCGTTCTTCGAGTGTTTTTTTTTGTATTTGTTGTCGTGTCTAGGTGAATGTGTACTTGTGTGTATGCTTGGTCGAATCACTGGTTTTAATTTATCCAAATCCCGCGTAAATTTCGTCCAGTTAACTGATATTTCTGCCACAATTACGCATTGTGTTTTTTTTATTATTATTACTAACAGAATTTTGTTTCTTGTATTATGCATAGTGTAAATATTCGTTGGGGTTTTCATTTTTAAAAGTTGTTATTTCTATTCCCCACCCCCATAGACAAATTTTACTAATGGCACTAGTTAGGACCTCATAGATTCTTTGAGGTATTATGGTTGTGGCAAGGGTGGTAAGTAAGAATGTGGTGTTTTGTGCAAGGAATATTGTATAGTTTGTTTGGGTCAGTGGTTGTGGCCAGCTAAGTTTTTAAGATAAGATAGATGAAGACCAGCCTTCTCCATCCACACTTTTGGCCTTGTGCCACATTTTTTGTATTTATACGAAAAATAAATAGTATGGCCTGGCGAATGCGTCCAGCATGAAACAGACTGTCGCCTTTGGGTGTTGACTTCAATGTTTATTTTATATTTACATACGCCCTATTCCTGATATTGAGCAGTTTAACCCATAAATATAGCATATCTTAAAACTATATTTTATCATATAGATGGCTATGGTGTCCTCCCTCTAAAGAGTCTATGTTGGACACTTCCGCCTACTATAAGATTAGTAGGAGAGAAGGCCTTGGTAAAACAGTCGAATAGATTGAACGCTGGGTCATCCGACACACACTAACTAGTTATGTAATACTCTTCTGTTATACTTACTGTTTAATATATAATATATCTGTAAAACTTGTTTTGTTATTTCTTTAACCATTTACTTGGTCACAGCATCTTTTTAATTTTTCTTTGGCGTATTTTTTTAATGTGAGCCACGCCACTCTGTTCAATGTTTTTCGAATCCTCTCTGACGCTCACGAAACGTTGGCACCTGAAGAAGAAATTACATTCGCTTCGTACTTTAAACATTACGAGGACTTATACAATACGGATTGTGCAAGTTGGGCTGACCATAAAAAGGTTCGCCTACTCCTCAAGAAATTAGGCACAGCAGAATATACTAAGTTTGTTAAATATATTTTGCCTAAGAAAACTAGCGACTTGAAATTTAAAAAGGCGGTTCAATCATTGACAGAACTCTTCAGTCCAAAAACATCACTGTTCCACAAGCGTTAAAAATGCATGAATCTCGTCCTCGTCACTAAGATATTGTGACCAAGTAAATGGTTAAAGTAATGACAAAACAAGTGTTACAGATATATCATATATTAAACAGCAAGTATAACAGAAGAGTATTACATGACTAGTTAGTGTGTGTCGGATGACCCAGCGTTCAATCTATTCGACTGTTCTACCAAGGCCTTCTCTCCTACTAATCTTATAGTAGGCGTAAGAGTCCAACATAGACTCTTTAGAGGGAGGTCACCACAACATATATATATATATATATATATATAAGTTCGATTGTTAAATGTTATTGACTTTGTCTTTTGCTTACCTACAAGTAGAGAGATGTTATTTGGGGAGCAAGTGAGTGTAAATCTTATCGAATCGTTTGAAATAGAAGGCTTTAACATTTTCTGGCCTTTGTTAAGATCAATGAAAACCGCGCACGTCATTTATTATTTTCAACGATTTTTCCCTGTGTTTGTCATGAAAACGTGACAGTTCTTGTCATTTTGAAGTTCAAGGAAGATTATGGACGCTGATAGTTTATAATTGCTTTTTTTTATCCTTTTAACTCTTCATTTGTATATTTTAACCACTATGGTTTCAAATTCAGCGTTTTCATTAGTCGATGATAGTGACGTCAAAGATGACAGTCTCCGGGTTGGGCAAGTGTATCTGACTCTTGTTAAATACATTTAAGGCCAATTTACACGGCTGATGTTGAGTTTATTTCGTTTAGTTTTACATATATTTCATTGTAAAAGCCATTAAGATCTTTTTGTAGTTTGTTTTATTTAGTGTAAATACTTTTTTATGAGTAGAAGCCGCATGGAAGTTAGGATGCCATCACCTCCTAATCTGTGTTGATTGATGTGTGCTTTGTCTGATAGGTGGCAGGTTAGACAACGGGAGAGTGTGGTGGTAGTATAACAAACATACGAACTGGGAGAGAGAATCCTCAAAAGGATAAAAGAATGCCTAGATAACCATTAAGAATATCATATGCAGACATACATTTCTTATCGATTACAGTGAACATGTAAGACAAGTCATCTACTATAAAAAAAAGATACCATCTTAACTGAATGGCAACACAAAATTACAGAACTTGTTTACACATGAAGGCTTAAAAGTTATCGACATCTAATGATCAAATTTAAATGGGAGACGAGAAGAAATATAGAAAAGTAATTTACACACATTTGGGTAATGAAAGGTTAAATGTTGCAATGGATCTAACGGGAAGTGGGTAACTAAATGAATAGAAAAAAATAAGTAAATAGTAGATATGTTCGAATCTCGTCGGGTTCAGAATCATCTCCAGTCTTTTGGAAAGGAGTAGATGTGTATCCCTTGTGTTCTGTTTAGGATTGGGTTTCCGGTTCCTTCTAAACTTCAACTCTATACTCCTGATGTCTCTGCCTGAACTTTGAAATATTATTCACAAATTATCTTTCTGCTTCCCCAATAGGAATAGATAGGTTCGCTTATTGTCCAGCCCGCAGTCCTCTCCTGTCTTTTGAACAGGAGTAGAGTTTTGTCACTTTTTTCCTGTTTAAGACTGGCTTTACGATTCCTTGTAAATTCTTCTCATTCTTTTTCACTCCCAGTAGCCCTTTGAGTATTAGTGGCATAATAGCCTTACTTGGGGTTAATCGATTAAAAAAAAGAAAAAAGCTATTGTATCTAAGGTGAGAAGTGTTATTGTTTGGTAATAAAATAAAAAAAAAATGCAACATGTTTCGTCCGTTAAAATGACTTCATCAGACTAAATCAATATTTCCATTGCTGAATTTTTTATAATAATATTTACCCTGGACAAAAGCCAATTGATGTAGACACTTACAGAGTAAGAGACACGGTTTATGGGGAGATGTAGGGACGATAACCTTTAACCCTAGTGTTGAGCAGGTTAGAATTACAGTGATTAGGGAAGCATCCTCTTGGGAGCCGGTTTCACAAAGCGGCAGTTCGTAGGAAGATGTTCGAGTGGAACTTACAACCCACAAATCCATTACGAATGGTGTGAAGGTGATTCGCTACAACGGGCGTGGCATGCCGAATCTTAAACATAGAGGTTAGAACCGGCGGGACTAAGGAATGTAGCTTATCAGAATACTTACCATGGAAATAGCAACAGTTTGAGGGAAAGGGGTTTATAGCGTGGAAAATAATCACCCACAAGGACGCGGAGACGTGTTTGAACTCTATCAAGATGGGAAAGTGAAGACTGGGCAACGGCTGCCCATATACGTCAGTGGCACTCCATTTTCAGTCTGATCTGGCTCTTGTCGAGGTAGGTGATAGCAGGTAGAGTCAGGTACTTACTGAAGAAGCACAGGGACTATAATTTGTCCAGCATCATTAGCGCTGGATCCTGTGTATGAGTTCCACTTGAGGTTTTGGTTGAGCAATATGCGCTCAATGTACGCGGCCTCTCTGAGAGGACATCTGCTCATCACGATAGATGAAAATTCACGGTCCGCTTGATGAGGCGAGCAGAAAAATATAAAAGAAAATTACGCATAGAAAGGAAAGGTTGAAAATTTAAAGACTCTGAATTTTAAATTTTAAAATTTTGGGCGTTCGACGTGTCTAAATGTAAAGGCTGAACCGTGTTCATTTAATTTCTCATATAGATTTTGTTTTTATCGTTTTTTTTAAAATATGTCATACTGCGACAGTAGAACATTTGTTAAGAAAACATGAAATATTTTAAGAGCTTGTAAGCAAATATACAAGTATTTTACAGTTAATTATTATATTAGTACTATATTTATTGGTTTGTTTTCTTTTGCTCTTAAAAAAAAAAAAAAAAAAAACATAAAAAAACACCCTGTCTTATTCGCATGTAGGAAGATCAGTACAACCAAGCATACCCAATCTATAACATTGAATAGCCCAAGTGAAGTCTTGATTAGTTGCCGTTTTCTGGGTGAACTTATATAAAGCACGTCCTAAAGCTAGTAGCAAATTTAATTTGGGTGCGGGCCGAATACTGATCATATTCGGTCAGGTTGCCCATCGAAGAAGTCTGTTGTTTATTTAGACCCGAAACTTCTAGTGACATGGGAGCAACAACACTGACGATACATTTACAGTCGACACTTAAAGGCGTAATTTTAATTTACTGATACAATGCTACTAATTAACCCATAGCTGGTGGGAGAAGAGGTAGATTCATACCTTTTCCAACGGGATTTCCGCATATATATATTACAGCAACTGGTATTCCTATGCAGTCACCCATCTAGGCACTGACCAAGCTTGACATTGCTTAACTTTGGTGATTGTATGAGATCCGGTGTTTTAACGAGGTATGACCGTAAACCGTCTTTTAAAGGAACCAACAATATTCAGCCATCATATTTAGCTTGAAGCTGCCATGCTACCTCTGTTTCATGTCAAATATATCTATCTTGCGGAACCTCTAAGCAATCGATATTAGAATGTAAGGCACACATCGTAAGAGACACACAACAAGCCATTCTTTGATAGACTGTTAGTATGTCTTATTAACTCAAAATAGTTTTCGTTTTTATGAGACCTAAGAAACATCTGTAGAATTAGTACGAATAAATCTCATTCACTCAAGGGGATACTAATTTATTTGGCTAAGTCATAATTAATATCCATTTTGGGGAACCAATTGCCATGACTAATACATCATCCCATCTACTAATCATGGGTGGAAATTAAGAATACATTTGGAGGACACCAAGCATAAGTTAGTTATTATGTACGGCAGTGTCAACGTATTCAGTGAATTAAAAGGAAAAATATTCTTCTTCTTCTCTACGACGACGAAGGTCGCAAATAGCAAGAATAACACGGAAAAACAATTGGTATTCAGCTGGTCTGTGATATCCTAACCGCCATATTGACATTCACCCTACAGCAACCGATTATTGACTTTCTCGATCGCTGAAAAACGCTTTGACCGGGAATTTTTTTTTAATTTTTTCACATCAAAACATGCGGAATTTTACTGAAAAGTTATCAAATAGCTCCCTAATGAAGTGGCAACAAGTCATTGCAAATAATGTTGAATATATATATATATATATATATATATATATATATATATATGTGTGTGTGTGTGTGTGTGTGTGTGTGTGTGTGTGTTTATAATTTTAATAAAATATAATTGTACTTTGTTATTAAAGATTAAAGTTGATAGACCAAAATGCAAATGACTCCTAACTCAACTTAATAAAACAAAGATAATTTTGAATATAAAGATGCTGTGCCTATATCTCAGAAATCTGACTTACATTTGTTTTAGTTTTACGGCTTATCAACCCTTCATGGATTATTTCGGGTTCAAGAGTTCGCTTATAGTAGCCGGTGTCCCCAAATGGTCACCCATTTAAATACTGAGCGGGTTCGACAAGCCTTAACTTCGGTGATCGAACGAGAAACATTTTATTTTCAGCGCGATTGGAGATTTCCTGATTTACTTGAACAATTCTGAGTAAATCATCAGGATTCTACTTAGTCCAGCCCCAATCATCGAACTAGTGAATCATTTTTTCTTATATCCACTATAAGACCAATGCCTACTGCTGTCTCATCTGGTCTATTGCTTCTGGTATGTATTTAGAGATTCCTGATAAAATTCAAAGAATCTGCAATATTATTGATCTTCACCTGGAATCTCGTCTTCAGTCAATTTTCCCACTGCCGTAACGTAACTTCCCTGTGCCTTTTCTATAAATAATTTAATAATGATAAGCGCAGTACTAGATTGGCGGCAAGGTCTCATCATTTTACAGTTGAAACTGTTTGATGAAACAATAAGTTCTTTGCTCACAGTTTCTTCTCTCGCACTTCTCGCTTGTGGAACTCTCTTCCGGTTTTTTGTTTCCCAGTCAACTTTGATCTTCAAAAATTTAAATGCAATGTCAATCGTTATCATCTGTCTTCTTAATTCCTGTTTTTTTTATTGTTCTCTCTCCTTAATTGTGATTTCTTTTCCTCATATTCTCTCACAGTAATCCATTGCTTTATAGACTTGCTTGGAGTGTTACGTCGGCGGGAAAGTAACTGAAGTCGAGATGCCAGGTAAGAACCAATAACATTGAAGATTCCTCTTTGGATTTTATAAAGAATCACAAGATATATAACAGAAGCACCAGACCAGATATGGCAGCAATATTCAATGCATGGATGAAGGGTTAATTTATAAATATGTAAGATAGATTCTCAAGAGAAAAATTGTGTCGTACTAAGCAGTGAAGCAACTTTCTTAGCAGCAGACCAACCAATTGCTTCAATGTAATCTTTCCACTTCATGTCAGCAGAAAATGTTAGTCCGAGAAAGCGCAATGAGTCAATCTCCTGGAGATTAGCATCAGCCATGCTGACTAATGACAAAAGGGTTCATTCAGTTAATTAAAAGAGAACAATTTTGTTTTGGAGGCGTTAAAATTACCAAGCCATTCCTTGCCTCAATTAACAATAGATTGTAGGTCAGTTTTAAATCAGCTGCCAATTTGACCTTACCGATCAGACTTACTATTAAGACAGGAGTAAATAGTGTCATCAGCATAGATCTCAGGTTTAGAATTGATGTTATCAGAAAGGTCGTTGATGAAAATTAGGAATAACGTATGTCCAAATATAACATGGCGTTAATCTTTCTACTTCATGCCAGCAGAAAATTTTAATATATATTTATAATATAGTATAAATTATAAAATAATAATCAGTATAAATTATAGTATAAATTATACGAAGTCATATATATATATATATATATATATATATATATATATATATATATATATATATATATATATATATAAACGTATATGAAAGAGAAATCATTAATATATTTAATAAGCGAACATTAAAAGATTTTAGAGAGAAAAAATAGAAAGAACAGGAAAAATAATGATTTGCTAATTTTACACCGGATTGCTGTGATAAAACGGACATCCGGGACTTTCCCGAAAAAAAGAAAATCGCTTCGTCATGTCCGTTAGCGCATTTCCCATTACATATCACTCCAGGTAATTCAACTTAACAAACGGAAGGATTGATAATTTCCTTTGATTATTTTAATAGTTAAAGCAGAAACAAAACAATGCGGCGTTGATATTTAATCGTTAGCCACATATGGAAACGCTTTTAAAGTTTCCGTAAGAATCATTTGCAGATGAGGCGGGCTTTTTTTGATAAGTACTTTTGACACGAGAAGTTGCGGGGGAGGTTGGATGAAGGTTAACAACATGGAGACCAGAATCAACTCAACCAGACTTAAGTTGTTCACTCCCCATTACTATTTTCAGGAAAAGCACGAACTCACTTTTCCCTGTTCTTGGTTCCATTCCCAAATATTCTCATCTTAAACATGCCCTAAAGTTTGTTCGAGAAAAGAATATCTGGATGAACATTTGAGCAAACAACAGATCCATGTTTAAAATGCTGTTAAACACATTATCAACCTCGACACAACTTCAATCTGATCAAAAATCTATTTAAATATCATAAATAAAAATTAGTTCAAGTTTTAGAAATACGATAGCATTTAAACAAGTTACGTAATATTCTTATATAAAATTCAGTTTTGTCTCATATGTACGTGAAGGTGAGTGCTGATAAGTTCGTAGACTAACTGTTAAGGAGTGATGCTAGAACTGTGAAACCTTGCATGTATTAAACTCTGCTTATTAATAACTGCATTGTTTCTTTTCAGGTAAACAGACATCTGACTGTTAAAAGAAGATGTCAAAATTAACGAGTAACGATTTCATTTGAAAATGGAAACAATTTGGTATCATGGTATTATCAAGTACCTGCAGAAAAAGTGTTTATCCCCCAAAGACATTCATACTGATACCGTTGGTACGTTAGGGGATGATGCTCCAGCTTTATCAACAGTGCAAATGTGGGCAGCTGAATTTAGGAGGGGAGAGTATTAACATGACCCAAGGTCTGGACGTCTAGAGACTGCCACCACTGAGGGAAATATTGATCATGTTCATTACATGGTGATTAACTACAAATCAAATAGTCAACGGTATTAGCCTATCCCGTGAGAGAGTTGAGAATATTCTGCAAAATGAACTTGGAATGACGAAGGTTTTTGCTCAGTGGGTTCCGCGTCTTCTGATACTTGATCAAAAACTCAACAGACTGATCACATCACAGGAAATCTGACATTGTTTGCGGCAGATTCAGGTTTCCTTGAACGTTTTCTAACCCAGGATGAGTGTTGGGTTCATTATTTTGAGCCAGAGACAAAGAGACAATTCCTGCAGTAGAAACAGATCTCCACCTGATCAAAAGAAGGTCAATGTTGTCTTAACTCGGCAGGGAAGGTAATGACCCCCGTTTTGGGGAGGCAAAAGGCATTGGGATTATTGCTTATCTTCAAAAGAACCACATTATCAATGGAGAGTATTATGCCAACTTACTGAAGCAGTTACAAAAGGTAATCAAGACCAAATGCCCAGGTAAACTGAGGTAAGGGGTCTTGTTTCATCAGGACAATACTCCAGCATACAAATTCTCGGTTTTAATGGGTCAATGTGGCTTTGGACTGGTTAACTGCCCTCCCCGTTTTTGGCCCATCTGACTATCATTTGTTCCCCAGCACAAAAACATTTGACTATGAACCAGTATTGCCTTTTTAATGTCGTCATAACTGCTGTTGATGACTGTCAGTCAGATGTCAGGTTACCAGGAAAGAAACAATGCAGTTATTAATAAGAAGCGTTAACTTTTCAGTCGACCCACGTAGAAAACAGAATATTTCTGTTTTGAAATATTTTTGGGGTAAGACTGAAAGCAACAAATTTTCACCGTCTACATAAAAAAAAAAAATCTACAAATTATTGAAATCTAATATAACTTTTCTAACTAATTTAATCGATCACTTCATTTATTTATTCAGCGTTTCCTTATATTGGGTTGTTTGAAACATTCATTCTGTTTTTGTTAAGGTAGCATTAGGAGCGTTTACTTCTAAGCAAAAATCATTAAAAATTAAGCTTTTAATTATATTGTAGCAGTCGCCATATCAGTGTTCACTGTTACAGCTGTATCTACAGACAATTCAACCCATGTTATTCATCCATCTCCTGTTGACGTGACTGTCTCACTACATAGTCTTTACCAAACAAATTTCGAACTGTTGCTTTGTGAACCGACTCCCAAGAGGGTGCTTCCCCGATAGGTACAATTTTAACCTGTTCAAGTCTAGGTTTAACAATTATCTTCCCCACATATCTGCCGAACTGCAACCCTCTACCTCGATTGGCTCTCAGGCCTTGTACAAAATCAACATGATTGTAAAGATAGATAGATAGATAGACAGACAGATAGATAGATAGATAGATAGATAGATAGATAGATAGATAGATATCATAAGTGGATGCTTCCCCAATCACTAAAATCTTAATCTGTGCAAGTCTAGGGTTAACCATTATCTTCCCCACATATCCACATAAAACTTGACTCTTACTCTGTAACCCTCTACCTCAACTGGCTCTTGGGTCTTGTACAGGGTAAAAATAATTGTAAAAAATTAGAGGGTTGTCAGAACCGGCGCAATTGTGTTTATTGATTTTAACATTGTACATGGAAAAAATTTCGGCATATTATGCTTTGTTAATTTTAAAATTGGTAAAAAGAAAACTAAATTTAAAAAAAAGTGTTGTGAAGTCTATAGAGAATGTTTTGCGAATGATTAAATGTATCAAAAGTGGTTAGTGAATGTTTCCTATTAGAGATTTAGTGATGAACTATGCTTCACAGCTGGTTGATAATCAAACATATACAAATCAAGAAGTGAAAATAATTTGTCGCAGTTTTGTTGTTAGTCACCTTGATGTATAAACAATTTGAATTTGTCCTTATTTAATGTTGAGTGTGAAGATGACAAAAAAAGGGGCGAAAATCAATAAACGACGTTTCACTGGGAGCTTCTGCTTTCTTTGGCTTCTTCAGGTTAGAATGACAGAAAGGAAAGACAAAAAACTGTCTGTAAGGAAAATTGCGTTGGGGACTCTGAGGATAAGTGAATACCTGTATGTTGGTTTGTTTTACCGACACAGACACACACTCGCACACAGACACACACATACTCTCTTTCTCTCTCACTCTCTCTCACACTCTCTTGCTCTCTCTCTCTCTCTCTCACTCACATATACACACACAAAAATATATACGTTTTTTTTCTGTAGTTCACTGCTACCAGCAAGTATGAAATTATTTTTCTCCTGATGATAGCCATGTTTGCCGAAACTAGTCGAGAAATCTAAATGAAATAATAATAAAAATGAAGGAATATTAATATACAACCCATTGTGTCTGAAGATTTTAATTTTTTAACTTTTTAATATTTTTATTGTACAATATATATATATATATATATATATATATATATATATATATATATATATATATGTGTGTGTGTGTGAAAAGTGTATATAAATATAAATAAATATATATATGTATAATTATTTTATGTATTATATATATGGTACTTATTAGAAAGCGCTCAATATCAGAGATAGAGCTAACATATTTGGTTGGATAGATGTGAGTTTGTGACCCTGGGTTTCACGCTTTAGCGATCGTCAGACAATGTCACATCTATCCAACCAAAATATATATATATATATATATATATATATATATATATATATATATATATATATATATATATATATATATATATAGTAAAGCGTTTAGTAGAATATCTACAACAATCAAAGACAAGAAAAATAGTTTGAATAAATCCAAAAATAAGCTGACAATTTTTTTCATTCCAATAATCATGAATTATGAAACAAGCTGTACATTTCCGGTCATAATAAGCACCTGTCGAAATGATCTGATACTCGATTATAAAAAACTTTCTGCTGTCAACTAGTTGTCGTGAGTTCGATCCCTGCATCCCGTAGTGAATCCTATATACACTAACAAAATGACGTACGAATGTTTTTGGTGATTTTTTTCCCACAACTTGCAACTTTATCTTGTAACGTTGCAAATCTGATGCCTTTTAATGAAGTCTTAACGAAAGAATTTGGCTAATAACTTTCAGGAAGATATCAGAACGTGCATTCATCATCTAAATTAGGAATTCTCATTATTTTACGGAAAGACATAACTTTTTTTACATATTGCTAAGTAGAGAAAAAGTATTCTGCCATTATAATTGACCAAGATTGGGATTAGTGGTACGTTTAGGCCAAGGAAAATAGTTGATTGCAACGTTAAAATAATGTCGCCACAACATTACATATCCTCGAACCGAAATACAACATATCTGTAACGTTGCAGGATTGTTCTGTGTTGGCTGGGCAGTTTTACAAGAACGAATAAGAAATATCATCACAAGTACAAAACTAACACGACAGACAGCACATAAAAAATATCTGATAATGGACATCTTAAATAGAAAGATGATATTTGGCGAAATCGTGGTGTTCTTATCGGTCATTTGAACCCGATGGTCAGAACATGTAGCAAAAATGAAAGAGTATAGGTTTCCCCATCAAGTCTCATTCAGTGAGCTCATTTCAGGGGAAAGACCACGGGGTTGCCTTCTTTGAAGATATAAAGGACCAACCAAGTGAAAACAACACTAAAAGCCAGTGGACTTGAACCTAAATCGTTTGAAACAAAAACCTGTACCAACTAGCGATATTCCATCACCATTGGAGCCAAAAACTTCGAAGCCACCAGAAAGAAAAGGACGAAATCAAATGAGAAGAGAGAAAGAATTGATTTTAAAAAAAAAGAAGAAAAGAAAACAACTATGACAACCAACAATAGGAAAACTCATTTTTCTGTGCCATGTCTCTGCAGGGCGAGGGCGGTCATGGCTCTCCGCAACTTCCAGTCCTTTGTAGATCCAAACAATGTTTAACGCTTTATTATCTCTCTTTGTTCCGGCAAACCTTTTACGTTACTCGCTGTTTCTGTCCGTATTGCTTTCTAAATAATCTGTGCGTGTTAAATTCACCAACCCCTCTTTCCTGATGATGCTTCCCAGAGATCCACCTTTCTCCTTTTGATTTTAATTATAAGTATCCTTTTAGTTCCAATTTTCTTTAAAACATCCTCGTTGCGAAGATGTTCAGTATTCTCATCATCTTTCTGTAGAATTCTGTAGAATTTTGACGACCATACACGCTGTTTTATCATAATTGATAGTCGTATCTACTCGCTTTCTTTGGCTGTCTAAAGAACGTTGTAAGTCTTACTTCCGATAATAAATCCTGGTAGGTCTACATTTTTTTAATTTTTTAATCATTTCACTCCAAACAAGGCAATAAATCCGCTAAGATACAATTAGTTACCGATTGTGAAAGAATAAGAAAAAAGAGAAACATTATTAAGGAGCGAATACAATAGAAGAAGAGTAATAAAGATGACACTACGTATAAATTTTTAAAGATCAAATTGGCTTGAAAGCATGAAACCGGAAGAGAGTCCACAAGCGAGAAGTACGAAAAAAAAACTGTTAGCATAGAACTTACGGTTACATCTAGTCAATTCAACTGTAAATTGATGAGACTTTGTTGTCAAACTGGTACTGCGCTTAAAGTCATAAGATCTACCATGAAATCATTTATAGAAAAGTCATAGGGAAACTACTACATTATGGTCATGGAAAAGTCAGGACCAATAATATTACTGATGCTTTTTCATACTTTATCAAGTATCTCTAAATATACAAGAGGAACACAGGACCATACGTGGCAACAATATTCTAAGCATGGACAAATGGTAGACATATAAATATGTAAGACAGATTCAGGAGAGATAAATTATTTAGCATGACTCAGTGAAACACGTAGCTTATCAGTAGTCCTAGCAATACATTCAATATAGTATTTTCACTTAATGTCAGCAGAAAATGTTAGCCTGATAAGATGCAATGAATCACTCTCCTAGAAATTAGCATTGGCCATGCTGATGAGAGACAGAAAGTGTTTCACTCAGATGATTAATTGAGAGGTTTGGAGGCGTTAAAATAACAAGTCGTTCCTTTCTCCAGTTAACAACAGATTGTAGGTCATTTTTGACATCAGCTGCCAATTTCACCTTATCAGACTTACAATTGAGACAGGAGTAAACAGTTGTGACATCAGGAAGGTCATTTATGATTAAAAACAAAGTAGGCCCAAAGATAGAGCCCTGGGGAAACCTGCATTAATAGAAAAAGATCTACAAGTGTGGCCGTTCAGGACAAATTTCATTTCGCTATTTGACTGAATCAGTGTCTGTCTATATTTCTGAGATGAGGTATTATGTACATTATTTACATAATTCGGACTATTGTCCTCATCTTTGTCGCCATATTTATCACAACGTTTCGGCCGTTGTACGCTCCGGCCTTCTTCAGGTAGTTGGAATGTCGAACTGAACCCTTTATTTCGCTCACCGGGGTAGACTGTTCTAGTTTCCCGTGCCATGTTTAATGGATGTCAGTTATCAGTTATCTCCAACCACATTCCAACTACCCGAAGAAGGTCGAAGCGTACAACGGCCGAAACGTTGTGATGAACATGTCGACAACGATGAGGACAATAGTCCGAATAATGTAAATAGTGTACATAATACCTCATCTCAGAAATATAGACATATACCAATTATTGCTTTTCTAAAAGAAGAACCGGCGATAGGAGATGCTTTAGCAACAGATCTTTTATAATCGACTCGCGGTAGAGCTTAAAGAGATATTCCTCTTTCTTTTTTTAAGTATCAGCTCAACTCATTTTTTTTATCTGCAAGTTAGCAGTAAATGTTGCGTGTTATTCAATAACTTTCTTAAATAAGTCGAGCTTTCCATGTAGTTTAAATAGGTTTTTGTGTCCTATTATATCAAATGTTTCAAAATATTGACAATTATAAAATGAGCCAAAAATTAAAAATACCGGGATATTTTATTAAAAATTAATTTTAAAAAATTCCAAACTGCTTATTCTTTTTATTAATTTTTAAAAATTAAAATATCGCTTGCAAAGTTTGAAAATGATTTCAACATAATTTCCTGATTAAGAATCGACACACTCTTTCCATACAAAAAAAAAAAAAAAAAGAACAACGCGTGTTTTTTCGTTGTGCATTGGGATCCTGAATTGAACACTTTCATTTTCTTTTTGAATCGAATTGATTTTTTCAATATCCAAATTGTAAATACTTGTAAATGTTTGGAATACAAGTGACATACATTTCCCAAACAAAAACAAACAAATCAGAAATATTCATTCAACTGATAGATTTTACATGAATGCCTTCCACCATGACGCAGTACAATCCTTAACGAGCGAGACTCGGTATTTAGAATTGGAATTGTTCAGTAGATTAACCAAACACTGGAAAAATATCGATGTTTTTGAGATGATGTATTGTAATTATTTACACTATTTTTATTGTTCGGATTGTTGTGCTCATCTTTATTACAATATTCACGATCCAAGTCCATAAAAGCGTTGGTTGAAATGACCCAAAAAGTGATTTGACCCAAAGAGTCGCGAGTTCAATACCTGGCCAAAGCAGAGGGAATAAAAACCTGGAGAGTTGAGTTACTAACGGGAATTAACCGAAACTGAGATATTTAAAAAAGAAAAAAGAAATAAGAGGCATGGCACGTGGAACTAGAACAATCTAACACCGTGGACTAAAAAAAGGGTTCGATTCGAAATTCCAGTGTATATTACTTTCAATAAAAAATAATTAAATCTTCCTTGTCGGTCGTTTTCAATGAAAGATGCATAAAAGAAAGGTTGCTGCCCCAATACACATCAATATACATCATCAATATATATATATATATATATATATATATATATATTGATGATATTAGTGGTAAATATACACACACACACAAAACACACACATATATATATATATATATATATATATATATATATATATATATATATATATATATATATATATATATACACATACATATAGATATAAAAGTTTCCAAGAGGATAGAATCCAGGTAAAACTCAATGTCCAGGACAGAGTAAGGATATAATAAAAAGGCTTAAACACTAATATTCCATGGTTATAATTTATTACATTGGAATCCTAATTACGATCTTTTATATGTATATGTATGTGTATGTATGTATTTATATATATTTATATAGTTTATATATATATATATATATATATATATATATATGTGTGTGTGTGTGTGTGTGTGTGTGTGTGTGTGTGTATTAACCACTAGATCGTAATTACACTTCCAATGCAATAAATTATCACCATGGAATATTAGTGCTTAATCCTTTTTTTTATATATATATATATATATATATATATATATATATATATATATATATATATATATATATATATATATGAGCGAGGGAGAGAGAGATAAAAGAGATACAGACAGAAAGACAATCAGAGATAAATTTCATTGGATGCGATTGACAAGGCACTGCGATTAAGCTTTTTAAAAATTTAGCTTAACTGAATATGTAGATTTTTTTATGTATATATAGCGATGGGAATGTTTTCATTTACAAACAGTCACCACGTTGTGGGCGTCGTCATAATTATTATTATTGAGAGTTGGTTTCTTTTTTATTGTAAACGCTTCCATTATGTTTTACCATTTTTGCACACACACACACACACACACACACACACATATATATATATATATATTTCTTTCTATCTATCTATCTATCTATCTATCTCGGTCTAATTCCTATATATATATGTATTTTTCTCAGTATGTTCGTATCTATCTATCTATCTATCTATCTATCTATCTATCTATCTATCTATCCAGGTACCACATGAAAGAAACACCTGTGTTTTTGTGTTTGTTCGTATTGAATTCAGTTCTTTTCAGTAACGAAATGACCATTCGGTAAACGGACAGGTTGGACAAGTGCGTCATAATATGAATCAGGTGTGAACAATAATTGCCCTGCATTAACCAGAAAGAAACAAGTGCGCATTTTCTAGTCAAATGCACCACGTGATCAAACACCTTCATTTTTCTTTTATTCGGTTTTCCACATTGATGACATTCAGAGACGCATTGAATTAAAAACATGACCCAAACTAGCTGACCTCATTAAGTAGTTGAAAGAAATTACGATAACCCCTGCTTTTATTCCTATTCTTCTATGTGTCGTGTCCCTTCAGGACGTTGCTGATCATGGCTCTTCACAATTTTCTATCCTTTGAATGTCTTAATAACTTTTGTTTTTTTGGTATGTCTCTTATACCTTGCTCCGCCACCCATCTCTAGGTAGGTTATGCGTTGTTTTCTTCTCTCCCTCTTGCCTTCAATCTGCCCTGTGTATGTCACATTTTCAAAGCCTTCTTTCCTCATTATGTGCCCAAGAAATTTCAGCTGTCTTTTTATGTTGTTAAGTATAAGTGACTTTTTTGTTTCCACTTCCTCTAAAACTTCATCGTTGATCACATGTTCAGGCCATGCTATTCTCAGCAGGCTTCTGTAGAACTACATTTCTGTTGCTTCAAGTCTCTTCTTCATCCATGAGGTGATTGTCCACTGTTTCTAACGAAATTTTTCTGCTTCTTTGCTCAGTTTTTGGAAGGCATCTTTCTTTATCCCAATGTGCCTTCAGATGTGTCTTAAACTGATTGCTTAACAATAGATCATCTGCAAACATAACCCCAACTGATTATAA
This sequence comes from Acanthosepion pharaonis, assembly GCA_903632075.3. Lineage (NCBI taxonomy): Eukaryota > Metazoa > Mollusca > Cephalopoda > Sepiida > Sepiidae > Acanthosepion > Acanthosepion pharaonis. Next base: position 1,086,789 of record CAHIKZ030000172.1, read on the forward strand.
AAAAACAAAAACAGAATCTAACAAATTAAATTCTTTAGCTGTTATTGACTGTAAAAAAGACAATTCATTTGGCGGGATACTCGTCAGTAAGTAGTGTATTAATGAAAATTGTATAAAAGTAATAGAGAAATTATACGACAACAAAACTACAATAATTCGATCTCACAAAGTCACAGGCTAAATAAGGTTTATAAAGGGACTGTGACTAAGGGGTACGATTCGACATGATTTTCAACATGCTTTATAAGTATTTTCCGTTTAATGATCTGGGAAGAAATGAAGGTAAACATAAAAGGAGAATATTTAATATATCTATATAAATAGGTAAATTCGAAAAGTGAGTTTCAAAAGGAAAAGAAAGAAAACAAAAGTAATGTTCAAAGGGAATCAACCAAAAGGAAAAGATGAAGAAATGGAAGAATTGCAGGAAGATATTTCAAAACATTAAAGAAAGACAATACAAAATAAATAAAGGATTAAATGGAAACCATTTAAGAATCTTGTCAATATGACTAAAATATAATGTCTATTTAGAATGTATATTGCAAGCGATGATATATGAAAGGAAAATAGGAAAAAAAAAAAAACGCAAGAGAACAAAATAAAAAATACACAATGACGACGAGAAAGTAATTCTAAGGAGAGCTCTAAGTGATAAAAAGAAGTTACTGTAAATCAGAGAACAGATTAAGAATTAACAGAGAAGTGATGAAGTGACAAAAATAGAGGTGGGCGAAGGAAACAGTAAGAAAAGGGAGAAAATAGATATAATAATAAGGGGGTACTGAAAAGTTCATAGACTGACAATGGAAAGGTGATCCTAGAGGTGTGAAATCTCTCATGCATTAATTTCAAATCTTATTAATAACTATATTGTTTCTCTTCAGTTAAACTGACATCTGACTGTTCAAACAAGACTTCAAAAGTAACTAGCGTGGCACTTTTCATGGACTTTTAAAACACTTCCCATATATTTCAATTGTTGTACTTGATTGATTTTGGTATCTCAAAATTGTAAACTTGCATGTTGGGCTGTTCCTTTTGCTAGCAACCATGAATTCTGTCTTCTTGCAATTGTTGTTTAATCCTTTCCTCCTACCTTCCTTCATTACCTTCTATCCTGATAAAACACTCCCCAGATATTTCAATTGTTGTACTTGTTTAATTTTGCTATCTCCAATTTGTAATTTGCATGTTGGGCTGTTCCTTTTGTTAGCAACCATGCATTCCGTTGTTGTTTTTTTCTCTCTTCTCACTTTCTTTTCTCTCTTCTCACTTTCTTTTCTCTCTTCTCACTTTCTTTTCTCTCTTCTCACTTTCTTTCACTGTCTTTTTCTTGGAATCCTTATAGTTTCCATTCTGTGTCTGCTACTAACATTGTATCATTTGCATATTTTATGTTGTTAAGATTTTGAGCGCTAATCCCGAATCCTGAACGGGCTTCTAATTCTTTCTCGATCACATCCGATGAGTTAACATGTCATTGTCTTACACCCTTTTCTATTTTTGTGCATTTACTGAATTAATTCTTCAAAATAATCTCTGGTCATGCAATACATTGAACCGTGGGCTTCAAATACTCAAAAATTGTAAATCAAACCATTGTAACATGACATCTTCATGCTTCGTCATCATCATCATCTGTCCCATGACAGGGTATGGTCGTAGGGTCACCGTGCAGCAGAGCACCTGAACAACCCCCTCAACATGTCTCAGTCTTTGTGATGGATCTTCTAGTAACAATACTAGGCGACGACAGATCCAATATAAAAGTCGAAGAGGTATCCATTTATGCATCCTGTGTCAGCACCTGCTTGTATCCGATCATCGGGATCGTCAATCTCTCTGCTTATTCCCTTTCTCCTCTCTGATGGCGATAGCGAAGATGGCTGTGAAAGTTCAGCCTACTCCTGGAGACTGGTGAACAGGAGTCACAGAGGTGTGTGGATGGTGGACGCAGCTGGGCGAGTCGAGCCCTCCTAACAACATGTTGTAAATCCTCTTCTTGTTGACGGTTGGAACTCGAAAGTTTTCACATCTTTCCCCGGCCCCAGGATGATCCTACGCCAGGAAGGCCCGTTTGCAGCAACGGTTTCTCAGGTCTCAGGGTCGATGTTGGCCTGTGTCAGGGATGTCTTCAACTGGTCCTTGAACCGTCTCTTTGGGCATCCACGTAGCCTCTTGACGCTGGCAAGTTCTCCAAACAGGACGATACGTCGGAGTCGAGTTGGACGCATTTGGACACGTGACCCGCCTAGCGGAGGCGATGCTAAAGGATGGTATCCTTGATGATGGGGAGAAATGTCCTCGTTGTTGGTAAATGCGGTCCTCTTAACTAATGCGACGGATTCATCGGAGCTTTGTTGTCTCGGTGAAACAATATCGATGCCATCTTCATCTTCACGCTTACAATCAGCCTATTATTTAGGTTAACGTTTCTTAAATAACACAATGTTTGGATGCTTAAGGCTCTCTGTTTGCTATTCGGACAGTATTATTTGGCTCATTCTTGTACCAGACTTAGCTAGATAGTAAGGGTAAGTAGTATTACTATCATTGGTATGTTTCTAGTGTTGCCATTAAAATTCGTTTTGTTTTTGCTTTTTTTTTGTTAAACATTACGCAAACACACTGAACCCAATGAGTCATCCGCGAAAAGCGTAAGTAAAAGCTAAGAAAAGGAAGAGACCAATTGAAAAGTTTTGTTATTGACCATTGCGTTTCATTCTTCATACTTTATGGCTACAAAAACTACTTTCATTCCGTTTAGCGAAAAGAGAGAAAAGACAACTACGATCTGTTTGAAAAGAGAAAAAAAATAAGAAAGAAAACAATACATTATGGCCAACTTCCAACTTGGGCTTGGCGGTCTTTTTTTTTTGTTCACCTGACATTTTAAAGCCAGATGATCTGAGAGCTTTGTTTATTATATTTTTTATTCTTTGATTAACAACGACATAAACTGTCAGGAAGTTTCGCCTAAATTTTGATAATTTTACTAATGTGTTTTACGGCCACAAATTACCCAGTCCACCCTTCGCGGAGCAAAAACATATATAACCATATCAAAGTGGATCTTCCTCATGATAGTATCTAACTCTTATAAAAATGCAATGAAAAGAACAAGGCATAGGTTAGGCATCATCTGTGGCAGGGCCGAATAGTCTAAAATATTCCTTGCAAGTCACACATTTAAAATAAATTCAAAATGGCGAACATATATCTCAGACGAAATTACTGTTTGTCCATATAGAATAACTGACTGATTGATCACATTTTGTTTTTATTATTACTTACATACTCTCGCAATTCCAAGGATATGACCTCGTTTCTTATGTGATGCTCTTTGTTTGTGGTCTTGGGCCAAACGTGTCGCTATTCAGGAAAATATAAGGATATATTATCAATATATCATTTTTTATAATGATAATGTAAATATTTTTCCTCAATCTTCTCTCCCTTTTATATATATATATATATATATATATATATATATATATATATATATATATATATATATATATATATATATATATATATATATATATATATATATATATATATATATAAATACAAACAAAAACGTCTAATCAACTTCTATTCCCACCACAACCAAAGTTTAAAATCTGGACTAATCATAGGATTCTACCTCAGAGGTCGTAGGATATTTTATAAAAAATGTTTTCCTACCAAATCCAAGTTCTTGTGCTGAGCACAAATACTTAGTAGCAACGCAAGACACAAGAGCCACAATATTTTAAATAAAGACAACCACTGCGTAAAATTTCAAAAGGAAAAAAGCATTTATTTACATTTTACATAATTACGAAAAATGGTACAATACAAGTTTGCACAAAAATTTCCTTCCATGCGCCTCAAAAGTAAGATAGCAGTTTCAAGGATTACCAACGAAAAGTGGAAAATTACCACAAGTTAAAAATGACAAAGAGAAAACAATGCAAGAAGGCTGTTAAAAATAAAAGTTCAACAACCTTCGAGAAAAAATGGAAAATACTTTCACAGGAGTTATTTTGAAGAAAAGTCTTTTTTAACTTCACACAGTTCGTGCTTAGGAAAATTTCTTCGAAATAGGCTGTTTAACCACAAGAAAATTTTCACTTGAAAGTTTTGGTCTCTCGGCCGCTGGCTAGTAACTGGTGCCTTTTTAGATGTTCTGTTCTCGATGACAAATGGCTTCTTTCATGTTAGCGACCTCTGCTTTGTTTCCTTGCTGCCCAAAAGTCTTCTCTTAATAGATCTGAGCTCTATTTATTTTAAAATTTTGGCTCACCTCAGCCACACTATTTGGAATGTTATCAGAGCTTGAGACCACGTCTCTGATTGGCCAATAAATACAAAAACATAATTTTCAATAAATTGGAAATGGATCCTTAAAAGTTTTGGCGGGTTTTAACGGCTGGGCCGAAAAATATTTTCAATTCTAACAACTTTTACTTAAACCGTCTTGCCTTCATAAAAATACACTCCTCTCAAAAGAATGTAGATTGAAAGAAAACAACCTAGACTGTTTTATATTTAGGCTATTATAATATTTTTAAAATAATAAAAATTCAGTTTTTATAATGTAGCCTGGAAAACTTAAGCGAAGAAGAGAAATATATTGAGAAAACTTTCAAACTTCTTCATTATCCACATCATTTTATCCTCAACTCTAAAAAAACGAGCTTACAAAATCCACAAAACCCCAAAAATCAAACAACACCAATAACAGTTCTAGCAAAAATTACACAAAATTCATAATCCTGCCCTTCATCACCCTTTCTACTAAACTCACAAACAAATTAGTCTCCCCTAATACTAAGATTGTTACCCCCCCCCCCCAAGACAATCGGAGATATAATTAGGAAAAAATATAAACCCAACACCAATTCAAATGCCGGGATTTATCAAATAAATTGTTTACAATGCAAAATAGTTTATGTCGGAGGAGACATCATGTGATGTAAAAGCTCACATTTACGAACACAGGAGAGACTTGCGTTTAGACAAAGAATCAACCTCTCTCGTTTTGCATTGAATCGATGCGAGATATAACTTTGATTTCCTAATGCCACACTAATTAAAAAGTAGGACATAATTCTTTAAGGAGAAAATACATTGAAAACTTAATAAGAACATTATTAGCAACTATAAACACGCGCCTAAAACATTACATTACATCGCCATCTTTCTTTGACTCGATTGTTAAAGAATCTAATCTAATCTAATACAAAGCCATAAATTCGAACTCTGTGACACACTGCTGCGCTGGATGAGCACACCAAGACAATAGAACTTCCACTAGACAGACACACATACACAATTACGAATACACATTACCATCCAATGCTCACTTAGACATACAAGAATTTTCCCAAACCTACATACACATAGAATTATCCACGGTTTTAATACACGTGATATGTATCTGACCAATGAGAACTGACGCAAACATAATTGAAAATACCAGTTTTTCTCTCTTTTTGTCTATTTTCTCTCAAATTCTGACGAAGATTTAATGATATACATTTTTTATTGGTTCTTTCTCATTTATATATATATATATATATATATATATATATATATATATATATATATATATATATGTGTGTCTGTGTGTGTGTGTGTATGCGTGTGCGTGTGTGTGTGTGTGTGTGTGTGTGTGTGTTGTAGGAGTAGTTTTTCACAGTGGAGGCTTGTATTTCTCTAAGTCGGTCCTAAAGAGGTTCGACGTACAAAACGTTAGAACTTGAAATAATAGTTAATGACGCAGCAATCTAGTTGTGGTGGTTGATACTTCAATGTCCGACATCGACTGACTGAGCTCTGGTGACTGCTACTACTACTACTACTTATTATCTGTGGGGGAGTCTATTAACAATAGAATAGGTATGTTCCGGTATAACAATATATATATATTATTAGAAGGTCTTCACAAATTCCGTCGTGTGACTCAACCAAGTCTATTTAGGCCAACGGACTGTACCCCCTGAGTCACGTCATCTATCACCAAGCCCCTCCATCCGGAGCATTAGAAGCCAGTGATATATATAGAAATTATTAGGAGGATTTCAATAATCATTATATATAATTCATCCAGTCTAGAAGAATCCTCATCAAAAAGCAGAAAGCACTGATGACTCCCTAGATAGGACGAAACGATGAATATATATATATATATATATATATATATATATATATATATATATATATATATATATATTAGTGCGCATTATTTCAAGGGGCTCATGTGTTAAAATAATGGTAAACTGTAAAGTCACATAACCCTATTTCACTACTATAGCAAGTCAAACCACGTCGATTGCGATCCGAAGTTTGAAATTCTCTTCAATAGAACATGTTTAATATTCTGAATATGATGAAATTTTCTCGGCACAGCCATGAAAGGATTCCAAAGAAATCAATTATTTCATCAGATTTCGGGAAATGGACGACACCCAAGAATTCTCATGTCCCCTTCGATATATATATATATATATATATATATATATATATATATATATATATATATATATAGTTAGTTAGTTTATGCAAAACTAGGTAATCCGTATGGAGCTCAATGTAAATTCAGAGCAAATATGTTTGTATAAAAACGATCAATTTAAGGTTCCATGTAATAAGTTATTTCACCACAACCCTTTTAAAGGGCTCTGGATTTATTTTTTATTTTAGTTTAGGAAAATAAAAAGACAGTAACGAATTTAATTTATGAACAAGAATCAAACGAATAGATGTCAACTTAACAAGCTATAAGAAAAAAGTTTAGGAAAATAAAAAGGATTACTAGATATAAAATGGATGATTCTTTCAATGTACTTTCTATGAATTTTCTAATCGACTATTTCATAGAAAATACCCCAAACTCCAACAAACTTCAAATTAAATTCGACGTAGATTTTTTAGACATTTAGATTTATATCAAACTTTAACCCCCAAAGATACCCTTGAAAGTAATGCGAAATAACAGCATCTAAGAATTTGAGTGAATCCAGATCTCAGGGACATGATTTATTATTTTATTGTTAACTGTATCTTCCACCTTTAAGTCGGTCTTCTCCCTCACCCCTTACCCATCTATATCTAGATAGCATACGTTAAGTTAAGCGGCGTCTAGCCTACACAGAGTGGGGTTAAGGATAAGGAATTGAAAATGGTACATCTAACTCACTCATATCTTCTCTCCCACCTCACTTCCTCACTTCGTTAATTTCACATACGCTTGGTGCGGTCCGTCAAAAAGTAAGTTTCGTTTCATTTTTCATTTCAACTTTTGGAAGTAAAGTCTGATGATCCAGAACCCTTTAAAAGGGTTGTGGTGAAATAACTTAATAAATGGAACCTTAAAGTGATATGTTTTTTTATTCAAATATATATATATATATATATATATATATATATATATAATGGCTGATATCCCCTGATGAATGGACTGAGTGATGGATAGCCCGTCTACAAAACGTCGAATTTCAATAGATTCGGTCAAGTATTGTGATGAAGGATTGGAGGCTTGGAGAATTTGGCACTCAGAGGCCAATATTGAAGTTAAGTGGGATAATGGAAAGCTGTGAATAACCTAACGAACTTGTGCAACTGGTTGGCAGATCGGGGTTTAGAAGGTACAGCAAAAAGAGAAACCTTACCAAGTACAACAATTTATAGGAAATTGTGGAGATCCATGATCTCCCATATCCTGAAAAGACACACAAGAAAGAAGAAGATTGTGAAACCATGTTAGCCGTCAAAAACCGCAGCTTCAGAATAAGGCATAACATTTTTTTGTTTCCCAACATTGCAAGGGGACATTACAATTAACAAACGGCGCAATCTGTGAGAAGCCTAAGATTTATATCTATTGAACAGTCTCATTACAGCCTCGATTTGACATTATCAATCGTGAATAGTTTGTTGCCGAAATTGAAAGAATTGTTCAAAGGTCAATATTTTCATCTGGAGATAAAATGTGCAACTGGTTCAAAACTAGAAAAAAATTTCATGGATGTAATGAAAAAGTGGAAAAGACGTTTGGGTGAATCTATTGTGGGAAATATTAATTAAAGTTAAGAAATATATATTTTAATTGTAAACATGGAAAGGGCGTTTCTTCTCGACATTCCAATTTTTTTTCTTTTTCTCTTTTTTCAACTTGCTTTACTGAAAACTAGTTTGCTAATTTTGAAAATATTTTACAATTTATATTTCTCAGAAGTGTCCACCAGAATGAAGAAATTTGATCATTAACCTTAAAAAAAAAATATCTGAATGAAAGAAGGCGTCACTTCAAGAGACAAGAGAAAACTGAGCAATTAAATGACCTTTAAAAAGACTATTACTTCATCTTTGCGACGTTTTTATCATCATCATCATCATCAGCATCATCAGCAGCAGTAGCATCATCATCATCATCATCATCATCATCATCATCCCCATGACAGCTTCAATCATCGGAGGTGGGTGGGACATAAAAGCAAAAGAAACAGACAACCGTCTCCAGGATGATCTGCCGTCGGTGGCTCTCAGGAGTTCCGGCATTGTCATGTCCTTCTACTCTTTGATGTCTGATCAGCTTTTGTGTTGTCGTCCTTGCTAGCGTCCGCCTTTAACACTGCCTTGCATGATGCTCTTGCAGATGCTGTTATGCCGTGTGATGTGGCCAAACCATGACATTTCCGACGCTTAATAGTTGCGAGGCGAGATTGCTGTCGGTCCACCTGACTTTTGACCTTGCTCCGTTCATAGTCATTGATATTTTTCCTTATCTCAACAAGAAATGTCTAAGACTCACACCCGTAGAGGAGGATGAATATGGCCACCGATTTGTAGAGTTTTAACTTGTAATGGAAGTAAGTGTTGTTCTTACATATCCTTTTGAATCTGGCCATCGCTGCTGTGGCTGTGTTGATTCGTGAACAGATTTCTACGCTGCATGTGCCATCTTTTGACAGCATTGCTCCCAATTATTTGAAGCTGGACACTTCCTCCCGTGATTTCGCCATTCGTGGTAACTCTGGCACTGGTGTTGCTTGTACTGTTCACCATCATTTTGGATTACTTTGTATTTGAGTTCTTTTACATTTACGCCATTTCAATGAAATAAGTTTCAAACTTAATGGGAAATGAAATTCTTTAAGATGCTTCCTAAGAATTTATACAGAAGTAATTTTTTTCTTTACTTGAAGTAAAATTGGATAAGTGTTTGTCTGCTTCTTAACAGAAGATGATCAGTCTGAAGAATAGGCCTCATGTAAAATAATTTTCCATTGCAACTCGATGAAAACGCTGGAAAAGAAAAAGGAACGAAAAGAATAATGCTCAGGATAATTTCGTTTTGATACGAGTGACATTCAAACGAGCCACTTGCTTAGTAACGGCTTATCCGTGTTCTAACAAAAAAAAATAAGGAATTTTCTATGAAATCCACTAAACACTTCGAATAAAATTTTCATTCAGTTAATTCCTTTTATATCCAGATTTTGGAAACTTTCTTGGAGCCAGAATTTTATTTTTCGTTTCCAGTGACAATCTTGTTCAAAAAATGATTTTTTCTGAATGGACGGAAAATAAAAATGAAGACAATGAAGATGATGACCAATGTTCTTTTTCTTATGTTCATATTGAACTCATTTCCATATAATTAAAGAAAATGTTGAATAAAGCTCATTTAAAAGCACTTCTAAGATCTCGCTAACATTGTGCTAAATACAGTATTAGAAGATTTTACATCAACTTAATATAAATGTAATTATGTTATTTAAAATTGTTTTCGGCGAAAGTGTGCTGAGATTCATGGCTACTAGTAGGCGATATTGCATTTTTGTGATGGCTTTTTTTTTTTCTTTTTTTTTTTGTTATGATCGTCAAAAGATTTTTTCTGAATAAATTCCATTGTGAATTTACAAGCGAAGGTATTTATGCGTGGGAGAACATTATTTCCTGGGAGATTTAATGCCAAACACGCGACTGTGGTAAGAAAGTTCTTGTGAAAAATCTCCGTATAAAGGGAATTTAATATATATATATATATATATATATATATATATATATACATACATAGAGAGAGAGAGGTTAGATTAGAGAGAGAGAGGTTCTTGTCATATTAGATTATTTAATTTCAACAGTCAGTTACGACTGATGAGATTTCAATCCATAAAAAAAAATGTCACACACTATAACAAAATGCCACAAATTTCTACACTTGTGACAAACTGTTGGGGTCTATAAAAATATTTTCGTTTTCTCCCCTGTCTTTATCGACTGCCTGTCTCAGAAACTTTGCTAGTATGGTAAGTTATGATGAAAATATCATATGTGTATATCTGGACATTGTCAGATGACTACAGGGTCTTATAAAAAGTATTTTCGTTTTTATTTTCGTCGTAACAAAGCTTTCCTCTGCATTTTCTATAAACACTTTCACGGTAATTGTTCTGGTGAGATTAACTCTTTGATTCATCAAGTTCATGAATTTAAGTTCACTAGTAGATTGGTAGTTAGGTTTCATATTTACAATGTGTTATATTCCATGCTAATAGGAATATATACTTGAAAAATAAGGTGGTTAAAATAAGTAAAGGTGTATTGTAATAAAAACAGTAGTTCTCGTGTCAGTCTGAGTCGTACTCAACAGATCCCAGCTGTTAGTATTTACCAACCTCCCCACGGGATAGAATGTGGCACAGGGCCGAATTTAATGTGGGGGGAATTCCAAGCCTGTAGGCTCGGCCAAACATTCCCCGTAAACCCCGCATAAACGGGTTCGGGTTTGTCTAACTCCCCGGACAAGACTCTGCTCTTCGGCATAGCCTCGTCCACCCTCCTCTCTGCCCAAAGGCAGAAAGTTCGACAACAGCTAAGAGCTGAGGAACAGATCCCAGCTAGTCGATATTTACCAGCCTCCTCACGAGGTAGGATGTGGCACAAGGCCGAGTTTAATGTGGGGTAATCCGAGTTCGTAGGTTCGGCCAAAAATGCCCCGTAGACCCCCGTATAAAACGGGATCGGGTAGCTATTTCCCGAGACGATACTCTGCCCTTTGACATAGCCTCGTCTGGGGAGACTCTCTGCCCGGAGGTAGAAAGTTCGACTAGCACAGCTGGAAAATATCCAAACTAGTCGATATCGCTTCTGTCCTGAACGGATATAGAATTAAAAAAATTATACTGATATTGGGCAAGTTTAATGCTATGTTACCTTGAAACACCGGTTCTGTAGGATCACCGATGTTAGGCAACGTCGAGCCTCGTCAGTATCTGGATGGGAGTAGTGGATAATGGCTCGGAATTGTTAATCAAAGAGGCAACTTCGAATTCCAGTTAAGTTCCTTATATTCACTTACGCGCATATATTCTTGGGAAGGTAGGAATCAACCTCTTTTCTCTCCAATTATCAGTTAATTAGTAAGACATGTATCACTAAAACTATTATTATCTAAAAAATGATAAATAAATAGAATTAAATATACATGTTTTCAGTATTAAATAACTCATAGAGGTTGATTTGACGCTAAACTAAAACAATCAAATCATATTGAGCGCTTTTCTGGGATTTTTAAGAAATTAACCTATTAACTCTATAGTGACTCCTATACACATATTATATATATATATATATATATATATATATATATATATATATATATATATATATATATATATATATATATATATATATATATTGTTTAAACATTATTTTGTTATAGATATTCATAGTCAGTAGAAACACTTTTTTTAATTAAACAGTATTTTTTTTATCCAACTACATCTTGTGGTCTGAATATTCGTGAGATCTTGTCAGAAAAATATGCGAAAAATAAAATACATGCATATATATATATATATATATATATATATATATATATATATATATATATATATAATTGGACATTGAGATTAATACCCTGTTTCATGCTTGATCGAAATCTTCAAGTCTAGAGTATGCATTCAAGTAAAGAAACAGACTGTCGCTGCTTCGCTGTTGGCCTCAGTGGGCTCTTTTTACATTTACATTCGTTCTATTGGGCTCATTTATCCATAAATATAGTATACGTTAAAACTACATTCTTCTTATATATATATATATATATATATATATATATATATATACACACACATATATATATATACACATACATATACACATACACACACACACATATTATATATATATATGTATATATATATATATATATATATATATATATATATATATATATATATATATATAAAATTCAGAGTGCAGAAGAAATACCTTCCACATATATTTTCCAGAAATCATATATATATATATATATATATATATATGAAGACATAGTTTTAAGGTGTGCTATATTTATGGGATAAAGTGCTCAATATCAGAGATAGAGCGTATGTAAATATAAATATAAAAGTGAACACTGAAGTCAACAGGCTGTTTCATGCTGGACGCAATCGTCAGGCTGCGTGACGACTACGTCCAGCATGCAATTGCCTGTCGCCTCTGAACTGCAATGTTCACTTTATAAATATATAAATATATATATATATATATATATATATATATATATATATATATATATATATATAATTAATACAACTATGAAATTAGTGTATTAAAACTATAGTGACGCTATGGATCTTCTCTGGGGTCTCTTGCTTGTGACCTTGTGCCTGACAAGTAAAACTCGTGTATGGTATCATGTCGTGATGTAATTGTTAACAAGCTCCCCTGTAGACCATTCATCGGGTGCTCTGCCCTGCTGACCTCGTTCCAAACTCTGTTAAGATTAGTAAATCGCCGCTATACATGAATACATTTATATACATTACTTGAGAGACGCATTAAAATGACAACTGACAATCCAACGCTCAACATATATAAATATTTACGAGAATTTACGTCGGTAGTTATTGGAGCTTAAAATGGGATTGATGTGTTGAATTCAAATTCCGGTCGAGGCCATTTGTGTTCGCTTTCTCACAAATTCAATTGGAAAGGTATTAACTCTTCTTTTTTACACCCTCCACGGATTAATAACAAGGCAGACTGGACACTCTAGCTTTCTTTGGCAACCAATTTAGGAGAAAGAGAACTCTGAATTCAAAACTCGTTGGACAAGTGGCTAGCAGGTTAAAAATTTTCTTGCAAAGGAAACCATAATAGTCTCAACTCGCGAGGTGAGACTGTGGCCCTCGTTCTATACGATGAGACGAGTCTCCAAGATTAATTAGCAATTTTAATCCCATGCGTAATACTTAAAAGAAATAAATAAAGATATAATTGTCTTGAAGTTATTTATATTCAAATTTAAATAACGATGCAGATAAAATAAATTTCGAGCGTTTATATGCTTAACGTGAATCATGCTTTGTCTTGCTAATATACAATTGAAATAAAATTTATCTTTCTGATGACATCTGATCAGCGACGAAACATGCTAAAATAGAATTTTTCCAAATTTTCTTACACACACACACACACACATATATGTATATATATATATATATATTGAATTTGTAAGTCTGATGAATTGCATCGTGATTACGATTCCAATGTAATAAATTATAACCATGGAATATTAGTGTTTGAGCTTTTTATTATATATATATATATATATATATATATATATATATATATATATATATATATATATATATATATATATATATATATATATATTTACTGTCAATAAATAAAAACTTCACGATACTTGGCCATGACCGAATAAAAGTTTCGTAATGTTATCACGTTGTATTACTTCCCTGGGTCCCCCACAGCGGTGAATCTAAAACAAATCATCCGTAGAGAGATGACAGCCGTTTCAGTTGATATGCCAAGCCGCAGTGTATTTGAAATGTGAGTGCGAGCTCGTGCATATTCACTTCATGGTAGTAACCATCTCAGGGATGTAATGTTCAAATCTTAGATAATATATTGAACTCTTGTATATCAGTTATGTAATAAATATATTTGGTATTCTACATCATTTTTATAATGCAAGATACTTGCATTTAAAATGTGTCCCATCATTATGGGACAGCCTGTATAATTGCAATCTTGATGCCAGAGAAAACATAAGAATTATTAATACAATACTGAGGAGGATAGAAATGTATTATAGGCGTCGGTATCTGTACCAGTGATGGGTAAATATAATGTTATTAACTAAGACTTATTTCTCACTGAAAGCTTCATTGACTCCAAAAATAAGCTTATCTATGAATAATGATGGATGTGCGGAAGGCGTAACGGATATTAGTGCGGAAAATGGGACCAGCGTGCCAAGTTCGATTTCATACGGCTGCCCTTGGGAAAAGCGTGAATCTGATTCTTCCTCGCCCAGTTAGAAATTAAATAGCATAAAAGGCTACGTCTATCTAGGTTAAAAAAAAGAAAAAAAACAACTCTGAATTCCAACGGCAGCTGGAAACCACTTAAGAACTCATAGCTAGCTACATCTAATAACGAAAGGGATACGTGGGGGACCACGATCGCTTGCGCTTTGAAGGGAGATAGCATTAAAAAATGATAGTAAATCTCGCTGTGAAGTAGTGGTTAACAAGCTTGTCAGTTGTTAAAGAAGTTGGGTACATCCAGTGACTAGACCCAAAGAGTTGTAAGTTCAATACCAGGCCACAGCAGAACCAAACTTGAGAGTTGAGTTAAATGAAAATAACTGAGACATTCGGAAAAGGCATGGCACGTGGAACTAGAACAATCTACCCTGTGGACGAAATAAAGGGTTCGGTTCGAAATTCCAACCGCCTGAAGAAGACCGGAGCGTACTACGGCCAAGACGTTATGAATATGACAATGAAGATGAGGATAACAGTCCGAATAATGTAAATAATGCAAGTAATCATAATACCTCATTTCAGAGATATAGACAGATATTGTGTAGTCTGTCTATATTTCTTTCTATATTATGTACATTATTTACATTATTCGGACTATTGTCCTCATCTTTGTCGCCATATTTATCACAACGTTTCGGCCGTTGTACGCCCCGGCCTTCTTCAGGTGGTTGGAATGTCGAACTGAACCCTTTATTTCACTCACTAGCGTAGACTGTTCTAGATTCACGTGCCATGTTTAATGGATGTCAGTTATCAGTTATCTCCTGTTAATTTCCCTCTGAAAGTTCTCCACTGCCTTAACCGGGTATTGAACTCACACTCTTTGGGTCCTGTCACTGGATCTAACCAACGCCTTTATATCCAGTGACAGGACCCAAAGAGTAAAAGAATGAAAGTAAACTTAGAATTTGTATTCGGGTCGTTGATTCCACCTACCGCTCCGAAACCTGTTGCATTCCCTCGCGTATCAGTCACACTAAAAACTACATTACAATAATTATTATTCATCAGTTGTACTTTCGTTGACTACGGTAGAAGGGACAAAAATCAGTGCGTGTGAAAAAGTAAAAAAGAGAAGTTGATTAGAATACACAGAGAATCAGATAAAAAAAGTCACAACAATTTTCTCTTTACTAAAGCGCAATTGTTTGGCTTTGATATTGAGTTTACAAACAAATAAAATATTTTTCATTTTTGAAAACTTTTTTTATAAAGCCGTCCTTATTCGCTATTATTCATACAAAACTGAATGATGCAAGCAAGTCTTCTTTTTTATTTTTATTTTCTTTCTGATTATAAATATTAATGCTATGACGCAAGCGGAAATAAGGCCGAAATTGGCGGGAAGAAAACAACAATGTCGCCACCTGCACATGAAACTATTTATAGTAACTACGGAGCACGTGTCTTCGAAAGGTCTTTTGTTCATGTAGTTATAAATAATTGACAGCTGGTATGAGCTCAAAATAGCTTTTCTTCTTATTCAATTTTAGTTATTTTACAAAGTTTGAGCCGGGGAAGGAATTGATGATTAATAGTGACGAGTTGTGTTTGATAACTTGAACTTTTTACTCATATGTCACATGATGTTTACATCAGTTGGAAATTTTTTTAAAGTTATTTTTATTCATTTTTTTTTTATTTATTCATTATCCCAAATACGAAAAGATGATATTAGTATTATTAACTTTTGACTAATATTGTTTTCATCTTAATATCTCTTGCTTATCACCGCAAAGACGCCCACGGCATTTTTACATTTATCCTTGGGGACTGTTAAGCAAGTCACAAAGATCTCGCTCGAAGAATTTGTTTCCAAAACATGTTGTTAATTAATGGTAGTAGAATAATAATAATAATAATAATAACGACTGGAGAGTTGCGAGTATAAAGTAGAAAATGACTTTCGAAGAAGTTCAAGTTAAAACTAAAATGAATAATTTGAATGAACCTTTGCCGATTAGTCTTTGTTGCCTAATCAGTAATGCGTCTTCCCAGAAAGACAAATCATTGGGCTAAGAGGCTTATTGTTTATTGTCGCTAGGAGCTATAAATACATACATACATACACACACACATACATACATATATATATATATATATATATATATATATATGTGTGTGTGTGTGTGTGTGTGTGTGTGTGTATTTCGGCAGCATGTTCATTGTTTTGAAGGACAATAATTGTTGTGGTCATCTGAAGATTACAATTTTATATGTGGACTCCCCTTAAAAACGGTGTCTGTCAAACAGCCATGACACGGCGTTCATGAATCCACACTAAATCCTTACTCTATATTTAACAATACCCTGATGATGACATTATGCTATGTGGAAAGTACTCGGAATAAATACAATATGAGCCAACGCGGTGTTTTCCTCTCGTCTTTTAACAACCACACAAAAAAGCTTATCCGTGGATATGAAAGGATCTTATTGAAAATAAATAGAGAGAACTTGTCTAAATTATTTAACGAAACCTGTCTGAATATATATATATATATATATATATATATATATATATATATATATATATATGTATGTATGTATGTATGTGTGTGTTTGTGTGTATGTATATAATGTATAATTGGGCAGTAATCTTTCTCGTAAAAGTGTTTCGTTGAATATAACAAAGAGAATTTGATTAATTTTTTATTTAGTTTTTCTAATATTCTTATATTTTTATGTTTATATATTTTTATGCCAACATAAGAATTTAACAAGAACTAAGAAAAACGAATTAATATTTGTAAGAAAAAATATCATTAACGAATTTGATTAAAGAAGAAAATCGAAACATTTTAAAGTAAGTGTAAGTTTAGATTAACGTCCTTTTGTGAGTAACATTGCTTTTGTTTAATTTTCGCTAAAAGGAAAATAAAAAGAATGAATAAAAATGTAATTTGCTCTAGTCACTTTCAAACGGGAAATTCTTGGCTTCCAGGAATTTAAAATGTAAAGAATGGACAATTAGTCTTTGAAAGAATAAGGAAGAGATTTAATCATATGTGGATAAAGTTTTGATGACTCGCGGGATTAAAATATAACCTGATGCAATATTTTAAGCCTTTAATGCCCACCGTCCCATTTTTGGAAAATGAACTTTAAGGGGTGAGAAGCAGGCAACTATAATAGTAGATTTTACATTAATATATTAAAAAAAAGGGAGTATGACCATATTTTAGGCGGAGAGAAAATCACCGATATGTCAGTTAGCTTTTTAAAAAGTACGGATAGAGAAATTAATGACCAAGGCGGAAAACCCCTTTCTACTTAAACGATAGGCGCAACATGATCTTCTTCTACCAGATTATGTTGATCAGTGAATAATGCAGTTTATGATTTTTTTTTTTCATAAAATCATTTTGGTTTACTCGAAAGTAAAACTTTATGAGTAAGACAGAAAAGCAAGGATCGGTTGAGGGTTGGGAAAATCCAAAAAGGAACAACAACAGCCCGTCCGCTCATTCGAGACAACGAAAAAAAAACAAAACAAAAAAAAAAGCAATTCGATCCATTTATTTCAACAGCTGAAGATGACGAAAATCACACACAGAAAATAATCGAAAATAAACATCGCCTACACACTAAAAAAAAAAAAAACCCAAAAAAACAAACACTTTCGTTTCAATTCCTTTCTTTCTTTCTCTATTTTATTTATTTATCCATTCACTTATTTATTTTTATACTTGTTTTATATATTTATGCATATATTTTCTTCATTTTTATGTATGTATTTATTTCTGTATACAGGGTGTCACCCCCCCCCCCAAAAAAAAAAAAATTGACACCGTTTTGTAGTCTAATAACATGACCAATTCTCGTTCAAATGATCTCAAATTTTAACAAAAATGTCTAAAAACAAAGTTAACTGTGTGGACTTATCTCAATAAGAATCTGCGAAGAATATGAATCCGTCGTGCCAGTGATAATGACAATGTGCTGTTGAAATGGCCGTTACGTGCACTTGTGATTTTTTTTTTATATGGGATGTGAAAGGACAGGTCTATATCTCCTTCTTCCTACAAGCCTAGAGAAACTTAAGCAGAGATTCACTATTACGCAAGACATGTTCCAGCGTGTTTGGCAGGAGCTGGACTATAGACTAGACGTGTGTCATGTCACAGGTGGTGTGTGTATTGAACATTTGTGAAGCTTTGTGAAATCGGTTCTAAAATCTACATCCCTTTGAATATGCTGTTCGAATTTCGATTAATAAACCTTTTATTGTTGAACACGTAGACTACTTAACTTAATTTCGTTTGCCTGGGAAATGTAGTTAAATATTCACATTTTAAATGATGTCAAAGTTTTTGGGCAATCCAGTATATTTATTGTGGTTCTTTCTTTCTTTCTTTCTTTCTTTCTTTCTTTCTTTCTTTCTTTCTTTCTTTCTTTATTGTAATAATTTACGATTTTATTTATGTATATATTTATTTGCTTGCAGTCTTTCTTGATTTATGTATATATTTATTATTTATTTCTTTTTCTTTCTTGATTTATGTATATCGATTATCTTTCTTTCTTTCTTTCTTTCTTTATTTATTTATTTCTTTCTTTCCAGCCTAGTCTTTCTCTTTTGAATGTCCCTTTCATTTTTCTTTTCTTAATTTTATTCTTTATCTCATTTTTTTTTTTTTTTGAGTTTTCTTTTTCGCAACATTTATTTTTTTGGTTAGACGTCTACTTATTCCAATCTTAGAAAAGGGTCCAGTAATGACATTTTTAAAATGATTTTCGATCTTTCTTCTCTTCCATAAATGTCATAATTTTTTCTATTTTCATTTAAGTTGTTTTCTTCTGCACCGTTTTTCGTTTTCCTTCTTTTTATTCTTCTTTTCTTCGCAGACTTTCATTTACTTCCTTTCCCTTTTCAAATATTTTTTCGTGTTGTTCTTTTTTTATTTTATTCAGGAACGTTTTTCTTGTTTGATATATTCTTATATTTCTATCAATTGCTTTCATTTCAGTTTTTATTTTATTTTACGAATTTTCTATAGTTTTTACAATGTAATTCGATTTCATAAAAAGACAAAAAGAGATTTTTGTTAACCTATGAGCAGTTCCCAAAAAAAGAGAATTTTTTTTATCTTTTCTCTTGAATGTGGTTGACCTAACATATTCATGAAACACTGTCTTGATTGAGCCCAGTGTTTCCTTGACAATTTGGTTCTGCGTTATACATTCGTTGAATCACTATCTCAAAAGCTTGTGACTTTTTTTTATATTTGACTCTGCGTTTTTATTTTAAAAGAAATTTGAGTTGATTATGATTTCTAAATCAGTGAAAAATACACAGAGAATGATATCGAGTCAGACAAAAATCTTTTCCACTTTTGTCGTAGTTTTCCCCCTAAAATTGTTGATATATAAAAATTATATATCGTTTTCATTCATATATATATATATATATATATATATATATATATATATATATATATATATATATATATATATATGTATAATGTAAAAAAAAAACAGACCACTTTAAAGCTCCATTTGTAATAATTTATTTCACCAGTGAATTTTATTTTTCTCTGGATCTACAGACTTCACTATCAAAAGGTGAAACGAAAAAATGAATTTAAAATTTACACTTTTGACGGGCAGTATTAAGCTTATATAAGTTGACATGGTGGTGAGGAATGGTATGAGAGACATGGTCGAGTTTAGAGAGGGAAAGGAGAGTTTTAAAATTTATTTTTATATTTCTTTTTATTATAATACTTATAATGAGGAAGGAGGGGGTAAGGATCAGACATTGACCTATTTAATCGGTCAACTCAACGAAAATGATATGGGGAAAAGGAAAAAGAGAAAAAAGGAAAAAGAAAAAAAGGGGGAAGTAAAGAGATAAGAGATGTACGTAGGGTTTTTGGAGGAAGAAGAGGGATAGTATAGCTTTAGCAATTTAGATAAAACATTGAGCTCTCAGGATTTCATCCACCTTGGGATCATCCATATGGATTACTAAGATTTTCGTTACTTAACTATATCTATCTATCTATCTATCTATCTATCTATCTATCTATCTATAAATATATATATATATATATATATATATATATATATATAAATGAATGTAACTTATCGCACATTGAGCGTGGCGTTAATAAATAGTGCACGATGTAATACAACAAAGTTATTAATAAATATACATATTATTCCTCACTGGTAGCACGACTCGGAGTTACATATACAACGCACTATTCAGATGCATGTTAGATGCTGACCATTACATAATTTAAAAGTTTAATATAAATATCTACTTAATGCAGCGCTGGCGCAGTCCATATATGATCCGTAGATTACAGTTTTTATATATATATATATATATATATATATATATATATATATATATATATATATATATGGTATTTAAAATAGACGCGAGTTATATTTTTAAATAAACGGAGATTAATATTTTATTTTTTATTTAAAATATACAGGAATTAAAAGTTTTATTTTATATTATATTTTAAATAAATAGCGATTAATTGTATTTTTTTTCTTTTTTAAAATAAACAGGACCTAATATAGTTTTCTGGCTCTATGATTTCCAGCCATCTTTATTCTCTTTCCGATCATTATTAATTTTTCTGTTCCTAATTCTTCCACACGGTAACCCTTTGTATCTTAGTGACTTTACTGCCTTACATGGGGTGATATCGATTAATAAAAAAAATGGATAGCGACGGTTAATTCTACGTAGTGTAAGTTGCATTGTCTTCTAAAAATGAAAAAGCGAAGGAAAATTAAACTAACATTCAGGCAATTTTCATTTACTTTAATTACTATGTGCTAACATGGGATAAGACTATACTCCTTTTCAAAAGCCTGGGAAGGAGTTTGAACAGGATGATAGCCGAATTTATCTATTCTTATTTAAATATAAATATAAGAAAAAAATATATAAGATTCCTGAGTAGAACCAATTGATGTTATATTAAAATTGATATAATATTAAAATTGTTGCAAAAATTACGAAAATATTGAAATATTTAAAAATTAATATAAATTTTTTTTTAATAAATTAGATAATAATGAATTACATTTCACTTTTTTATGTTCATCATTAGATTCCCTCTCGTGCTATTTTGTCAGTTGAGATATGTTTGTTTACATTTGCCAATTCCAAACAATCATAACCTGAAACTAATAATATGAAGTACTGAATATTAGTTCTAGTGGACTAATTTCTTTTATGACTTTACTAAAAAAAAAAGAAGTAAGGATCCAGGCGCACGTGCCACTCTTAGTAGCTAAGGAATCGGTTCATTTCCTGATGATATGCGATTTGTATCGTACACGATTACCCGACACTAAAATGTCTCCGAGCTGCATTTATTTTCGCGGAATGGCATCTAAATCCAGTTCACGACAGTGAGTTTTTTTTATCATTTTTATTTATAAATAAAATACTTTTTATATTAATTATATTTTTTCCTTCTCTTCTTTCCCTCCTTATATTCTTCTTCTTCATCCTCTTCTACAAATAGAGCGTGCTCCAGAATGAATTATCTATTTTAGTGAAATTTTTTTAGAAACTCACCTTTATTTCTGTTCATCATGTTTAATATTTTCTTAGAAGTGTATAAATTTCTAATTATGTTTACAACTTTAAAATTTTTCTCTTTTTTTTTTCTAGTTTTATTTTTATTCCCTTTCAGAAGCCTATTAATAATGAATACACAAGAACTCATCTTTGATGACCCCCAACCTCTGGATTATTTTGCAAGGGGTTTCATAAAAACAAAGGTTTATCACCAAAAGATCAATAGTTGAGCTGAGATTAAAGAACATATTCAGTTTGCAGTGCAGGAGATTAATCCTGGAATGATTCAAAATTTGTTTCGCAAATCTAAGGATCGATTTGAAATTTGCAGGGAGACAAACGAGGCACATGTTGAAAGTTTTCAATAAAGGTTTGGCGTTAGATTTGGAAATCCATTTGTTTTGTATCATAATTAAATAATAAACATAAAACTGGGTCATTTTTATTTTTTTTTAAATGTGCCCGATTTCATTGAAATAATTAATTCTGGGACACCCTGTATACAATGTCTAATACGCTCCTGACGACTCCAAGTCTGACAAGAGTATACCAAGCACATGCATCACAGCCAAATGTGGGTGATATAGTGACAGGTTTTGATAAAAGTAGCACATAAGTTTGCAGGTGGGTCTCAGATAAAAAATCTCTCAGGTTGGGCAACCCAATCTGCTTAAACGGTGTCAGACTAAGAATGTACTCAACTATCGAGATGTCGCCTTGGTTGATTCATATTTCGACCTAAAAACCATACCTTCGACATGCAGCCATAATGCCTACCTCCTACTCCTGCTCATGAACAGATACAGACAGTGCGTCAACACCTAAAGACATGACGAACTGGTTAACAATCGATCTTACTGAACATGTTATTTACTGTATCTGTCTTAAATAGAACAAAACGTACATCCCCAAGCATTATAAGCCACAAGAGCCTGTAGGTTCAGGATATTATTATTAATTATTATTATTATTATTATTATTATTATTATTATCATATTATGGTTAATTATTATCCATATTCTTATTAATGGATTAGCAGTCCGAGTAGTAGAGCTAAATGTGTTTTATTAGTAGTGTTAATACTAACTTGTTTTAGTCTAGCAGATAGCTATGAAAAATAGGGTCCTTAGTAAGGATAGTAGATATTATATGTTTATTTTCTACTGTCTTGTCGAAATTCATGCGTGGAGGTCACGTGACGGCGAGTCTCTCCCCTGCTCATACCTCAGCATTCTAGCCATTCTCAACATTAGTGTCATGAGGATGGTTTCGATTTTCCCTCGGGCTTTTGTTTCTATTTTTTCTGACAAACTTGTTTGAGACAATTCCCAATAATCTAACTACAATCAACTCGACCGTCACTTGTTTCATAATGTCTTCAATAGTAGTAGCAATATTATTATTATTAGTAGTAGTAGTAGCAGTATTAGTAGCATTTGTTTACCTTAGTCGCTTGCCTACATTAGTTTCACGGGCCACGTAACACTGAGAAACAGGAGAAGTTAAATTGGAGTCGGGGAAAACATTGACAATTATATATTTATATCATATTTTCCAATGACATCATCTTTAGAGACGAGTCGGAATGCGTTCTACATTTTCATTTTTATTCTTTGTAGTTGCTAAGAAGTGAAAGGAGATCAACAATTAACACCTGAAGCCCAACCACCTACTCGCAAACGCCAACACAAAAAGATCTAGGCCGCGTCTGTAACCCATAGGATGATTAAGCACATGAGGAAAAACAAGGTGTAATAGCTACTGACACAAACATAGGTGTGAATATATATTCAATGTGACATTTTTATAACGAGACGTGTTTACCAAGCTTATCTCGCTGACTGTCATTCGTAAATTCAATCTTTATTATGCACTATACTTTTGTAACCTTTTGTCATACTTTAAACTTAGTAAAATATCTATTAAGGGTGTCTGTCAATGAACGGTTAAGTAACAATAACACTCCAACCTTGTGAGCCGGGTTCGAATCTCACTATGGTCAATCTATCAAGGAGATAAAGACTTGATAATAAAAGCCTAAGAGATACGATTCAGTCTACAGCACTGTTAGACAAAACCATGACCATGCTTTGTAAGGGAAATTAGAAGGAAAAAATTCGTAAGCTATTGATAGTTGTATTAGCACAAAGTGGCAAGTCATCGTGACCGAAGCTTTGAGTACACTGGCCATATTCAAACTGTTGATCACGGCAAATTATGAATTCTCTTGCAAAAACTGGGAAATTTTGCATGCATTTATTTCAACTCTTCTTATTAATAACTGCATTTTTTTTTATTGCTATGTAAACTGACATCTGAAAGTAACAAGTAGCGGCCTCAATTAAAAATAGACAAAAAAACTGGCGCCATGGTGGTTTCAAGTACCTGTAGAAAAAGATTTGATCTGCCAAGGGTATTACATTAGGGGATGACACCCTAGCTTTATCAAAAGTGCAAAAGTGGGAAGCTGAATTTATGGAAGCGGAGGGAGATTATGAAAATAACCGAAGGTCTGGACGTCCTGCAACTGCCACCACTGATGAAAACATTGATGTATGACAGGAGATAGACTATAAATCACATAGTCAATTCGCATATCCATTGAGGTTGTTGAGAATATTCTGCACAATGAACTTGGTATGACGAAGGTTTCTGCTCGGTGGGTGTCACGTCTTCTGACACCTGATCAAAAGCTCACCTGGCTGATCACATCACGGGAATATCTGGCATTCCTGAAGAAGATCCAGCTGGTTTCCTGTAATGTTTCATAAACCAAGATGTGTTGCGTTCATCACTTCGAGCCAGACACAAAAAAAAAAAAAAAAAAATATGCAAGGGAAACGTCTTTCCGCGTCTTCTCCAGATAAGGGCAAGATCGTTTCATTTGCAGGAAAGGTGATAACCTCAGTTTTGGGGATACAAAAGGCATTGTGTTTATTACCGATTTTCAAAAGGGCCACACCATCAATGGAGAGTTCTATGACAACTTTCTGTGACATTTACGAAAAGTCATATCGACCAAATGCTTAGGAAAAATGACGAAATCGTTCATGTTTCTTCAGAACAATGATCCAGCACACAAGTCCTTAATTTCAATAACTGATGTGCGTCACCGTGACTTGGAAATGGATTATATTCCCCCTCCCCAATTCGCCTAATTTGAGTATCATCTGTTCACCAAAAGGAAAAAGCACTTGACTGGCAACTAGTGATGACGACGTCATATCTGCAGTTGATGACTTTTTTGACTAACAGGATGAACAGTCTTCTTTGAACAATCTGATGTCAATTTACCTGGAAATAATCAATGCATTTATTAATAAGAGTTGAAGTTCATGCAAGATTTCACAGTTAAAGCCTCACTTCTTCCTAGTCAGCATATGAACTTTTCAGCCCAGCCCCGTAGTTGCATTATGCCCCACAGTGTGGGTGTTGAAGAAACGCGGTATTTGGTCGCGGACATCAATAAGAGGGATTAGCCAGCCACACAAAAAGACAGATAGACTCGGAAATTTGTGTCATCAAGACACCGACACGAGTTTAAACGTGAATATTTCTTGTGTAATACGAATAGTGAACATACGATATACATACATCATATAGATTGAATATGATACAATAAAAATTTCAGAACAAAACACAGCTGATAGCTACATATCAAACTTCGCATTTATTAAAGCTTCCTTACAAATTTGTACAGCTTTCTGTCACTCTCCATATAATATGATATATATATATATATATATATATATATATATACCTACGTTTGTAGTGCAATTTAATGATTCATTCGCCATTCGTGCTTGACGACTTGGGAAACCATGAAAATTTAAGTTACACTACAAACGTAGGCGTATGTGTATTTATTAATATATACTTCATAGCCCTGTTTAACTTCACTGATGACTGTTTTGATAACACCATAAATTAAATGAAGTAACTATTTGCTTATCTGCACATGCAACCTCTCACACGCATATACAGTTGCTAATATCTCATTATTTGGTTTATATCCACACTTTATCTGTCTCTATCTATCTATGTCTTTATTTATTTATATGTATGTGTGTGTGTGTGTGTGTGTGTGTGTGACGGTCTGACGATTGTGTCTAGCATGAAACAGCTTGTCGCCTCTGAGTGTTGACTTCAATGTTCAATTTCATATTTACATACGCTCTATCTCTGATATTGAGCACTATATCCCATAAATATAGCACACCTAAAACTATATTTCTTCATATATATATATATATATATATATATATATATATATATATATATATATATTCTTTACGCGAGCTCTCTCTCTCTATATAGGCTAATTGGAGTTTATTGGAATCTGTGTAAAGAAGAAACCGGCTCATCTCAATTCTTTTGTTTAAGGCTAATTTTCAAAGTTACTTATAGGACCTGACGTTGACTTCATTTTATTTACTTATTTAAGTAAATAATGAATCTACATGTATAAATTATTCAGTCCATATTTTTGAGGCTTGAAATAAATTTTACTAAATTTATGTTATGGGATATTACATATCTACAACCATATCACGATGAAAAAAAAAAAAACAAGCTAAAAACTGACCAAGGTCAGTTTCCTCCTTCGCCTAATTCAGACAGACGAACTGAAGCCTCTATATGAACTACAGTAGTACATGGTCTGAAGATTGATTAAGGCATCAAAACTGACAGTCACCATGCAGTGATGATTATTATAGTCATACTGTCGATATCTCTGAACGAACTTCAATAGTGAGCAATCTCCAACCATAAATATAACAAATTTAGCAGTCACAACATCACTGGGCTGATCATTCTGCAAATATGAATGACTACAGAATAACTAAGGTCCTCATATATAGCCAACTTGACAGTGGACAAAGGATGTTGGAGTTTTGTAGACGAACTTTTTCGTAAATGTTCGCTCCACTCGTCTGGAGTTTTCAGCGATTCAACGCAAAGTTTCTCATTTTTTCGTTATTTTTATGCTAAGTTTTACCCAATTAACTTAGGTGGTAATTGGGAGTTTAATATTATTGGGATCAGTTTGTGTGCGTGTGCGTGTGTGGATGCGCGCGTGAGTGTAGGTATACGTGCGCTAGTGTATAAGTGTCAAATGGTGTGGTTATTTCACCTTCTTATCATTTTCTTATTTCCTTACACTTTCTCTCCTTATTCCTTTTCCCTCTCCTTTATTTTCCCTTTCCAGCTTTGATTGTCAAAGTTAATGTAACAATATCATTTCCGGTATCACAGACAAACCCTCTTTAGGTTTTTTTAGGGCAATTCATTTTCGCGAATGTTGCTAAGTTTGGAGTTTTTAAGGAAATATAGATAAATATATTCGTTATATTTATTTATTTTTTAATTTATTGATTATTAATTTTTGGGATTTGGGTTTGTAGTTTGTAGTGCGCCTATTATTGAAAGTTAAATTTGTAACTGTTTTTTTTTTCTCTCTCTCTCTCTCTCTATATATATATATATATATATATATATATATATATATATATATATATATATATATATATATATAGATTTGGTTGGATAGATGTGAGTTTGTGACAAGTCTGACGATCGCTAAAGCGTGAAACCCAGGGTCACAAACTCACATCTATCCAACTAAATATGTTAGCTCTATCTCTGATATTGAGCGTTTTCTAATAAGTACCGCGCATATAATATATAAATAATTATACATACTTATATTTATTTATATTTATATACACTTTTCACATACACACACACACACACACACACACACACACACACACACACACAGAAACACACACACACACACACATATATATAATTACTTAAATCGCAAAGTAAAAGTCTGCACTTAACCATTATTTCATTTTTCTTAGTAGTTTACTGAGTACCCTCCTTCAAGAAACCCTCTTTTGCTCCATCTGTTATTCTTCCTTCTTGTTTACCAACCGTTTCCATTTGCGCCATTTAATCAAATTACCGATCTTTTATATTGGTCCCTTTCCTGGTCCATGTTGACCTGCTTTTAACGTTAGACTTGTCCGTAGCATCAATCTAAATTTACTTTTCACACGCAAACTTCAAGGCCGGCCTTGTACATTCATTATACCTTTTCGTTTGAATTATTTGAATTAGCAAGTTCTCTCTCTTGTATTAGCTGCATTAAATAGATGGGCTTTCATTTCTTCATTCTCTCTTTTTTTTTTCCTTCTATGATCTTTTCCGGGGTCACTGCAATTTAACATTACTTTTGTTTCCATTCATCCGGACACCTACCGCGAAATGTTTTTTATTGTTGATCAGTTAGCGTTTCTCATTACTTATCCGATACACATTAAAGAAATAAAATGCCGACAGCCATTCGTAGATGGTTTTAAATAATATATATTTAGCTTTACTCCCTCCCTGTTCAAATTCATATTCGGCAAGATATTTCCAAGTCCTGCTGTAAATAATTCAGGTGAGAAAGGTATCACCTTGTTTTAGCCTTTTACCACTATTTCTCTTGTGTCCTTATGTAGATTAATTATTGCAGTAACATTGTTTTATATATTGTCAGTAGCTTTTACCTAATTACAATCAAGTGTTCCGCTGAGTCAAATGCTTCTTCAAAGCCATCAAAATCAAAGTGGTTTCATTTTTCGTTTTTTTATTTTAATCAGTTCATCCCCAACAAGGCGATAATGCTGCTAAGACGCAAGTACTTACTGGGAGTAAAAGAGAATGAGAAGAGTACAGAAGGAACCGGAAATCCAACCTTTAACAGGAAACAAAGGATAAACCTTTTACTCCTGCTTAAAATATATTGTGTTGTGTTTGTGATCGATTACCTTGATGTTTATAAGTGGTTTATTGATTAGTAACCACTTTTGAGAATCGTGTGGTTGATTTTCATCTACAGTGTTCGTTTATTTCTAATTACTTTTCAGGATGCAACGGAATATTTATTATCTATTTTCTTATAAAGTAGAGTCACTATTCATAGGCTAATATTTGGATGTACCATTCTTTTATTCTTTTTATCGTATCTGTGCTAATCATTTCTAGAATTTTCAACTTTGATCTTTCGAAAGGTCTGTTACTCTGACACGTACGCTTAGTGCATTTCCAAGTCTAACACTCTATTTAATCTGTTCTTATATTTGGAATATTACTAATAACCTTCGGAGTTACTGTTGATAATACTTTCATTTCCAAAACATACACGAATGC
The DNA here is from genome assembly GCA_903632075.3 of Acanthosepion pharaonis. Taxonomy (NCBI): domain Eukaryota; kingdom Metazoa; phylum Mollusca; class Cephalopoda; order Sepiida; family Sepiidae; genus Acanthosepion; species Acanthosepion pharaonis. Next base: position 1,115,895 of record CAHIKZ030000172.1, read on the forward strand.
ACGATATTCTTTCGTTTCCTTTAAATACTTGATCCGTGACCCTAAATTTGTGTGCGTTTTTAAACCAAGGCGTTGTTGTTTATTTGTATGGTTTACAGATTGAGAATATTTTAAGTTTTTTTTCCTTTTCGGAGAGGTCCTATTATTTTCAAATTCACATTTTTCTTCCTTTCATTCTTTTGTCGATTAATTTGTTTAATCTTGCCTTTTACATTTGTCTTCTTTTTTCTTCACCTCCTTTGATTATGGGAGATAACTCAAAGTCAACAAAGGAACCCTGGGAAAAAAAAAAAAAAGAGAAAATATGACCATATGAAATAAAAGTGAATATGTGGAATAAAACAAACTAATCGACAATTATTTCTATTACAATTATTTCTCTTATCTTCACCGCTTCATTAAGCTTTACCTATTTGATATATTCGACTTTACGTTATTTGTATGTTCTGTTATTTTCATAAGACTACACAGCCTTGCTGTGTGTTCTTGATTTCCATCTGAATCTTTTGTGGAACAATGGTCAAGTGGCTGTAAGTGCTGGGCAAGTTTAGCTGATGCCCTGCGTTGCTCCCTAGTTAATCGGAAAGTTGCAGAAATGGCAACAAGAAGACGAATTCGCAAATAAATAAATAATACAATGTGGATCCAATAAAGTTTTCTCTTCTAACTTTTAGGGAGAGTTATCCAATACAACAGACACTTGAAGAAGGCCGGAGGTGAAAACAACCGAAATACCGTGACTATAGCAACCAAAACCAAAGTAACAGGTTGAAGAAATCAGAATTTAATCATATACCTCTTTTATTATTATTTCGCCTTTACATAAAATTCTTGATGAGATTATAAATATATCATTCGTCTGTTTATTTTAAAGACATGAAATGTGAATAATAACGTGGGTGTACTTAAAAAATTCTCAGCACGACAATACTTCCCAGAATCTAACCAAATATCCATTCCGGACTTTTGTTTGATGTGAGGCGGGAAATGCATCTTGGTCGGGCCAAGAACTTCCCTGTATTATCATTAACTACACAGATATAAACTTTATATAGAAACAGGAAAAAGTTTCAATGCAGATATAAATAAAATATGTATAAGCATAACAGATATTTTCCTATGACCTTGGACTATTTTTAGATATGTATTTTTTAAATGGTTCTATTTCTGTGACATGACTATTCAACGTTTCTATATAATGAACCATTTCTCTTTCTTTCCGAAGTGTACACACACCACACACATACACACACAGACACCCACACAAGTATGAATACATGTATGAGTATACATTGTATATAAATTATACATGCATGAATATACACTGTAATGCTAAATGGTGTTGGAAGGTTATATATATATATATATATATATATATGTGTGTGTGTGTGTGTGTGTGTGTGTGTGTGTGTGTGTGATATGATCAAGAACAAATAGTAAACGTTTATCAATCTAACATGTTTCACTTTTATTAAAGCTTCATTAGGGAATGAGATATGGCGAAAAAAGGAAAGAAATTCTTGTATTTTTACTTTTGTGGTGGTGTTTGATTTTTATTGGCCAATTATATTTCATTTGTATTCGACTTGTTTAAATGACCTTTAGTATAATGTGTGGTGTTCCGAATACAAAGAGAGATGACGCGTCCATCCGAAGTTTCAAGAAATTAAAAAATAACAACAATAACAACAATATTACCAACTATAAACACACGTCAAAAACATTATATTACATCATCAACCTTTATTGAATCCATTCTTAAATAATCTAACGTATTTTTATCTAAAACAAACGATATGTATGTAAAACCTTCCCAAATCACCATGCGAAAAACCAAGAATATATATATATATATATATATATATATATATATATATATATATATATATGAACATTGGAGCCAACAGGTTGTTTCATGTTAGACGCAATCGTCAGGACACGGGACACGACTGCTGGGTTTTTTCTCGACTATTTATATATACGGGCCAGTGGTGTATTGTGTGTAGTCCATTCTGGCGGTTATTTTGGCGCGAGTGGCTTGCTTATTTATTTGGGTTAATTCATTTTACTATTTTTTATATATTTTCATTTTTTTATTTTATGTATTTATTTATTCCGTTTTCGATGATTTATTAACGTAGTAAAAAAATTGTGGGATTTGCTTAGGTCGCTTATCTAATAGTTTGTTTTGGTCTGGGAAAATAAAGCTATTTATTCGCTCAATTTCTGGATTAATTGCTGTAGTCTATTCTGTTATTTTGTCGGGGAACAATTTTTAATTTGTTTATTATTTTATTTATTTATTTGGATTGATTATTTTTGTTTTTGCTTATGTATTTTTATTTTATTTGTTCTAACGTTATTTTAGCGGGAGCAGTTTGTTAATTTGTTCATTTATTTATATATTTAGATTAATTTATTTCACCTGTTTTTTCTTATTTATTTACTTATTTTTTATTTTGTATATTTTTATTCATTCTTTTCGGTTTTTTTAAGTAACGTAATAATTTTCTATCCTTATATAGCAGTTATAGCTATTTTTTCGTCCAATTTTTGGATAGATTGTTGTAGTCTATTCTAACGGTTATTTTGGCGGGATTGGTTTGTTAATTTGTTTATTATTTACTTTATTTATTTATATATTTGGATTGATCATTTTTTATCTATTTATTTTTTATTTCTATTTATTCTATTTCGTTTATTCTAACGGGAGTGGTTTGTTAATTTGTTTATTATTTGTTTGTGTTGATTTGTTTAACTTGTTTTTTTTTATTATTATTTTGTCTATTTTTATTTATTCTTTTCAGTTTTCGACTTTTAAGTAACGTAGTAAAAATTTGTTTTCATGTCTGCATTTTGAGATAAGCTCAAATCGTATATTTAGTAATTTATTTTGGTCTGGGAAGATAATAATAGCTATTTTTCCTCCAAGCAAAGTTTGGTTTTGGATTGATTGTTGCAGGCTGATGATTTTTTTCCTTATTTTCCATGATATTTTTGTTGTGATTCGTGTTTTGTTTTTAATTTCCCAGATATACTTAGAAAGTATTGTGCTGTTCGCGTATTTACTATTTGTGAAAGATATTTTGTGTGCACAGTTTCTTTTCTTCCAGGGTCCTTCAGTTGCTCCTATATATACGTTTTCTTCATTATCTGGTGATTTTACCGTGGCTTGGTATATTACATTGTTTTGTAAGCAATTGCTGTTTAAGTGACATTCGTTCTTTATTCTACAGTTACACGTGGGTTTAATTTCTTCGGGTAGTTTGTAGATAATTTTCCTATTCTGCTTTTTTATTATTTGTGCAATGTTATCGGCGCAACTGTAGCTGATTTTTACAGCGTTTTTGTTGAATATTTTGTGTAGAGTGCTTGATTCTGGAAAGTGTTTGTGTAAGAGTTTGAAGAATATTTTACCTACATTTGTTTTTACGTTTTTGTTGTACGGTGGATTTAACCATATGATATTTCTCTTCCTGGCTTTTTTGTGCTCTGTGGTGAGTATGTGAATGTTGCCGGGAATCTTTTAGGTCTGGTTTCCTTGTAAGAATTGTCGGAAAACCTACGGTTAATCGATTTTGGTATCTGTTTGATTATTGAAGGCGGGTGATTGAAAGATGTATGTATATACAGTGGTTTATCATTGGGCTTTCTGTATAGTCTATATGTTCCTTTTCTTAGGTTGAAGGTAACATCTAGAAAATCTACTTCGTTCAGGTCAGTTTTTATATCTAAGTCGAATCCGTTTTTTTTTTAAATTCTTTATTATTGCTTTTCTATTTATGTCTGTGTGTTGTTTGTTATAGTTTCGTAAGATTATGAGACCGTCGTCCCTATAGAGTCATGTATCATCTTTGTCTATTATTTTGCTTAGTTCGTATAGTAAATATGATTTCGCATGTCTCTGCTTCCGCAGGTCTCAGGTTTCGCAGACCAAAGCAAACTATTAAATAAGCGACCTAAGCAAATCCAAAAAAAAAAAAATTTTTACTACGTTAATAACACATCGAAAACCGAAAATAATAAATAAATATATAAAATAAAAAATGAAAATAAATAAAAACAAGTAAAACAAAATTAACCCAAATAAATAAACAAGTCCCTCCTGTCAGAATAACCGCCAGAATGGACTACACGCAATACAACACTGACCTATATATATAAATAGTCGAGAAAAACCCAACACTCGCGGCCTGATGATTGCATCTCGCATGAAACAGCCTTTCGTTTTTGAGTGTTTATTTCAATGTTCACGTTTATATTTATATTTACATACGCTCTGTCTCTAGTATAGAGCACATTATCCCATAAATATAGCACTATATTTTTCTCATATATATATATATATATATATATATATATATATATATATATATATATATATATGTATTGCTTGATTTTCATCGACTTTTTAAAATCAACGTTAGCATAATGGATGAATTAAATAAAGAGTGAAAAGTGCTATATTGCTAAAGATTTAGTATTTGTTCTTTTTTTAGTATATATATATATATATATATATATATATATATATATATATATATTCTTAGCGGAAGATTTCGTTGGATGAGACTTGAAACCTAACTGGTAGTATAGTATATATATATATATATATATATATATATATATATATATATATATATATATATATATATATATCATACAATTTCTGGTCTAATATTATCCTAAACTTGTTTCACCCAATTACATACTTGTGCAATGATGGGTGTTTTTATTCTTTCTGTAAGTGTAAGGTCATCATCAGGCATTGGCATTCAGATGTTGCATTACTTCTTTATGTTTAAGTCTAAGCTAATTGGAGGAGCCAAGTAGCTAATTTCGGCCGACTATCGCGAATTTTAAACATATAAAGACACATGGCAATTTTAAAAGATATTTTTAGTAAAAAAAAGTGCGCCTTATATGCCGTCAAAAAGGGAACGGGAAAGATATTAAATGTCGCCACTTAGAATCAGACATAATTTACCTTGACTTTTCAGTTATCATGAGTAATATTTATGAGGGTTCTAAAATAAAAAAATTCTGAAAAAATAACATTTTCTCTTTTGTTACACATGTTGCGAAATAAAATAGTTACATTTACCTTGATGCAGTTCATCAGAGAACAAAACGCATCGTCTAAGGCAAGTTTTCATTTTGTCTTTATACATATATATATATATATATATATATATATATATAAATTGTATATTTAGGCTGCTTTTACCTATTTTTCACATTCAAGTTTCGTTAAAAACGACTGACAAGATGCAGTAGGTGAGTTTTTTTTATAATTACTCATGCGTTCGTATAATTTTTTTCTTTTCAGGACATATAAAAATTGTCCGAATATATATATATATATATATATATATATATATATATATATATATATATATATATATATATATATATGGTATTTAAAATAGACGCGAGTTATATTTTAAATAAACGTGTGGGGGGGGTATTTCTTTATTACTATGAACGTCATTTATTGTTGTTACACGTATTTGAAATGCTATGACAGTTTTAAAAAATTTTTCTTAGGCATTGAAATATATATATATATATATATATATATATATATATATATATATATATATATATATATATATATATAGTGAAGTGGACACCGAAATTAACAATAGGCTTTATTGACTGATTGATTAATTTTACGGCTAATTTCAGGTTATTTAAAGAAATAGAAATTATTACATTGTAAGAATTGTTGGTAGATGATTTATTGAAACAAGTTTTATTAAATAACACACGTAGCTTTGGTGGGTAGAAGAAATGGATTCAGATCTTTCCCAAGGATGTGTAAGTGAATATAATGAACCAGATTTGAATTAGAACTCTGTTCTTCGATTTTCAATTTCTAGCCGTTATCCATTATACCACCCGCACATCTAAGCTAGTAGCACTTGGTATTCCCAAGATGTCACTCATTTAAGTATTGACTAAGCTCACGTTGCTTATCTTCGTTGTTTCAGCGTGATATGGCAGTAAACAACAACGGGTTTGAAATGAAATAAATGATAATTAATAAATGAAGTCAAAATGAAATAAAAATAATTAAAATAAACAAATTCAAGGTCAGGACTATGGAAAAAGGACAAAACATTTGTTACCCTTACACAAAAACTGGCGAAAATGACGCCCACTAAAATGGAGGTGGGTGTCACTGAAAATTTTTTGCCACGTGAACTTATTGGTGTGTCCATAAGAATGTATATGCAATAATGTAAAATGAAGCGTATTAGATGACAATAAAAAAAGCACATACAAATAAAGGAAACAAATTGTTCACAATAATCATTGCACATGACTTCATCTTTGACAATTTCAAACTTCCAGCTTTCCAAAGAATGCCAGGATGTAGACAAAGGAATTCTGTCTACCACGCAAACAACACATTGGTTCTTGAAAATGATTGAGACCTGAACAAAACAACATATGAACTTTGGACAATTTATCCACAACTTCGTTCACAAGACTCAACAGCTTATTCGAGAATTGGAAAAAGTACAATAACAAATTAAACAGGCAGACCATGATAGTTCTTTTTAAATCAAACTGCTTTTGTATATATATATATATATATAT
>CAHIKZ030000172.1:1125000-1205000 GCA_903632075.3 Acanthosepion pharaonis
CGGTATATATATATATATATATATATATATATATATATATATATATATATATATATATGTGTGTGTGTGTGTGTGTGTATATAACCGACTCGTCGAAGGGCGTCGCCGATCAAAAAAGGCCGAATATTGCCTTTAGAACCAATTCTTCTCGTTATAAATTCCCGAAAGTTCTTAACTTCTCAGTTTCGAATCCAAACATAAACAAACCAATTTTTAAAGAATTAATGGAATGTTTTTATTTTATTAATCCGACATTTCATTTTAAACGTTATTTTTAGTGGATACCCGTGTTTGAGTAGACGCTCCGTTTACGCTAATTTTTATCCACTAAAAATGAAATTATGAACTTTTGGGAATCTAGAATGAGAAGGATTGTGCCTATTCGCTGTATTCTGACTTGCTTGATCGGCGGAATTCTTCGTGGCCGAGTCGGTTAAAAGTACATCGGATCTAACGACGGTTTCTCCCACATCTACAGTGTGCAATGGATAAATTGTCGTCTAAATGACGCAAAAATGAAAATAACACTCACATCTCATTTAAACAGATATATTTACCAAAATTACACAAAAATATCTTCTAATAGTAAAGAGTAAATTTATACAATAGAATCGCCATTGGCTTCAATTACAGCCGACAGACAACTTCGGAATCTCCTGCATCCCTTCTGGACGGTTTTCTTGCTTAGATTCGTTGACTGGATATATTCTCCAAGTCTTTCGGAATCCTCTGCACTGTCATCAGATTGATAACCAAACACTCTGAAATGTTCGTATTGGGATTTCGGGCACGAATGCCAAGTAATACAGCATGAAGCTTCCAAATTTCTCGGGTGTGAATTGCGTCATGGAGCTCTTTTTTTCACAAATGGTGCCTAATCAAAAACAAACAATGCGCACGCGCGAAATTAAAAAATATAAAATGGCTACAATTTGCCCATTGCACCCTATATAGATAGATAGATGAACAACAGAAGACACAGAAAGGAGACTCCAGTATTACATAGAGAAGGTAAGAAAGAAAAATGAAAACTGTAACCAGCTGTAAGAAGACCGTATATTTGGTTATCAGGAAGATGGACAAAACCTATGACGTAAACTTGGATTAGAAGATACCAAAATTAAGCATCTACAAAAATTTTAATATCTGAGAAGTGTTAATATCTGAGAAGGGGCATTATAGAAGCTTTCTAGAAGCTAAGCAAAATATTAAGAAACAGGAAAATTTTATTAGAAACAAAGTGTGTCTATATTTCTGAGACAAGGTATTTTAATCATTTACACTATTTACATTGGCATATTCACGACGTTTCGGACGTTGCACGTTCTAGCCTTCTTCAGATGTTTGAAATTTCGAACTGAACAATTTATTTCGTCCACCGGGGCAGATTGTTCTAGTTCCATGTGGCATGTCTCTTCTGGATATCTCAGTTTCAGTTATTTTGAAATTCCAGTCACGTGAAGAAGGCCGGAGCGTACAACGGCCGAAATGTCGTGAATATGAGGACAACATTCCAAACAATGTAAATAGTGTAAATAAAGATAAGAGGGTTGAAGTTAATTGAATAATTTCCTCGCAGATGAAAAGGAGATTTGATTCTACAGATGCTGAGGATACCATAGACCGAACATGTGAGTAATAAGGAAGCTTTAAGGAAAATGGAAAAAGAAAGGACATTTATACTTAGAATCAGAACGATAGCGTTGGACTTCCTTTTTTATATCTTGAGAAAAGAGAGCTTGGCGAAATTGATACTCACAGGACATATTGAAAGTAAAGACGACAAAGCGAAATAGCGATTAACCTACCTAATGAGCTTGAGTAATTGCATTTTGGAACGGGCGAAAGAGGAATGGTTAAATTACCAACCTTACTAAGAGCTATAAAGGATAGGAAGGTATGGAGAACCATGATCAATCGTCTCAAAATAAACCGGCATATATATATATATATATATATATATATATATAAAGAGAGAGATAGAGAGAAAGAGGGAGGGGTAGTACGTCAGAAATACCACCCGCATATACCTTCTAGAAATACCTTCCACATAATAGTAAGACATTAGCTACCTATAATGTGCTTTTGAATATAGGCACGTGGCAATGATGTCTTCATCTAGCTAATATCTTACCATTATATCAGAGGTATTTCTAAGAATTATATATATATATATATATATATATATATATATATATATATGAAGAAATATAGTTTTAATGTCTGCTATATTTACGGGATAAAATGCTCAATATCAGAGATAGAGCGTATGTAAATATAAATATAAAAGTGAACATTGAAGTCAACACTCAGAGGCGACCTGACGATTGTGTCTAGCATGAAACAGCCTGTCGCCTCTGGGTGTTGACTTCAATTTTTTAGTATCCAGGAATAATTTGAACATAAAAAACTCAAAAATCTTCTGAGTGTTTTTTTCTTTGGACATTTTCTGTTGCTAAACGACAACATATAGTGAGAGTTAAAAAGGACAGGAAATTGTGGAGGACCATGGCCACACTCGCCCTAAAGAGACACGACATATAGAAGAAGAAAGATTGTATATATCGTATTGCATTTTGTTTCTTTATTGCATGCTCTCTGTTCGGTCGATGTTGAAGTGCCGCATGAAAAGGCAATAGTTGAAAAGCATCAAAGAAAAATATATCTGCGTCAAACACAACTTTATCAAAATAAATCAAATATTTGATAATGTTACATGGAAGTCGAAAGCGATCCAATAATATTGGACAACTGAAGTTCGAATTCTCCTTGAAAACCGAAAACTGATTTTAACCGAATTAAATAAAAGTCTTAAACAAAATGTTTTCGTTATATCTCAACTAAAAAAAGCACATAATTTTTCTCTCCTGAATCTATCTTACCTGTCTTATCTATCTTATCTATCTTAGATTGATCCTATCTGAATCTATTTTACCTATCTATAAATTTACCATTTGTCCAAGATCAGAATATTCCTGCCACATATGGTCCGATTCTATTGCTGTATATTTACAGATTCTTGATAAAATCCAAAAAAGAGCCAGCAATATTATTGGTCCTGACCTGGCGTCTAGGTTTCAATCACTCTCCCACAGCCGCAAAGCTGATTCCCTGAGTCTTTTCTAGAAATACTTTCATTGCAATTGTTCAGATGAACTCTTTGCTATGGTACCTAGACTTTATGAATTTAAGCGCATTACTAGATTGGTAAGTTGGTCTCATCAACTTACAGTTAAAATGGCTAGATGTAACCGTAAGTTCTATGCTAACAGTTTCTTTTCTCGCACTGTTCGCTTGTGGAAATCTCTTTCAGCTACACACTTTCCAGTTAAATTTGATCTTCAAAAATTTAAATGAGATATTGTCATCTACTGTCTTCCTGATTACTTTTCTATTGTTCTCGCTCCCTAATCATGTTTCTGTTTTATAATTCTTTCACACCCAGTAACCCCGTCTATGCTTGCATGAAGTAAATCCGATTAAAAAGGTATATAGTTTAGTATAAAGTATACTTAGGCAGCAAGAAATTATTTATAAAAGCTTCAATTTACCAAAACTTTTTCATGGCTTGGCTGAACGAACGATTAAGCTGTAAAATCAAAACGAGAGAGAAATTGTTTCAAATTGGTTGCAGCAGAAGTTTCGGCAGACAGTGATGAAATTGTGAAGCTGGCTCCTTTCTTCTGCGCTTTTTTTTTTTTTTTTTTGAGGTTTGGTTGTGCGTGGGAGGTTGCCTGATAAATATCATGGTTACATCTGTTTCCTGCGGATGGCGACTGAACCTACGAGAGACAATGGTCCCTTCTCATCGAACGGAGGTTAGTTTATCAAATAGGAAGGTTTTCGAAGATAGACATCTATGTTTTTTAATGTGGCCATCTCATCGCAGTCTTTTTCTTTGTAGCCTAGCTTCAACACTTAACGCCAGAGATGAATTTAGAAATTCTGTATTGACGTCGTATCAATACAGTTTTAAAATTGTGAAGCAGCAGAAAAATGGGAGTATAGTGAATATGAACAGTAGATTTTGGCTTTTATTATCGATGCCTACTAAATGCAATGCGACTCAGCCTCTTCATGTCTCGAGACATGCTATCAGGGTCCTTTAAAATAATTTGGCATTTCTAGTAGGGTTTATACAAGAAGACCTCAATAAAAAGTGATTATTTGTATTCAGACTAATATCCCCATACTTGTTATTATTATTATTTTTATTTTGTTTCGTTTGATTTCTGGTGTCTACTCATTTCTTTCCAGAAACCTAAGGTTAAGAATGGTTTCATGACATCTTCCACTGATCATTTCTGTAAAAAAAAACACCCCCCCCCTAATATCACATACATTTTACATAAATAAATCTCTTCGTAATGTGTGAGCTGTATTTGTGAGTACAGATTATTTTTTTTGTATTTCTTTAAGGCAAGGGCGGTAAGGAATTCCTTCAAAATCTCTATTGGTCCCTTTTCCAATCAATCTGAGAGATCCAACTAAAACTGGAATTATGGATGTCCTCATGTGCCACATTTTTTAGATTTCCACTTCAAAATCCTTGTATTTTGATAGTTTTTGAAGATCTTCAAAGATATATTACAATCTGCATGGACTACCATGTCAATAAGAAAACACATTCTGGTCTTTGATCACTATGTCTGGGCGATTAGTTTTGATTGTTTTGTCTTTGTGTATTACAGAATCCCATAAAATTATTACAGGTCCTAATCTATGTAACTGGATCTGGGTGATGTTCATTCCAGTTTCTTGAAGTTTCCTTCCCGTAAAACTGGCAGATTTTCCAGTGCAGATATTGATCCACTCTATTATGCCGAGTTTTATATTCAGTTTGGTGCTAACACCGTGCAACCTGATAAAAGGATCGTCAAATGTTTCTTGATATTTATCACAAAATCTACATTTGGTGTTAACACAATTTTTCACTATGTTTGCTTTGGTAATTTCTAGTTAGAAACCGTTGGTCCTGTGCAGCAAAATAAAAACTTCGGATTCAGATTATTATTATTATTATTATTATTATTACAACGTTTCGGCCATTGTACTCTTCGGCCTTCTGCTTTCTGAGTCTTTAGTACTTGGCTTAGAGATTGAACTCCTTACAATAAGATTAAAGTATTTGATCGTGGATATGACGTCAGTTTCAGTGATTGGGTAGGGTTGTAATATAGAGACTTGAAATCAGGGCAATCAATAGCTTAGCAATATTAAAAGAGGAAAAGATGCGATATCGCTAGGCAAAGACAACAAGACAAAAATGACCTACGCCTGTAGATTAAAAAATGGCTTCAGTCGAAATCCTTGAAATTTACCCGGATCCACAAACCACCGATGAAAGTCTTAAAGAGCAACGGTTGAAAAATTGTAATGATAACCGTAAAGATGAAGATATTATTCCGACTGAAAATAAAATGTAAAACAAATGGTAACTTCTCAGAAATTCAAAACAAAAAGGACTGTCAGTGAAAGTCATTTTGGCCACTTTCCTCTTGGCTCTTGAAATGAGGGCCATTTCCTTTTCAGAGACAGTTTTTCTAGCCCTTCAAGCTTTTAATTCTGGTGGTCAGTTCTATCAATGACGGCCAGTGCTTATCAATTCTTTATTATCATTTAATCATTTTCCGAGATAATTTTTTTTTTAATTTATTCAATTTTTTTGTAATTGTTTGCTTGCTTTTCTGTTAAAAAAAAAAAGCAAAAAAAAGAAAAAACGGTAAATCGCCTTCAAACCAAAGTTGGAATAACCATTAATGGAATAGCCTCAATGGGAATTTTTCTCCCACCTTCCCCCACAGACGATAGACAGGAAAAGGAAGTCTTTGGGTTGTTTTCGACGATTTCCGGTGGAAGTGTGATTTTTCGGAAGTACGCTCATTAGAAAACAGTGGGCGTAGTGTGCAAAATTTAAGAGAACCTCTGAAGGTTAGATATACGCACTGTCGAAACTCCCTTGTGTGTATGCGTGTGTGTGTGTGTGTGTGTGTGTGTGTGTGTGTGTGTGTGTGTGTGTGTGTGTGTGTATATATATATATATATATATATATGCGTGTGTGTGCGTGCGCACGCACGTGAGTGTGTGTGTGTATGTATGTGTTTACGCGTGAGTGTATGTGTGTGCGGCGCGCGCACGCGTATGTGTGTGTGTGTGTGTGTGTGCGTGTGAGACACGTATGTATGTGAATGTGTGTGTGCGGGTGTGTATGTGTGTGTTCGCGTGCTTATCTGTGTATGTATTTTGGGAGTAAATATTTTTTTAAAATATCCATCTAAAAAGATGTAAAAGCCTGAACTCGTATTTTCTTAATCACTTTTTTTTTGGACACTTTCCCAACTTTGAAGGCTCCTTTCGAGGCTATTGCGACTTTAGTAAAAATCTAAGGTTTATACGTACATTTCTAGAAATCTTTACGTACCATCAGGACTAATTGGGATGGATTTTTGTTTATGCAGGAAAGTAAAGACTTTACTTGTAATCTAGACGTAGCAGAACCAGTGTCCGGAATATATGTTGAGATTTTGAATGAAAATCATCACTTGCAAAGCAGCTTGTTATATCGGGGGTAGGATAGATTAAAGATAATAATTCAAACAATACATATATTGGTTATGCAAGTATGACATTATCACGCCGATTGAAGTGTCATTTATCTGATAATAGTTGAACTAAATTGCATATCACCAATCAGCACAACAAAAAACACTAGTAATCCGACAAATCTTTGTCAGTAAAAGAAAAACAGGATAGTTCCATACACTGTAGAATAAGACTACAAATGCTAGGAGCATAAAGTGTAAATAACAACATAACATCAATAAAATATTATTTATTATTTATTATCAATAAAATATTGTTTATTGATACTTTGGACCAAAAAAAAACAAACTTTTAAATATGTTTCATAAATGTATAAAATTGAAAAAACAAAACAAAACAAAAAAGACAGACGAAGACGCGATATGTGAAAATGATGAAACCGACAGCATAAAAAAAAAAAAAAACGAAATAAAAAACTCTTTGTAATGACTGATGAAAGCCGAAAGTACTCAGACTTTGGACAATTGATATTTAAATATGTACTAGAATCCTGGAAAATGCTCCGAAATATACAAAAATAAATAAATAAAATAAAAATAAAATATCCTTATCAAATTATTTTCATTAGCCTTTGCGAAAACTATGGATTTTTTTTCCTAATCATTTCACCCCATGCAAGGTAGTAAAGTCACTAAAACACAAGGCGGGGGGGATACTGAGTGTGAAAGAATAAAAAAAAAAAGAAAAGAGAAACTTTATTAAGGAGAAACATTAAAATAGTCATTCACTTTAATGATTAAATTCGTAATGACCGAACAAATAGCAAATACAAGAATTTCCAGAATTGTAAGGCTGATCAGGTTTAAAGAAGATAAAAAAAAATTCAAAGTTACTTATTTGATATCTATTTTCTAGTAGAAAATTTTTGTCAAATATTCATTTAAATTTGTTTTTTTTTTAATAATATTGTCAGTGTGTATTTTATTATTTTTTTATTGTTCAGCCAGTAGAAGGCAAAAGAGCCACTCAAGGTAGAGTTGTATTAGCATAAGAAAAGACACGAAATTAAGTTCTTGGGGTTATGCAGGAAAGATACCAACTAAATCTAGATTTGAAGAAGTCAAGAATTAATTGGTTAATAAAATTTCAGAGAGAATTTAGTCAGATACGTTAGAAGCATAGCGTGGAAGTAGACTTAAGAAGGAACCGGAAACCCCATCCTATGCAGGAAACAAGGGATAAAGCTCTATTCCTGTTCAAAAGATTGGGAAACAGTGTGAACCGGACGATAAGTAAAACCTATAAAATGAATAATAGCGGATTAGAATTAGTGTCATTAAAACATTTTGGCTATTTCATGTGGCAAAGGATTTCTATTCATATACAGAAAGCATTACACAATAGATACATTAAAAATGCACAAAGACACAAAAATGGATCGTGTAGTACAAGTATTAATCTTCAATGAAGACAATTCTACATTTGAGGGACAATTTCTGCCTAAGTTTGTTCCACCTTCAACTTTTTAGATACGGATTTAAAATGTAAAACTTTTCAAATAAACTATAAATTGATACAACCAATTTGTATCCTTTAGCCTGTTTCCTGTAGAACAACTTAATATCCCAAGTTAACAATATACTGCCTCCGTTATCCAAACAACTTTAGTTATGTTTTCCTTGAGAATAAATTAGACAAAAAGGAATCACAATTTAATTATCATCTAATGACATTCACGGATCATAAACTGAAAAATACTTAACGGTTATCAGCATACAATGAAGGTTAACAAAGATTAGCAAAAACTTAAAGTTTGTTCTTTGTTTGAAGAGCTGCTTTTTTTAGCTTTATAAGGGCAGATAACAGTGTCTGGGTTTCATGAAATATTAAAACGAGTTGGTTATGTAACCTATTAATTTGACGCAGTTATATAGGAAAATAATATATTGAAAATATATGTGCTATCAAAATGTAAAGGACACATAACCATGATTGAACCACTAGAATATTAAAGGAAGCCATAACTTGTTATATTTTAGGCAGACATAGGCACTTTGACTTGGTTTAATGGTTAGCAGGGTGGTCTCGCTAAATCATTTACGACTCAGTAGCGTGTTCGATCGTCCTGTGTTCTCAATACCTTCGGCCTTGTGCCACATCTAAGCTTCGCTTAGAAAATAATTATACAGGTTGATTAAAAAGTAACTCCCCATTTTAAAATACTTATAATTTATTTATTAACTATAATTTTTACAAGAAATGGAATTGAGAGGAAAGTGTTTAGCATGAGGTTTAATTTAAAATTCAATATGGCCACCAGATTTCGCTACCAGCTTCTCGAGCCACCCAGGAATTGCATCAACTGATTTCACCAGGAACTCTTTATGGTATGGAAGACATAACTTCTTGTATTCGCCCTTTAAGTTCTTCCAAAAAATCTTGGTTTGCTATAGTAGATTTTCTCCTTTAACCAACTCCAAAGAAAAAAGTCATAGTGTGTTAAGTCAGGACTCCTGGCTGATCACTCATATATAAAATAGGGAGGTACTTTACAATCACCTTGTATTATAGGTGGTTTGTAACGAAATAAAAACTATAGCTCTTTGCTTAAACACCAGTGAAATCAATTTTTAATAACACTTGGTCTTTTTTGTCAACTTTTAACATGTGGGAGGTATTTCTGCCGCACCCTGTTCAATGTTATTAATTCAAACTCACATGCTAACAGCTGACACTCCCATACGGCAAGCACCCATTTATAGTGGGTGGAATTTCTATATTGGGTTCATTCGTAGTAACGAACAATTGTTAACATTTTTGTTTTTTGAATGTTGAATAACTTTGTAATTATTAGGCTTTCAGTTGTAATAAAAGCAACGCATTGTCTTTATTTGTGAACTGTACGAAGAAATCAAATAATGACATAAATAATTTCAAAACTTGATTTATAGAAAATACACTCGTGACATAAAATTGTGCAATGATAATTGTAAGCTTTTCTACAAAGGAAATATTCGGTATTCATTGACTGAACAGCCATTGTTACCGTTTACGGCTGAAATTTATAAAATCATTTTCTTAAAACAGTTTTGTACGAAATCTCCAAGTCCACTAATTGTTACAGTTCATTCTTTTATTAATAGGAGTTTCCTTACTAACCTTTCTTGTGTTTTGGTAATGTGGAAAATTCAAATCTTCATTTTATCATTATTTTCTCTTCTAGTTACACGTGTTACTCGTTTTTGTTGTTGCTGCTGTTGAAGTTATTCAAGTTGTGGGGTTTCTGGTTTTTGATAAAGCTTTCCGTTTTTTATTTTGTAACGTTAGTTTATAGGGTATGATGAAGGATAGTAGAAATTGCCTGAACACTGATAATCCCTTTTCTGATTTTGAATTCATTTTGGAGCAAAATTATTTACAATGCATTTCTGTAGTAAAAGTCAATTCTAAATTCCATTGTTTTGCTATAGTAAAACCTTTAGCAATGCATTTACATTATTGATTATTAATTTCTATAGTAAACACATTTATATAACGTTTTCGTATCAACTGTTTTGCAAAAATTTCTGCAATAAAATCATCATCCACATATTTACATTATCCTCTGTTTGTAAGTAACATTCCTTTTTATTCATGACCATTGAAAATTCATTTTCCTAATTTTGATATACAGCATACAGGTTACTTTTCAAAACATGCGAAAACAATTTTGGCTTGAAATTCCGATAACCAAAAACACTATTTTTTTAAAAGTTCTCTACACAAAGTAGACCAAATAATATTTATTCAAAAATTATAACATAAGCATGTTATAACATCATTACAAAAATAGTCATTTTATTTCAACACTTGTGGCGTCTTAGCAAGTGACAGTGTTGATTGCAAAATAAAGAGTTTTTTTGAAAATTCAAAACCTAATCAAATCCCTTCAATAGGGGAAACATTGTTACGTAACCTATGATGACCAATCAGAATACAAGTATATGATAATTCAAAAAACCTGACAGTACTAAATATAAAACATTAGTGTATTAAAGTTAATGTTAGATTAAACTAGATATCAATAGGAAATAATTAAGTTGTAATTTCACAGTAAAATTAAAAATTCTAAATTTAACCAAACATTAGGTTTGTGTGTGTATTTGTCTGTTCTTTCTTTACTTTGTTTATAGCCTGATATGCGTATTTCAACTACTTATATGTATGCATCGTACATACGTTATTTCTTGCCCTTATTTCATAAAAGCCCCCACCTTTTATCTATGTTTGTTCCTGTATGTAATATTTTGATGCTTTGTGTCGTTTAATTATTGTATTTGTGCCTGAATCTTGGTGAGTTTGTTTATTTGTATATAGGTACCCATGTGTCATAGCTTGTAATTATTTTTACTTTTATATGCTTTTGTCTGATATAATTTTCTTTTGAGATTTTGTTTGTTTTTATTCTTTTTTTAGCTTCTTTTTATTTATTTTATTTTCCTTTTTTGTTTTTCATTCTTTTCTTACGTTTTCTTCTCCCATTTCCTGTGTCGTTCTTATATTTGTGTACTTATATATTTAGTTATATTTACGTGTTTGTGTATTAGGATGCCAATGTATTTGTCGTGTCATTTGTATAATCCTTCTCCCTGTCCATCTTTTCACCTGAATTCTGACTTTCTTGTATCTAATGTTTGTAGCGTTTATCAGCGTTAAATTTACCGGATATATTGGCATTTAGCTAAGAATAATATATATATATATATATATATATATATATATATATATATATATATATATATATATATATATATATATTCAAAAATTATATATTCAAAAAATTATATATAATATATTCAAAAATTATATTTATTCAAAATTTATTCAAAATTATATATATAAATTATATAATTATTCAAAATTATATATATATTAAAACATTGGAACGGGAGAAAAATATACATCTATATATATATATATATATATATATATATATATATATATATAATTATTTATTTAAAAATTATAACATAAATATGTTATAAAATCACTATAAAATATCATTTTGTTTCAACACCTCCGGTCACTTGATAAGACTCCGGAGGTGTTGAAACAAAATGACTATTTTTGTAGTGATTATATAACATATTTATGTTATAATTTTTAAATAAATTATTATATCTGTTCTACTCTGTATTGAGCACTAATTTTTAAGAATAGTAATTGTTGGTTAGTGGAATTTAGTCCGTATACACCAATCATATATTTTGGATATATATATATATATATATATATATATATATATATATATATATATATATATATATATATTTTTTTCTCCCGTTACATTTTTTGAATAATTGTGTAATATTTAAACTAATGCTTGGTTAAATTTAGAATGTTTAATTTTTAATTTTACTGTGAAATTAGAATTTAATTATTTCATATTGATTTCTAGTTTAATCTAACATTAATTTTAATACACTAATGTTTTATATTTTGAATATGCTGTCAGGTTTTTGGAATTATCATATACTTGTATTCTGATTGGTCATCATAGGTTGCGTAACAAATTATCAAGACAGGTTGACGATTCTTTGAAATACAAATCAGTTTCTGTTAGAAAACTATAGTTCGAGTAAAGCAAATACTTTTCTTAAGGACAAAGATTTTACTAACTTTCTTTTAGAGAGACAGTTCATATAAATCAATTTATTAGCAACAAAAAAAAATTACTTCGAAAAGTTCACAATTCAAAAATGTCACTGGTTCAAAGGTTGAAAGTTCAAATTCTGAGATGAAAGTTCGGAAGGGCAGTGAGAAAAGGTTGACCTACCTTGTCGTTGCTGCTTTTTGGTGAATGTTCAGGTCTTTGGAAGAGGCACCCTCAAATTTTTGATAAACTCTCACAAGTCTATGAAAGAGAATTTAGAAGATTATTATTTATTACTATTCTACCTCCCTCCTCAGTGATTAATGTAGTCTTTGATCATTCCAGGTCACCCCGTGGTTTATTTCTTTTCTCAGCATAGCAACGGCCTTTACTCGCTAAGACGGTCAAACATTTCTGCCTTTGGCTCGAGTAACCTAAACTTTTCTCAGCAACAACAAACTTTGCAGTTCAAATTTTCCCTTTTATACATCAAACACGTGGATCAAAGCCGACTCATAAAACAATTCCTTCGCGGGGAGGCAGGGGGTCTATATCTCTATACCCATTAGTTGAAAAACCAAGACCATCCAATCAAACCGAGTTTGCTTTCAATTCAAAGTTGGTTGGTTTTTGTAAAAATTTTACCACGGAAGGTTTAGACTCTCACTTTTTGGGTCGGTTTTTATAACATCAATTCGGAAACTTTTTCTTCATCTCTTTATGCATCAGTTTTCATTCATGCTTATGTTATTGTTGTTGTTGGCTCCCAATCTCATCGCCATCATCATCCTCTCTCCCTATTCCCTTTCTTTCCCCTTGGTGGCGGCGGTGGCGGAGATGGCTGTGAATTAAACAGATACTGACGAGGCCATTCGTGTGAATTTGATATTTGGCCAGAAGCGCCTCCCTCGCGGCACAAATGGTATGACCATTAAGACCGTGTAGATCTTTACCTATTCCGCTAAATTAAGTAACGAAAATCTTGGTAGTCCGTATGGATAATCCCAAGAAGAATGAAAGTCAGGGCGAATAATTTAATTTAAAGAAAAACAGACTACTTTAAGGTTCCATTCTTATAATTTATTTCACCAGAGATTTTATTTTTCTATGGATCTTCAGACTTCACTTTCAAGGGTGAAAAAATGAATTTAAAATTTACAATTTTATAAATGAAAAATCCTAAAGAGCCAGGAACAACCTAACTAGGTTTCATCTAAACGGATTTTCAGGGTTTATATGGACAGCTTGCCCTGAAGATCTGTTTAGGTGAAACTTAAGTAGCTTGTTCCTGACTCTTTAGGATTTTTTTGCATTTATCTCTGCCCTACTTAGCGTATTGAGCACTTTACGTTTCAGCTTTATTCCTCGCTTAGGTTTTTTTTCTTTGGACTAAAAATTTAAGGCACTGGACGATTTATTTCGCCCTAGTTCTTTCATTTTCCATTTTTTTTCCCAAGGTACCAATTTATTTTGATAGACTTACAAGTTGGGCTATCCGAGGTTTTTTTTACAACCGAAGATTACTAGTAGTATATATATATATATATATATATATATATATATATATATATATATATATATAGTTTGGCTTCATTTTTGTTTGATTTGTTAAAGAAACCATGTTAGTATCATCATAATTTTCTTAATGCAATTCAGTCTTAACTTTTTTCATTAAAATAGTTTCAGTATTATTTTTTTTTACACAATTCCATTATTTTAATTATTTTTTTTCTTATACAATTCTAATATTATCATTTTTGTTAAAAGTAATTCTTATACAGTCAGTAAAAACAGACCTCTATTCTATTTTGCTTCTTCGCAAATGGCTTCTCAAATAATTATGTCCTGAATGCTGAAATGGTCGTAGATTTTAAAGTAGAATATCCTCCAACTGGTATCAAGCGGCTAATTGTTTTTTTGGCAGGTCATTGAACGGCAGGTTGAGCTTTTCTAATTGTGGATCTGATAGAAAAGCCCAATAAAACGAAAGCAAAAGCCGTTTTTAGAAAATAAACAAAAGACATTTTATTTTAAGTCATACGTAATATTGAATGTAAAATAATCACAAATGATTCATAACAATAGCCTATTTTTTATAATCTGCAGCTTGAATTAAACGGATCCTAACCGTTGGCTGTAATTGGTGGATTCTTCATTTAAAAATAATTATTTTTTAATACAACGACGCAAATTCGATTCCGTTGATTGCTTTCATGGAAAAGAGAAACTAATTTCTTTTTGTTTACAATACTTTTACTAAGAATGTATTTAAAGATGGAATATAGGAAAACCAGTTGGATGTTAAATGTTTTTGTACTATTACTAATATTTCGTTCATTAAGAAAATTATCAACCTAATATAAAAATTAAAGAAAAATCTTTGACATGTCAATTTTGCGACTCAGAAACGCCTTTGTTAATTTAAATCTTTTTGAAAATTAACAGTTAATAAAATTAAAGATAGATATTTGTCAATATAATAAATGTGTGTAAACTATCAATGAGGTTTATACATAGGAAAATGTTAAAATAAATGTACAATATAATGATGGAGGAAAAATTAAAAAATGATGGCAAAATAAATCGAGTATATCTAAAGGAGATAGTGAATATATATATAATTC
This sequence comes from Acanthosepion pharaonis, assembly GCA_903632075.3. Taxonomy (NCBI): domain Eukaryota; kingdom Metazoa; phylum Mollusca; class Cephalopoda; order Sepiida; family Sepiidae; genus Acanthosepion; species Acanthosepion pharaonis. Next base: position 1,139,801 of record CAHIKZ030000172.1, read on the forward strand.
AAATTATAACTTATGATAATATTATTTAGATGATAAGGAAAATATAATATTCAATTAAAATAAAAATTATATTTTTCTTTTTTTAAGGTGTTAAATTTGTTTTAATACTAGTTTAAAAGCCAAAGCACATACACAAGCCTACTTTGGTCTCCGGACAAAACTAAAGAGATCTCTGGTCCAGCTTCGAAAACAGCAATGATAAATTTAAAGAAATAACTTTGAATTCCAAAATTGACCCCATAGAACTTCAAAACCTCACTTTAACTCTGATTCAGCTTATAAATCCAATTCCAGTCAAATACTGATTTGGGCCGAAATTTCAATTCAAGCCGAAACTTGAGTTCTCCAAATCACAAACTCTGCGGAACTTCAAAACCTCACCTCACGAAATCCCTCACTTTAATTCTGATTCCTTGACATTTTGAAGAAATAAAATTGATTTCTTCAATTAACAAACTTTTGGGGATATTTGAAACTGAATTTAAAGCAAAAATCTTTAAATTCACAATCTTTAAATTCCCAATATAACTGAAAAACTTTTAAAATCACGCATTTTTTTCCAGTTATTTTAAAATTTGAATGTTTAACTGTTCATTCCTCATCCGGACATAAATCCCAATGCTTGATGTTCAAGCAACAGTTGAAGGACAGATTTTCAATTCTGGGAAATCCTTCTGATTCCAAAAAACGTGTAATATGTCTATATAGAGCAAATGTGGCCTGACTTAGAGGCGGTTTCAGGCCCATGAACGGACACATAGAATTTGCGGTTTATTTATTTCGATTATTTTCTAAAGTAATTATCTTAGCCAGAAAAATACGTTATAAAAACTGTTTTAAGTAAAAATTAAATAAAATAATAAAATTATTTTAATAAAAAATTATAATAAAATTTTATTAATCCGGTTTTTGTCAAGGACATCGACACAAGAAATACGATATTGATGATGACAGTGAGAGGGGGAGAGGGTTAAGGAAAGAAAGATAGAAAGAGCAATACAAATTCAAAATAATGTGTCCTTGTGTTTATAGATTAAGCCAAAAGAATTTGACATGGTATGACACAAGGATCTATTTGAAGTGCTAGCAATACTAGATCTACATTGGAAAGGATGTTAGAATAATCGTGAACTTGGGAGTGGGAGCAAACAGCGTACATACGGATAGGAACTGACTTGTGTAGCTATAAAAAATAGAAAGGAACGTAAGACAAGGCTATGTCTTCTCCCCAGATTTAGTCGATCTCTGTAGCGACACCACCCTAAGTGAACTGTGGAGACCCTACCAGGATTTATTATCGGTGGGCGTAAATCTTAATAAAATAAGATACGCAGAGGACTGCATTGATAGATAGTCGATTCGGAATTAAAACTACAGTATCTCCTAGACAGCTTGGTAGAAGAAAGCAAGAAAAAAGGACTAACCATCAACTGCAAGAAGACAGAAAGTATGGTCATTAGCAAGAGAGAAAACCCAAAGTGCGAGTTACCAACTGAAGATATAAACATCAAGCAGGTGCAGAAATTCAAATATATGGGAAGCGTTTTAACAGAGGATTGAAAATGTGACATGTTATGGTCCGGTTCCTTGTACCACGGTGATAGTCCAAGGTAGAACCAATAAAGAAGAACTTGAACACGGATAGGGAATAACACAGATATTTTACAAACAAGAAATATATACAGAGAGGTAGAAATTGTTAGTAGGAACAATCAGGTTTAGTAGGGAGAACAATGTAGTCTCGACCAGTATCACTATTCCAATGTCTTGTAGTAATTGTCTGAACGCGACTCTGTTTCGGACTGCCTATGACTCGACTGACTGACTCGCTCGCTCTGACTGACTGACAGACTCCTGACGGACCTCACTCCAGACTTCAGGCTGAACTCCCAGCTTCCTCTTGAGGCGCAGTATTTATTACGTATGGAATAGTCCATTATGTTATTATGGGTAAGGTACCATAACATGACACCGCGATCCGAACACGCATTGGACTGGCGAAAGAGACATTCCTTCCCAAAACTAAACAAGGTGCTGAGAAACGGAAAATGTCATCAGAAACAAAGAAAATATTGATGGATTGCTATGTTGCATCCATCCTCTTATATGGCAGTAAATGTTGGACAATCTCACCAGAGATGAGAAGAAAACTGGAAGCAGAAGAAATGTTGTTCTACAGAAGGATACTGAGAATCCCATGGACGGAGTGAGTAAGTAACACGGAAGTCTTAAAGAAAATGGCAACAGAAAAAAACACTTCTACTCAGAATCATGAAAAGATAGCTGAAATTCTTTGGACACATTGGGAAGAAGGAGGACTTCTAAAACTTGACCCTCACGGGCCATACTGAGAGTAAAATAGTTAGGGGGAGGCAAAGAGACGCTTCCGTGAATGGATGGTGGGAGGGCAGTCATCTTAGCAAACTGCTGATAACCACACGAGATATGAAGTTGTGGAGAGGCATGATCGCCTATGTCTTGAAGGGACGTGACATTTAGAAGAAGAATATTTATTAATCTGATTTGTGTATGGTACAAGGTCAAATAGAGAAAAATAGTCATAATTACACTGCGCTAATCTTCCATGGGAAGAGTGCCTGCCTGCCGTGAAAAACATTCGAGATCTCAGCATATTTTTTATACTTATTCTCTTATATGGCAATCAATGCTGGACACATCTATAAAAAAATAAAACATATGAAGAAGAGACATGAAGCAACAGAAATGTGGTTCTACAGAAGGATGATGAGGATACCATGGACCGATTATGTGAGCAATGACGAAATTTGAGAGAAAATGGAAACAAATAGTAAACTTATACTCAACATCAGGAAGAGGCAGTCGAAATTTCTAGGACACATAATAAGGAAAGAGGGGTCGAAAAATCTGATACACACAGGACAGGTTGAAGGCAAGAGAAACAGTGGCAAACAGCGAATAACCTACCTAGAGAGTTTGTGTAAATGGATGGTAGAACAGGTTTTAGGAGAAATGACGAAAAGACAACATTTATTAAGAGCTACTAAGAACAGGAAATTTTGGAGAGCCATAATCGCCTACATCCTGAGAACGGCACATAAAGGAAATGCTTGGCTTTCTACAATACTTGTGTTGCAGAAAGCAAGACCAAAATGGATAAAATAGTACCAGGAGAATTGTGCTGTGAATAATTGGACAAATAGAGTGGGTTTGCCTGCCTTGAAAATCAGAATTCCTCTCTTTTAATTGAGCTTGAACATTGGCATCAGTTAAAATGTGTAACTCCCACAATCACAAAGCAAATCCCATAACAATTGCAATAGACTAAATATCGATCCGTGCAGAGTGGCAGGCCGGAGTTAGAATTATCCGTTTGGGATTAATTATGTTTTTACACCCACTCCCATATCTACTGTTTTTTTTTCTTTCTTTCTATTTTTAGCTGATTTATAAACTTACTTGGTTGTAATCGATATCTAAGAGGACCCTCAATAATTGAACTGAATAGGAAAATGAAATGTACGTGTTTCTGCTGCTGCTTGCAGTGTAAAAGGGGGGGGGCACGTTTTACTACAAATGAATGAATCTGGATGTAGATCGAATGTGTCCATAGTAGCCTTCAGCGTCACCTTCAGTCCAAGCCAAAGTCAGAGGATTTTTATGAATGAAATTGTTTTGAGCAGAACTGTTATGTGAACAACTGCCTTCTATATCGATCGCTTTTCTTACTCGCCTCTTTTCTGTTCTTTATTCTATTAGAATTGTTTATATATATATATATATATATATATATATATATATATATACACACATACATATATGATTTCTTTCTTACACACACACACATATAGTAAAATATTCTTTCTTTCATTAAAGCACATATCTCATTCTTCCTTCTCTCTTCTTTCTATCATTCTTTATTTTTTCTACCCATGTCTCATACATTCATTCGTTCTCTCTTTTTTAAAGTCCGGATCTCATTTCTTTATTCTTTCTTCTACTCTTTTTAATCTTTTTATAAAACATTAATCTTATGATTTTTTTCTTCAATCATGTCCATTTTCTTTCATTTTTTTTCTTTTCAAACAAATATTTCATTCTTCTTTCTTTCTTTCTTTCTTTCTTTCTTTCTTTCTTTCTTCAGCACACTCCTTTTGTCTTTCTTTCTCTCTTTCTTTCTTATTACATTTATTCACTTTTACCCTTTCTCTGTTTTTCTTTCTTTCTTGCCTTTTTCTATTATGAATTTTTCCTCCCCTTAGAATGTTCTCTTTTCCTTCCACCCATCCTCTCATTATATTATTCTCTTTCCCTTTCTCTATTCTAACGACTCCTTTTTAAATCGTTATCTTTTACACAGCTCTTTTCTCTGTAGTTCCTGTTCACTTTCCTTTTCTTTCCTCTTCAAAAAATTCTCTTTCTCCGGTCATTTTTCTTTTTCTACTTGTCTTTTGTTCTTTCCTCCAGTTCCATTGTGAGTTGCATCAATTGGTCGGAACTTGAACCTGGAAGAATTACTTTTAACGCCTTCGAAACAAACTGGTTTTTTTTTTTGTTGTTTCAAACTTTTATTTGTAATTTTATAAATTATTGTTTCTTTGTCGAAGAAAAATTCTTCTTTTCAACGCCTTCTTCTTATCAGCTTTTTTTTTAATCTTTTTCTTATATATTTTTCTCGATTAATAAACTCAATGACAGTGTGGAAGAGTTTTACTGACAAGATTTTTAAGTCGACTTTTGCTAAACCTTCTGTTATTTATGCGTTCATTTCTTGCTTTACGTTTCTTTTCTTTTTTCAAAAAAAGCAGCTGTATTATTTGAACTTATTATGAGTTTTCAAGCCATTTTATAATTTCGCTGTGAAACCTCTCAGTTAATCGTATGTTCAATAATAAATGATTCTAAAAACAGAAAATGATTCAACTTCATTGAGTATTGATAAGGAAAATGACTTTGACAAACTCAAGAGAATATCATTTCAGGTTGAACATGTATATAGTTTTTGAAAATCTGAGATGAAAACAATATAAGTAATTATTATTGTAAATTAAGGGGTAATTCTCCATTCATTAACACATAGATGGTATCCATGTTTGTTTTCTTATACATATCTAGCTGGAAAAAAGCACCTGATTTACTCAAATGATTTCCCAATTGGATCGTAAAGGAGGAGATTCAATTATTTGGGCAAAGGAGATTGTTCTTGTCTTAGATTAACCAGCAGATTATAATTTTGCTCATTCCTTCGTTCCATAGTTATTCAGCTCGTAAGTTACATCCTGTCAATACCTCGTGAATAATGGACTATTCCGTTTTGATCGCGAGAAAAAAGCAGCAAAGACATATCAGAAACGCTGTTTGGTATGAGTGAGAAAATGAAAGAAAAAAAAGATGGAAGAGGTGATAACGTTCTGATATGTTTAATGTCTGCTTCAATGAAATTGAAAAAAACGTAAAATTTAAAATCTTTTAATTAGTCTCTCAGTTCTTTAAGTAATGACCTGCATTCATATTTACGATGGTTATTGCAATATTTGATTAAACTTGTTAAGCTCAAATATTTAACGATAGAATCGGGGAATTTCCACACTATTTTTGTAGTGTTTGTTTTTTTGTATTTTTATCAAATATTTGAGCCCAAAAATTCAAATAGGAAAATTGTGTAATTTTCATGCGTACAACGAGAGTTGTCATTAATGTTTGTCTTTCATCTTTTTATTTTAAATAATTGTTTGAATTTTGTGATAAAAGCCGTGATAGCCTGAAGTGTTTTTTTCGTCGTTTTAGATGAGGCATTGTTTTTATTAATATTTGATGTTGTATATAATTCAAACGATATTTGTTTTTGTTTTCACCTAATACTACTTCTAGGCAATCATCGAAATCTGAGCAAATGTTTTAATGAAGTGCTATGTTCTTTAATTTTTCATTATTTTTCGGAAACCATTTTCTTTTTAGATTCAAATTATGGTTACAGTATTATTAACCGTTTCCTTATAAAGAAACATTAATTAACCGAGCAGCCAGTGTTAATTTCGATTGAAATTTATTAAATATTTCTATTAAAACAATTTTTCATGAGAATACGTTTCTGAAGTACCCTAACTGTTATCGATCTTTCTAGTATTGATGTAGGTTTCCTTCCTAACCTTTTGTTTCAAGTAGTGTGGAACGTCAAAATCTTGATGCCATCTTCGGGTTACATTTGAAGTTTTTCCTCCTGTTGAAAGTCTTCAGATTATGTTGTTTTCTGTTATTTGATATAAATCTTTGTTTATAATTCTGTAGCGCCTGTTCACGAAATGCGAAGTCCTACGTGTTTCATTCTCTCGAGGCCATTTGCAATACACGATCTGAGAAAGCGGTTCTATATAGCAGACCATTTAGATATTTCTGAATGAGTTTGAACGTTCTGAAGAGTCTTTTTTATCGGTATCACCACATGCAAAGCAGTAAAGCCACTAAGACAAGGCGTTACAGGTCGTGGAAGGATTAGAAACAGAAACATTAATAATGAGCGGGAAAAGGAAAGAGCAATCAGGAGAACAGCAGATAACGAATGGCATTGCATTTAAATTTTTGCAGATTAAGGTTAGCTGGAAATCATGGAACCGGAAGGGAGTTCCATAAATGAGAATTGCGAGAAAAGAAATTGTTAGCATCGAACTTAGGGTTACGTCTCGCCAACCCAACCGTAAATTGATGAGATCTTGACATCAGTCTAGTACTGAACTTAAATAGAAATAATCTCTAGGTACCATAGCGAAGAGCTAACCCGAACAATTAGCATAAAAGTATTTATAGAAAAGACACGGAGACGGTTGGAAATTGACTGAAGACGAGCCGCCAGATTAGGACCAACAATATTGCAGATTCTTCTTTGGATTTTATCAAGGATTTAAGAACTAGATTCGAGTGTTACGTAAATGTTTTGGTTTTGCAGCAATTTTTGTGTTGAGCGAAACTAGCCCTTGCGCAATCTATGTTCAAATTCTTTATCTTCTTTAACTCAATTTGCTATAGCTAATCCACACACCGAAGTCTTTGAAATATTTACTAGTTACTAATTCAACAGACTGAATTTTTATGATAGATTCAAGGTACGTGCAATTACTACTTTCATTCTAATTCCAGATTTCTGTTTAGGAAAGGTGTAATATAGCAACATTTATTTGACTAATTCAGATTTAGCGCTGAAAAAGTTTATTTTATTACAGTGGGTGGTTACAAGCGAGAGGGGAGATGGGATGTGCTTATTTGTTACAGCAAAAGGTTTATCTTCAGTTCTACTTCTTGGACCACTTGGTAGGCGATGTCAATATTTGGTGCTGTTCTCTTAACGCTGACAGACTGTATAAAACGAACTAATAGCAATAAAATTAAAAGCAAAACTCTGAAAAAGTAAAAATTCTTTTATTTAACTACTGCATAACGGCACGAAACTGGGCCTATCCGTCCCAAAAAACATTTTTCTTTTCATGAGAATTGCTCCTCGTCGTTAAGTAGTAATTAACAAGCTCGTCTTGTCGACCATCACAAAGGTGAATAGCTTCAATTCCCACATTTGTGGGCTTATACCAAACAGTGCGAAACATCGTAAATTATTTGGGATAAGTTAAGCTAAGTGTCCCGTGGGGTGAGTAAATAACAAAACGGATGTACAAAAGGAGAAAAGAGAAGTTAATTCGATTCAACAGGTGAATCCACAAAGACCGGCGTATATAGACAAAACTCTTCACTTCATCCTTAGTCTCCACCCCAAACTTCACACACACACGGTCGGGGTTCCATCTCCGAGAAATCAGTTTCCACTTTTCGCCGTCTTAGTCCCAATTCTATGATTTTTGACATTTCCGCCCTCGAAGAGATTGGCCCAACCGTTTTCGGCAATTTAATGTTAATTATTTGTGTACATATGAGGCGACTATTAAGAAAGGGACTGGCTGGTCCCTAGGGAGACTGTGTTGTTGAGTGGAAGTTGTCGTTTGGGCCGGAATCTGTGAAGAAGAAAGAGGCGCTAACGAAAGACAAGAATGATTTATAAGGATTCTGAGACGCATAAGAGGGGGAGGGGAGGCAAAGAAGAAAACATTTATGGCATGAAAGGAACTAGTTCTTAAAAATTCCCCCCTTTTTTTTTTACTAATATCCTCATCTCTATGCTGTATATTCCTCAATCTCAACGACTATAGCATTAACGAACTTCCGAAGTTAAAACATTGTTAATGTTGTTATACGTGCCGTCTCCTTTCAGTATGTGAGCGATCATGGCTCTCCACAACTTTCTATCTCTTGTAGCACTTAGCAACGTTTGTCACTTTGCTAAGCCTTCCGCCCATGTTTCATCATTTATTCACATACGCTCACCAGGGAGGTGACCCGATGGCCTAACTTGTACATCTTGCTCTCGATGTGCCCAATGAGTATCAAATTTTCCAAGCACTCCTTCCTCATTATGTGTTCAAGAAATTTCAGCTCTCATTCTCATTCTGAGTATAAATGCCCTTTTACGCAAATTTTCCTTAAGAATTTGTCGATTACGTGTTGGAATTCTCAACACCCTCCTGTAGAACAACGTTTCTGTTGCTTCCAGGATTCTCTTCATCTGTGAGAATTTAGTGGGAGTACTTGAGAAACCGATTCTCATGTTTCAAATTCTCAAAGCTCTTTTTTCTTATTATGTGTCCTAGAAATTTCAGCAGGGTCTCTTTTGAATTGTAAGACCTATCGCCCGGTTCACACTCCTCTCCATACTTCCGAACAGAAATAGAGATTTGTCACTTGTTTCCAGTTTGACATTGGGTTTCCGGTTCTTCCTAAAGTCTACTTCAACTCTATATTTCTAACGTCTCCGCCTAAACTATGAAATTTCATTTGCTACATATTTTTCTCAATATTACATAGGTTCACCTATCGTCCGGTTCACTCTCCTCCTCAGCTTTTTGAACCTGAGTAGAGGCTTGTCCACTGATTCCTGTTCGGGATTAGGTTTCCGATTCTTTCTAAAGTCTACTTCAACTCTATATTTTTAACGTCTCTGCCTAAACTCTGAAATTTTATTTACTATTTATTTTTTATTCATTTTTTCCTGAATGGATTCGACTGTCGTCACATTTCTCGCTGGGCTTCCGAACAGGAGTAGAGGATTGTTCCTTGCTTACGATTGGGTTTCCGTTTCCTTCCAAAGTCCCCACATTCTCTTTCACGCTCAGTAACCTCTTGCATCTTAGTGGCATTATCCCACTTCTCGCAAGGAATTGGTTAAGTATAAGTGTATATTTTGTTTTCCATTTTCCTTAAAACTTCCTCATTGTTCACATGTCCAGAAGATTTCCTGAGTTTTCACAAAAGCATCGGTACCGGTTTCTGTACAAGAAGAAAGCTCAGTGGCAAAACATTCAATGGGACGATTAAAGATTTCACTCCAAGAAAATCACAAAATGAATCTCAATCTGGTTAATAGACAAATCAAAAGAAATATGAACAGATTGTCTCCCTGTACAGAAAAACACAGGGTAAATGACCATGACCAACAAATACATGGCCTGCCTAGATATAAAATCACTCTACACCAATGTCCCAATCGAAGAATGCCTCTATCCCCTAAACAAAAGCATTTAACATAATAAAGGATCAAGCTCTCTCTCTACCAACAGCTAAAATAAGAAAACTCTGCTCTCTAATCACCAATCAATGCTATTTCACATTTAATAATAATTGTTACAAACAAAAACTTGGATTCCCAATAGGATCGCCTCTCAGTGGAGTGATGGCATGTATCTTCGTAAAATTTCTCGTATCCGTTCGTTTCCAAAATATTTTACCCATAAAATCAACATACTTCCGTTTTTTTTCAGTTTATGGAGCTTGCTTTATCGCCTGTATTGTCACAAAAAATACATAGAAGAAACCTCACGAAATCTAATTAAAACACGATATGAACATGAATTATATGAACACGAAAGGGACATTTTATAAAATAATACATAAAATGCATTGGTCGCCGACTGTAACGAGACTAACCACAATTTTGACATAAAAAGACTTCTCTAAGGAAAGGAGAAAATAATACACTACGATGTAAATGTCTCGCAAGGTCATCTACAGTAAATTTGTGTCCTGACTCTTACAACATTTCATACTTACAAAAATAATGAAAAGAATGAGAAAAAACTGTATTCGTCTAGATAAAAAAAATTCTAAAATTCCCAACAACCCTCTGTTGTGCGCATGTGTAGTTCTACCTCCATAACAAATTTAGTCCAATGAAGTCATGAGGACGACATGCATCATAAGTAAACTTTTTACACTTTCTCATACAATTTCCCCAATATTGTTATTGATATATAAAGACATATCGTTATCTCATTCACACACACACACACACACATATATATATGTATGTATATGTATGAATAATAATAATAATAATAATAATAATAATAATAATCTTATAAATATAAGTATGTATACTCGTCTGGAAAAAACCTTAGGTGTTTTGGCTTGTAAACTAATACCAAAGGAAAAATAAGGAATAAAATAAGAAATAACTAAGTACATGTAATTCAGACGAAAACAATCGACCAGAATCCAAGCTCAGAGTCCAAAGAAACAAAACTCCGACACGAGTAAAATAAAAATAACTAAGCAAAGTGCTCAATACACTAAGAAGAGCAAATTTAACCCTGAACCTAAAGAGCCAGGCAAAACTACCCAAGGTTTCATCTAAAGGGATCGTCAGCGTACCCTGACGATCCGCGTAGGTGAAACGTGGTAGGTTTGCCTGGCTCTTTAGGTTCATAGTTATATATATATATATATATATATATATATATATATATATATATATATATATATATATGCATATTTTCAAGAAATGACATTTTCAACAACATTGAATTGAAATGTTAACAAATAACATCTTCAGTATGATTTCCATGACTTGTGATGCAAAGGTTGATGCACTTTGCAAGATTCAGGCGAACTCGATGCAATAAATTCTACATTGCCGTCAATTTTAGCACATTCACTCGTTATGCGATCAATCAAGGGTGTTGCATCCACAAAGAAAAAGTAAATTCTTTCTTCTTTCGACAAAATCATGTTTAATCTGTATAGATATATATATATATATATATATATATATTTAATAAGATCTCCGGTGTGAGTGACCAGACTTTCGCCTGTAAAGTTGCATTAAAGACGACAGAAAAGTTACAGCTTTTTATTTAATTTTTTTTGTGTTCATATAAGTGTTTTCTAAACATAAACTGAATAAAAACCGTTCAAATGTTCTGTATATCAGAGCGTTTTCAGCTATATTTTTTAGCCATTATCAAGCATGTATTTCTGTGTATGCGTGTGTGTGTGTGTTTGTGTGTTTGTATATACAGGTGTTTATGGTGTGTCAAGAGAATAAGAGAAAGGCCAACATAATAAAATAGAAATTCGATAGGCAAATATAGTTGTGCAAGATTTTACATATAATCGAATTCACTACTATACAAGTTCATGTTGTGCGAAGCGTAAAATATCTACACTTGGTTGGATTGAAAATCACAATTTGGAGAGCTGACTAACCAAAAGCACTGGCTGGAATAAATATATCTATATCGATTATCTACCTGTAGATAGATAGATAGATAGATAGATAGATAGATAGATAGATAGATAGATAGATAGATACGAACAAGCTTAGATAGATAGATAGATAGATAGATAGATAGATAGATAGATAGATAGATAGATAGATAGATAGTCACTATGATAGAAATAGATCTGCAATGAAAGAAAGATGGGAAAGCGTAAGAGTGGGTGGCTTAGAAAAATCTAACAGATGGTGCTGAGCAAGGCGGGAGAGCAACAAGAATGATTGCCGTGTTTGAGGAACTGACGCTGAGAAATCGGGGTCAAAATCAAAGAGTTTAAACAACAACAACAACAAAAAAAAAAATGGCACAAAGTTGAGGATGACTAACCAAGAAGGATCGCGACTGAGAAATGATATTCAAAGAAAACCGAATAAACCTGGGCACTCCCCACCCTCCGCCTCTATCGTTGGGTGGTAAGCATCTGCCCTACTCATAATGTAACATTCATTTAAAGTTACATCTGCTCTGACATGTGAAACACGTAAATTCCAGTCTTTTAAATAAGCCTGTGGTTGTTGTCGTTATGGTGCCTTTCCTCGCTTCAATCATCGTCTGATTTTCTACTAATTCTATTTATCCTTTCCTCCCCGCCTTTACACTTCCATCTCTCTTTTTCATTTCTACTCCACCCGTTGTTTCTTTCCCTTTTCCGATTTTTTCTTTCTTTTCTTTCAATTTATTTACATTTCTTTCCTCTTTCTCCAGACGTCGACTCTTTCCTCCGCAGATTCATTGTTCTTTCTTTGTATTTTTTCCAACATCTTGTTTTGTTTTTGTTTTAACTTTTTTATTCTCTCTTTCTCACTCTTTCGCTCTTTCTATCTCGCTCGCTCTTTATCTATCTATCTATCTATCTATCTATCTATCTATCTATCTATCTATCTATCTATCTTAGTCTGTTCATATCTATCTATCTATCTATCTATCTATCTATCTATCTATCTATCTATCTATCTATTTATCTATCTATCTATCTATCTATTATTAAAGTTCGGTGTTCAGGGACAGATAATGAACCACGATGTTGTATGGTAATTTTCAAGACAGAAAAGATCTTCTGTTTTGGAAGAAAAATGGCGCCAATCATTCTTCCTAATCTTTGTAGTTCCATGTGTCAGAATAAAATAAATTTAGCAAATACGTATGAATACATACATACATACACACACACACACACACACACACACACACACACATATATATATATATATATATATATACTTTCTTACACACAGACACACAACACACACGCACACACACATATTTATATATTCACAAAAATAAAATTGCTTTTATTTATTTGTAAGGAATGGTCAATATTAGAGACAGAGAGTTGGATTCACCACTTGAATACCAGTTTCACCTTTCACGAATATAGATCTACATTGTGTGGACATAGGAATGGAAGGGTGAAACTCACGGTCACTAGTGTTGATTCCCTATGTCCCCTCGTCCCCTTCTCTCTCTATTTATTTATTTGTGTATATATATATATATATATATATATATATATATATATATATATATATATATATATATATATATATATATATATATATATATATATACACACATATATATATATACATATATATATAGATATAGCTATATGTAGAGAGAGAGATAGAGATAGTTATAGATATTCATATATATATACAAATACATATATTTATATACAAATATATATATTCATATGTATATATATATATATATATATATATATATATATATACATACAGAGAGAGAGAGAGAGAGAGAGAGAGAGACGCACATATATATGTGCGTGTGCGTGTGCATACTTATAAATCCGCACAAATAACAATATTTTCTTTTTCTTTATTCAAAACTCTTTTATTTTCTAACGAATACGTTTCTGACATTCCAAGATGAATGAAAATTGTTTGAATGAATGAAATTTTTATGAATGAGAGATATCAGATCGAGGCTCAGGCACGTTCCAAATCACCTGTTTCTGCTTACTACGCCTACTACAGTTGCATCTCACTACTGCATGTTCGTCATTAGATAAAGATTTGTGTCTTGGATGTAGTCATGTAGGAGAGGAAATATTCGCCATAATTCTCTAAGGGAAAGGGAACTGTTGAATGGGATAGGGATTCGATAGAATAAAACTGATTTAAAATATGATGTTCTCATTATCAATTCTTTCGGCATTTGCATTCGGAATGAACGTGTTTACAAGCTGAGCAACATTCAATGCGTCTATTGATTTTCCTTTCGCTGTTCAGTTCTTGAATGCGACTTGTTGGGCATTCTGATGACGTGTTCCATTTGAGCTGTAGCAGTCAGTGTTCGAATCTAGGTTAGTTCAGACTTCCAGTGTTGAACACTGCCGTGAGGGGCAAATGAATCGAAATGATTCTTCAAGGAAAATCGTCTCGCGCCAGTGACTCAGCCGACAAAATTATATTTTTAGTTCCTACTTACTAGAGCGGAGGTATCGATTTTTCTTTCAAAGCGCTTCTGTAAATGCGGGGGCTGGGGGTATGGGGTGCGGTGGAGGGAAATGAAATAAGCACCTTTTCCACGCTCTTTAGATGGGTTTACTTAAAAAAGAAAACAAAGCAAGGTGGGGTTTTTACCAGATGAAACACACTCACATATCGATTTTCTTTGTAGAAGAAGCGGCCGACTTAGATTGGCTATCGTCGAGTTACGTGGCTATCGTGGATTTTAATAATAAATAAATAAATAACAGAAAGTCTCATATTTTACCGTTTCCTCACTAATCAGTTTAATTTCAAATCCGAGTTGCAGGTAAAAAGATATCATGTCGTAATGGAGAAGAGAGGGAGAGAGAAAGAAAGAAGCTAGAAGATATATGGAGAGAAGAGTGAGGGAAAGAGAAGAAAAAAGGGCGAGTGAAGAAGTGAGTAGGAAGAGAGAGGGAAAGAGAGATGGGTAGAAAGAGAGAAGACGAGAGAGAAGGAGAATAAGAGAGCAGAAACTGAGAGTGAAAGAGAGATGAGAGAGAGAGAGGGAGAGAAAAGAATAGTGAGGGAGAAGAAGAGTAGAGGAAGAGAGAGGGAGAGTGAAGGGAAGAATGACAGAAAAGAATGGAGGAAAAGAGAGGAAGAGGGAGATGGTGAGAGAGAAGATGGGTGTGAAAGAGAAGAAAAGCGGGGGAAGAGAGAGAGAGAGAGGGGAAAGAGAGATGGGTAGAGAGAGGGATATAGAAGAGGAGAGTAAGAGAAAAAAGAGAGAAGGAACAGAGAGGGAAATAGAGACGGAGACAGAAGAAGAGTGGAGTAAGAGAGAGAGAGAGAGAAGAGGAGAGTGAGAGAGAAGAGAAGAGGAAGTGAGAAGGGGCAGAGAGGAATAGAGGGAGAAAAAGAATAACAGTAAGCAGGAGAAAAAAGAGAAAGAGAGAAAAGAGAAGGAGAATGATAATGATTTGGATATTGCAAAAATTATTACAATTTCTTTTCTTAAATATCTCATTAGACGGAAACATTTCGTTAGGTTGAGTCTAAACGCCAAAGTAGTTGTTTCACTAAATTATACTCCTTTATCTTTGTAAGTTCGTATTTTGCCGTAAATCTTGCTGTAGAAATTCTTCTTTTTTTCTTATTCACCTTTCTACAAAATTTCGCCTTTCTCTTTTACCTGCTTTTATACAGTTACGTTTTCTTTCACTTCATTATTTTTCGAGATAAACCACTTTTTCCTCATCATCCTTTTTCCCTTCCATCTATCCTAATAATTTTAACCTTTTTGCTCTCCAATATTCTATATCAATTTGACGTTTTGGTTTTTCCCTTTTTTATATAATTATGCCTTATTCCTTTCCACCTTTCTATATAAATTGGCCTTTTTCTTCATTAACTTCCTATATAATTCCGGATTTCTTTTCATCTTTCTCTATAAATTTACCTTTTTTTTCCTTTTCATCATTCTATATAAATTCACCTTTTTTTCTTTCCCTCTTTCTATATAAATTCGCCTTTTTTCTTTTTCCTCTTTCTATATAAATTCGTCTGTTTTCTTTTTCTTCTTTCTATATAAATTCACCTTTTTTTCCTTTTCCTCTTTCTATATAAATTCGCCTTTTTTCTTTTTCTTCTTTCTATATAAATTCACCTTTATCCTGTTCATAATTCTATAGGAATTTCCTTACAGACTTTTTGCATTATTTTGCCTTTTTACTTTGCAACTTTCTATATTCGTTTTCTTTTTCACCTTTATATATAAATCCTTTTTGGCTTTTTACACCAATTTTCAATTTTCTTTTCAGATCTCAACATAAATTCAGTTTTTCCCTCTTCATTTTTCTTCATAAATTCAACTTTTTCAATTTTCTCTTTTTTCCATTTTATCATTCTGTATAAATTCAATGTTTTAAATTCATCTTTATGTATACATTCGCTTAAAATCCTTTTTAGCTTTTTTATATGAATTTGCCTTTTTCATTTCAGACATTCTACATAATTCCATCTAAAATTTTGCCTTTCTGTAAAATGCCATATTCTTTTTAGCTTTCTATATAATTTTAGGTTTTACCTTTCATTCTTTCCGCATAATTTCGCCTTTTTTTCCTTTTAAACTTTCTATGTAATTTCTCTTTTTCCTTTCTATCCCTCCATATAAAATCGATTTTTTTTCATTTTATCATTCTATAAAATTTTGCCTTTTTTTTTCGTTCTTTCTATAGAATTTCGCTTTTTTTTTATTTTTCTCATTTCCCCTTTCATTTTTCTACATAATTTCATTTTTTATTTTTCTATATAATTTCGCCTTTTTCTCTTTTTTATTTTTCCTCTTTCCATGCAGTTTCGCCCTTTTCCTTTTCCGCTTTCTATATATTGATGAATTTTTCGCCTTTTTCTTCTAATCTTTCTTATATAATTTCGCTTTTTTCCTTTTCCTATTTCACTACAATTTCGCCTTTTCCCTCTTTCTCTTTCTATATAATTCTGAATGTTTTCCTTTCCATCTTTCTGTATAATTTTGCCTTTTTCCTATTTCTATACAATTACACCTTTTTTCCTTTTCATCTTTCTATACAATTCTGAGCTTTTCCTCTTTCTATGTAATTTCGAATTTTTTCCTGTCTTTCTATACAATTTCGCCTTCCACTTTTTCATCTTTCTATAGAATTGCATGCCTCTTCATCCTATTAATACAGTTTTCTTCTCCTCCTTTCTGTATAATGTCGCCTTTCCTCTTCCCACTTTTTCGATATAAGTCAATGTTTTTCGTCTTTATCTTGCAATATAAGTTCGCCAATTTTCTTTTACCTTTCTAAATAATTTTGTCTTTTTCCGATTCATCTCTCGATATGAACTCGCCTTTTCGTATCTAACTTTTTTGTATATTTCGCCTTTTTACCATCTTTCTATATAAATTCGCCTTTTAACTTTTCATCTTTCCATATATTTTTGCATTTTTTCCTTTATTATGTATGGATTCATTTGTAACCGTACAACCCCACCCCGGGTCGTCCAAGACTTCCAGTACCGCGGCTGGTCGCTGAAGTGACTGCTTCAATGCAGAGCTAACCTTATCCCACGTTGTGATTTAACTTTGATCATAAGGCAGCCAAGATCGAATTGTCTCAGGTACCTTTGTTTTGGGCTGGCCCAAGCACAGCGAAGACGTACGGGAAAAAATATCACTCGAATAAATTGAACAAACGTAGATACTGTATTTTTTTTTTATATCAGTCCTCTGTACAATAATTGGTTAATCAAAGTTTGCATGCAATTAATTATCAGGCCAACCCGGGTCTAAATCAGAAGTGATATTATTGTTGCTGACCTGGCAAAATCTGGTTTGCTCATGTTGGTAACGTTCGGCACAAGGCTGAAATCGGAGGCTTTCCTCGGCAGATAATCACGTGGGCCTCTCTTCTGTCTATGGTCTCGTTGTTTCCGTCTCTTCTGCATATCTTCTCTCTTCTAAGACTCGTCTCTATTCTGCGACTCGTCTCTCTTTTCTTTTCTGCGACTCGTCTCACTTTTCTCTTGTGCAACTCGTCTCTCTTTTCTCTTCTACGAATCGTCTATATTCTCTCTTCTGCGACTCGTCTCTCTTCTCTCTTCTGCGACTCCTCTTCCCTCTTTTGCGACTCGTCTCTCTTTCATTTCTGCGACACGTCTTCCTTTTTTCTTCTACGAATCGTTTCTCTTCTCTCTACTGCGACTCGTCTCTCTCTCTTCTTTTCTGCGACTCGTCTCTCTTTTCTCTTCTACGAATCGTCTCTCTTCTCTCTTCTGCAATTCGTCTCTCTTCTCTCTTCTACGAATCGTCTCTCTTTTCTTTTCTACAAATCGTCTCCTTTCTTCTGCGACTCGTCTCTCTTCTGTCTAATTCGCTTCGCGCATTCGTATTTATGGACATTCACCCAAATTACCGAAGTAAGAGAATTTTGACAATTCTTGGGAATTCACTTCTCCCACTCTCTCATATTATTACCTCTCACTAAATCTCCTCAGTGAACGTGCGTGGCTTATCCACTCCCCCTCCTGGTATTTTAACTCAACTTTCGACCAGGGGAATCAACACCAAATTCGTTGTTTACGAAAAATGCAATTTTCGCTTTACAGCTTGCATTTTCAGCTGTGTGTCAATCAACATTGCTCCGAAGTCTGGGTCACTTTTCCATTGTTCAAACTGCTCGACATACAATTCAACTTGTTTATGTGTGAATTGAATCCTCGATTCTTCCCACGGGTTTTTGGTATAAGCGGTAACAATAAATATCATACATTACTTATATCTTCAGAATTATAGACAGAAACTATTGAATGTATCTAAACAAATTTTCACACTGAAATTTTGTCTATACCTATAGTATTGAGAGACAGATTTTGGGGAGGAATTTTTGTATACCTTCCGTAAAAGTGCCAAGGGAATTCCTGCAAACTCAGCCGAAATATCCTTCAGGTCGTCGTTTGATGTGCTGTGAGTGATACATGCATGGGTGAATCCGAAATCAGAGTGATCCACGGCCCTGTGGTGTGTCCCAGAGTTGTTTAGGTTTGAAGGGAAGGTCCATTGTCTTCCTCTGACCTTTGAAACGACCTCCTAGGCAAATATCTTCAAGTTCTTATTTTTGAATTATGTGACCCAAGACTCTTCTCTGTCGGCGCTCATTGGTCGGGAGCAGAATACGATTTTTGCCGAACTCTCGCTTAAAGAACTGAGTCGTACATTTCGTGTGCAGTCCAAGGAATTTTTAACACTCGCTGATAGAACCATATTTCTGCGGCTTAGAGTGGACATTTGGTTTTGATGTTTAAGATCCATACCTCGGATCAATACATTAAAATTGACCAGACGTAAGTTTTTAAGAGTCGATATTTCAAACTTAACAAAAGACTTCTGTCAGTGAAAATCTATCGAAGACGATTGAATCCATCTTTTGCTACGCAAATTCGGCGGCAGATTTCTCTCTCACAGCGACCATGTGCTGTTACCATGGAGCTTAGATAATTGAAGCTGTCCACTTGGTCCTTCATTAAGTTAAATGAAGACTCACTTTGGAGTCAATCATTTCAGGACACAGTGTCTACGTGCCGTTTTTACATCAGTTCAAAATACAAGACCACAAATATATATTGAATATTTTAGAAACATTTTAGTGGTTCACCGTAATACATCTGACCACAATTTTGACTGAAACTGCGTTAATCTCCTAATTCTCAGAAGTAAATTTAAGACCAGAGCCATTTCACCAATCATCGCAAAGACAATAATAGCACACCGCGGTATACGAGATAGCAGAGAAAACAAAGATCTACTTGGAATCGGTGGATCTAATAACTAACAGAAACGGCTCTAATATGTATATATATGTGTGTGTCTGCGTGTGCGTGTGTGTGTGTGTGTTTCGTTAAAGATGACTGACAAAGTACTACGATTAAGCTTTTTATTCAATTTTTCTTGTGTTCATACAAGTGTTTTCTTTGATGAACAAAAAGTCTATAAAAACAGTCCAAAAACATACTAGTAGCAAATACAAGCATAATAACCTCATCCCCATCTAAAAAAAAGATTAAAAGTAATGGAAACCTTAATAATAAAAAAGAAAAGGTCAACACTCAATAACATTAACTATGAACACGGCCACAATGTGCTGAGCGTGTTTGGAAAATAAAACATTTCTATAACTCTAGATACATATATAACACAAGCCATACATTCAGTTAAAAAGTAAAAATAAAATCATCCTTGGTAATGGCTAAAAGTATAAACGAAAGTGCTCGGACTTTAGGACAATTTGACACACTTTGTGTCCAGAGAAGTGAACACTTGTACGAACACATGAAAAATTAAATAAAAAGCTTAATCGCCTTAATTTGTCAGTCGTCTTTAACGAAACATGTTTAAAAAGAGGGATTGCTGCCTAAAATAAAATAATATATATATATATATATATATATATATATATATATATATATATATATTGAAAAAATTAAAATCTTCAGACACACTGGGTTGTAGATTAATATTCTTCCGTTTTTATTATTATTATTTCATTTAGATTCCTCGATTAGTTTCGGCCAAAATGGCCATCATCAGAGAAGAAATATTTCTGCTTGCTGGTAGCAGTGAACTACAGAAATGAATGTCTTGATATATATATATATATATATATATATATATATATATATATATATATATATATATATATATAGGAACATTTTATGAATACTTGTTTAATACATTAAACAAACAGGCAGACAGACAGACACTTTGGCGTCTTGACATCTGATGTAATAAGGTAATTTCATTTATGCCCCCCTCCACCTGCTTTTATCCTTAGAGATCTTAATGTGATTTTCCTTACATACCGTTTTTTTTTCATTCATTTTAACCTGAAGAAGTCAACAGGAGAAGACGCTCTCGGCGAAATGCCTCATTTATGGCTTTTCTACCTTTTCTCATCCTTTTCACTTTGGTTTCGCATATAATTCTACATCCTGCTAACACGCAATAACCGATGTGCAAAAACCATGGAAGAATTAAATCGATTCTAAGCAAACCTCATTTTACCAAAACCAAATGAATTTTGTAGCAAATTTCATTTTCCTCGGATGTTAAATTCTTGGGACGTTAATTTTCTTTTAATTTTCAATTTAAAACCCCAACACGATAAAAACAAAGCTGCCATGCATTTGGCCGCACAACGTTTGTGCCAGAAATGAAAAGATTACAGTTTTAATCGGATATCTTAATTATTTCTACGCCCACAATATTCGGCTGTTTTTTTAAATAGTAACACTTATTCCTGGTGAAAGAAAATAAGACATTTGTGTAATGCATACCAAATTAGAGTTGGAATAAAGAATTATTTCTTTTGTTTATGAAACGAATGAAAAAGAAAGAATGAATGAATTAGATAAATGGAAGGCAAAAGATGAAAAAAGTGAAAACCAGAAGGGTAGAAAAAAATAACATTGAGTTGAAAGATAGAAAGAAAGAAATTAAAAGCACAGAGTGAGAGAGAGAGAGAGAGAGAGAGGTGAAAAGAAGAAAATATAAGACGAAAAAAGTAGAAACAAAAAGAAAAACTTTAAGTTGAAAGAAATAAAGAATGATAAATACAAGAAGAGATAAAAGGAGGAAAAATTCGATTAAAAAGAGAAAAAGGAAAGTTGAAAGAAAGAAAGAATGAGAGTAAAGGAAGGAAAAATATGATGAAAAAAAGAGGAGAAAAACAGAAAGAAAAATAATGACTTGAAAGAAAGAAAGAAAGAAAGAAAGAAAGAAAATGACGAAATAAATAAAGAAAGAAAGCAAGAAAAAGAAGAAAAACCTAGAGTGGGAAGAAAAGAAGGAAAAATAAGGTGAAAAAAAGGAAAGAAAGAAAGAAAGAACGAACGAACGAAAGAAAGAAAAAAAGAAAGAAAGAAAGAAAGAAAGAACGAACGAACGAAAGAACGAAAGAAAGAAAGAAAGAAAGAAAGAAAGAAAGAAAGAAAGCCTCTATGATAAGTAACAAGGCAAAAGTAATTTTTTTATTAGCCTCAAGGTTCAATCTCAACAGTCACACGCCAATTATCCTCTCTGGTGCCAAAAGCCAACACCATAAAGTATAAGCCATTATTTTCGGTGCTACCCTCGTGTATTTTGTATAGTGTTTATCTCATTAATTAAATACTTGTTCATACAACTCTTTCCTTCGTCTATGATGGGGCATCAAACCCTTTATTCATACACAAAAAGACCTTCAATACTGTTCTTCCTACAAAATGGTTATGTTAACTTACTATCCTCAGATTCATAAATGATCCTACTGACATGAGGAAAATGACTGTTTTATTTAATGGCAGGAAGTTTTGACAGTGTTAAACTAAACATGATACTGACCAGAGACAATCTAATAAGAAAATGAATAGAGAAGAACTGGTCGTCAGACAGATGAAGAAAAAAAGTTCATTACAGTTCCTGAAAGACAAGGATAATTGTATTTTCCCTAAATTGTCTATGGAATTCGAAACTGCCTGACAGAATTTAAATCTGTAAAAATCGCCTTTTCTTTATTAGCAGAATCAATTCATTGCTCATGAATTCATGAACTACAGTGTTCCACCATGAAATTTCTATCGCCTTATGCACCACCATGAAATTTCCCTCGCCTTATGCTCCACCATGACTTTAATCTCGTTTTAGCACCACCAGGAAATTGTTCTCGCTTTATGCTTTATCGTAAAATTTCACTCGCCTTATGCTCCACCGTGAAATCTCTTCCGCATTATACTGCAATATAAAATTTCCTCCGTCTTTTGCTTTATCGTGAAATTTCTATCACGTAATGTCTCATCGAAAAATTTCTCTCGCTTTATGTTTCACTCTGCAATTTCTCTCGCCTCATACCGGGAGCTTGTATTTTTAGACTGACTGCAGACATCTTTTCTTGTATATTTATTTTTCTATAGTTCCTCCTGTATATTCTTTGTGGCAATATTTAAGGGTGACAGCAAATTTCTACTTCAAGTTTTAGATTATTATTATTTTGTTTTGTATTGGTTTAGAAGTTGCAACGAATTTTATGTTAAGTTTAGAGAAATTCTTTTCAATGATTGTTGTGATAGAGTCGGTGGGTGAAACAATATATTTTGATTCGTTGCATTTGTCCGAATCGTCCACTTTTGTACTTTAAGATATTTTACGAACCTTTTATCTCATGTTGAATATGAAATAATGAGGGTATTGGCAGTGCTTAAAAGTATTTTCAATCTATTCCTCCTCTTCATATAAAATATTGAAGATTATAAATTCGAAGTGCTCTTAAATAGAATCCAATGATTATTCCGGATTTTTTTTCTTCTTTTTCTTTTGTGGAAAGAATAGAAATTATTTAGATCATTTTTATTACTTGCTTTGCGATGAACCCTTAGTCTTAGGCTATTGTTAGTGCAGTGTAACATGATATCTAGGAAAAAATAAAGTATTCTTTGTAAATAAAACATTGCGTTGTAAGTGAATTCTATTGTATGTTTGATTTTGTTTAGGTTAGTTAAAGTAGTTTTGTGGAGATATAGCAATGGAGCCTCATCAGTCTAACAAAAATATGAAGATGGTTTAGGAAAAAAAGTTTGGAAAGGAACAAATTCAAGAAATTCTAAGAAGATGCACGCTAAAATGCCACTTTAGAGGCGGACCCATTCGTAATCCAATTTTTTTTAAATAAAAATTATTTCTAAAGATGTAAATAGCATTTACTAATGATGAGTCGACCGATTTTTATAATTTTAGCTATTAATAAAGTGAGTTTTAATTTTTACTCTGATTCGGGCTATAAAAGCCCAATTTCGTCAAAATTTCAATTTGAGCCGAAACTCCGACTTTGGCTGAAATTATAATGCAGGTCGAAAACTGAATTCTTCAAATCAAAAACACTGTGGAACTTAAAGTGCGTTTAATTCTTCAAATCACAAACTTCAAAATCTCACGTCACGAAACCTCCGATTTTAACTCTGATTCCTTGGCATTTTGAAGAATTAAAATTGATTTCCTCAATTCACAAAATTTTGGAGATATTTTAAATTGAATTTAAAACAATTAGTTTCTAAATTCACAAAGTTTTATGTTGCTTTAAACTCAATATAAATTAAAAACTTTTAAAATCTCTAATTTTTTCAGTTATTTTAAAATTTGAATTTTTAAATGTTCCTTCCGCATCTGGACATAAATCGCAATGCTGAATGTTCAAGCACCAGATGAAGGGCAGATATAAAATTCGGGGTCCTCCTGATTCCAAAAAGGTATAATATAACAAAGTGGGGCCCGAGTTAGAGGGGGTTTCAGACACACAGACAGACAGAATTTGCCGTTTATTTAGATTATGTTAGATGCTTCTTTTTTTTTTTTTTTTAAATCGGTATCACCCCATGCAAAACAGTAAAGCCACTAAAAGACAAGGGGTTACTAGGTGTGGAAGAATTAGGAATAGCGATATTAATAATGAGCGGGAAGAGAAAAAAGTAATCAAGAGAACAATAGATAGCGATTGACATTGCATTTAATTTTCTGCAGATTAAAGTTGACTGGAAAGCACAGAAGAGAGTTCCACAAGCGAGAAGTCCGAGAAAAGAAACTGTTAGCATAGAATTTACAGTTACATCTAGCTAGTTCAATTCTAAATTGATGAGATCCCGAAGACAATCTAGTACTGCGCTTAAATTCATAAAGTCGAGGTACCATAATAAAGAGATCATCCGAATAATTAGAATGAAAGTATTTATAGAAAAGACACAGAGATGCAACCTTACGGTGGTGGAAAAGTGACTGAATCCGAGCCACCAGATCAGGACCAATAATATTGCTGATTCTTCTTTGGATTTTATCAAGGCGCTCAAGGTAAATAGCAGGGGCACTGGACCATATGTGGCAGTAATATTCTAAGCATGGACGAATGGTAGACTTATAGATATGTAAGATAGATACCGGAGAGAAAAATTGTTTCTCCCGACACAGTGAACCAACTTTCTTAACAGCAGACCTAGCAATAGATTCAATATAGTCTTTCCACTTCAGGTCAGTTGAGAACGTTAGACTGATAAGGCGAATCGAGTCATTTTTCTGGAGGGTAGCATTAGCTGTTTTTAAAGATTGAAGTATTTTTTAATAGTGAGGTCGAAGTAAAGGGATTTAATATCTAAGCTATGAGTTTTTCAGTCATATTTATTCCCTTTAGTTTTTTTTTTAACCAGAATGCCTGAATTTTTAACATCTACTAGGTTGATTGTTCCGAGGGGAGGATTTCACATTTTTCTTATGGTTTTTTGTCAGTTTTATGTGACGGGGTTTGAGCGCTACCAAAACCTGACGTAATAGAATGCCTGCTATGTGAGTTTTAGGCAGACCATAACATTTGACCATGGTTTGTTTTCATTCTTAATTTTCTAATTGCCTTATTAAATTTTTGTGTTTCAACAATTAAACTATGCTTCCAACAGGATCTCAAACACGGAAGCATTGTTTAATTGTTGGAACACAAAAATTAAATTTATATATATATATATATATATATATATATATATATATATATATATATATATATAATGAAAAATTCCAGATCGTGTATATCCGTAAAAGGACAATGTGAATAAGGCTAAAAGGAAAGTTTATCTTAGCTGACCTGTTTTTTGTCTTCTATATATTATATATATATATATATATATATATATATATATATATATATATAGAGAAATGAAAATTACCTCATGGGTCTAGACTATTTCCACCAATGTCTATTGTACGTTGGCTTTATTCAACCCTTGGGTTGAATAAATCCAATGTTGAATAAATCTTTAGGTTGGTGGAAATAGTCTAGACCCATGAGGTAATTTTGGATTTCACTGTTATGTAATATATATGCTTTGTTATAATAAATACATTGAGCTCTTTTAATATTTATATTTTTAATATCTACTATCTATATTTCTCATGTTGTCTGTCTGTGTGTCTGCCGTGAGCGTTGTTACCTCGCCCAGGCCGCATTTCTCACCTGATTTCTATGCGTTTTTCACCACAAGTTTGCAAATGGCTGCCTTAAGGACATGACGCAGCCCGATTTTTCAGTTCGACTCAGGTTCCGAAAAAATCGATAATCAAAAGAATCTGCTTACAGAATGAATTATTGCATTTCAACCAAATTTGACACCCTCTTAGAGTCTACATTTAGAAGTGTTGTCCAGAAGTTTCATGAACACGGACCCCTAAACAGCGCGGAAAATCGATAAAAAACCCAAAAGCCGATACGCACAGATTGCACCTGAACTGCATGTCGGTTTTTAGCGAAAACCGATCGGATTTATGAGGCCATTGGGAGTCATCATGTGAAGTTTCAACTCTGAGCGCCCCCCCCAAACAGAGTGCAAATGGACAATCGGTGAACCCTTAAAAATGTTTTTCCGGTTGGGTATTTCCTAAATGCAGATTAATTTAAGGTCACGCTATGCGTGGGAAGAAACAGGTTAGTGCGTGCAGTGCTGTATGAGTCGTACGATTTTTGAATCATGCACGGGCAACGCCGGGCCATGCTTCTAGTTTTATATATTTTAGGATTCACTTAGATTATATACCAAAGGATTTATTACCTATAGTATATATATATATATATATATATATATATATATATATATATATATAGCATTTTTATTGATTTTATTTCTTTTGTTGCTCTAAACGTTATTAGTGGCAACACCTGTTTGAGTTTATATCCCTGTTTTTTTAATGTCAGATAGAAAATTATTTAAAAGATTACATTGTTGTCTACGTTTCATTCTAGTTTTATACTCGTATCGACATTTCGTTTAATACAAACATCATTAGAAGAACTGAAAATATTAAGGAATATATCGTCTCTATTGAAACGTTGCTCTTTAGAAACGATGTAGTTAATTTGAATTCTTTTGAAAATTTTGAAATTTATGCATAGTAAAGAGGTGCCCATGGTAACAATATTTTACTTCATTTTTCCGTTGTTCTGATGATGTCTGATATATATATATATATATATATATATATATATATATATATATATATATATATATATAGATAGATAGATAGATAGATAGATAGATCTGAACAGACTGAGATAGATAGAACGATCTAGAGATAGATATAAAGAAATCGAAACATATTAAAAAAATTGAGATAGATAGATCTGAAGAGACTAAAATAGATAGATAGATAGATAGATACATAGATAAAGAGAGAGAGAGAGAGAGAGAGTGTGTGTGTGTGTGTGAGAGAGAGAGAGTGAGAGTGCCCATGGTAACAATATTTTACTTCATTTTTCCGTTGTTCTGATGATGCTCTGATAGATAGATAGATAGATAGATAGATAGATCTGAAGAGATTGACATAGATAGATAGATAGATAGATAGATAGATAGATAGATAGATAGATAGATAGATAGATAAAGAAAGAGAGTGTGTGTGTGTGTGTGTGTGAGAGTGCCCATGGTAAATAATATTTTACTTCATTTTTCCGTTGTTCTGATGATGCTAGATAGATAGAGATAGAGATAGATAGATAGATAGATAGATAGAGAGATTGACATAGATAGATAGATAGATAGATAGATAGATAGATAGATAGATACGAGGAGATCGATATTGTGAAAAGTTAAAAGGAGATGTGAAATTGGAAAGGAGGTGTGATTTTTATGAATGAAAAACACAAACGTGAAGAAGAGGAAAGAAGGAAAGCGAATAAAATAAGGAATGAATGAACAAGCGAGTTGTACTGGAAAGAATATTCAATAAAGATAGGAATAGGTAACCAGTGAATGAATGCTGGAGTAATTGAATGAAAGAAGAATGAAAAGACGAATGAATGATGAATGAACGTATAGAATAATGAACATAGATAATATAATGAAAGGGATGTAGGATCAACTGATGAATGAAAATTGATGAATAAAACAATGCATTTTTACAATAATGAATTATGAACAAATTTAAACTCAAGAAACAAAAACGGAGAATACAATCTACAGATAGATAGATAGATAGATAGATAGATAGATAGATAGATAGATAGATAGATAGATATGAATAAATTATGACATAGACGTAGTGAAAAATGTGCAAAGATCAAAGATAAGAAAGAAAGAAAGAAAGAAAGAAAGAAAGAAAGAAAGAAAAAACAGCATTTGTAGGCAAATCAACATATAAAAATGTAAACTAAATATTCAAAAAGCTTTTTCATATGATCACTGGAAAATTTGTAAAATTGAGACGAAGTTGTAAAACATAGGAATGAATGAAAGGCTATTTGTGAAAATGAATGAAATCACGAGTGACGAATTTTAATGGCGCGCTAAGTAGGGCTGAATATTTTCCTGTTTCTCTCAAGTCACTAAATTGATATCGAATAAGAAAATTGAGGGAAGTTGAATTTATTCAGATGAAAATACACTACATAAAAAAAAAAATAAAAGAATTTTTAGCAGATGCGAGAAAATTGGACAACAAGATGTGTGTGTGTGTGTGTGTGTGTGTGTGTGTATATAAACATACATATTTTCCAAGCGTAGCTTAGATGGGGCACAAGTCCGAAAGTATGGGGCACACAGTGAGGATCGAACTCACTAATCAGTCTCAATTTTAGCGAGACAAGCTTGCTAACCACAACGAGGTTATTTGTTCCTAATCACTTACACATACATTTATTTATATTTATCCATTTATACACACACACACACACACACACACACACACACACACACACACACACACACACACACACACACACACACACACACATATATACACACAGAGATATATATGTGAATGGAAGGACTGGGATAGATAGATAGATAGATAGATAGATAGATAGATAGATAGATATGAACAGACTAAGATAGATAGATAGATAGATAGATATGAACAGACTAAGATAGATAGATAGATAGATAGATAGATAGATAGATAGATAGATAGATAATGAACAGACTAAGATAGATAGATAGATAGATAGATAGATAGATAGATAGATAGATATGAACAGACTAAGATAGATAGATAGATAGATAGATAGATAGATAGATAGATAGATAGATATGAACAGACTAAGATAGATAGACAGACAGACAGACAGACAGATAGATAGATAGATAGATAGATAGATAGATAGATAGATAGATGAACAGACTAAGATAGATAGATAGATAGATAGATAGATAGATAGATAGATAGATATGAACAGACTAAGATAGATAGATAGATAGATAGATAGATAGATAGATAGATATGAACAGACTAAGATAGATAGACAGACAGACAGACAGATAGATAGATAGATAGATAGATAGATAGATGAACAGAGATAAGAACAGATAAGACAGACAGACAGACAGACAGACAGATAGATAGATAGATAGATAGATAGATAGATAGATAGATAGATAGATAGATAGATAGATACGAAGAAAATGAAAAGAAGAAAAAGAAAGAGAGTAAGAGGGAAAAAATGGAAGACGTGTTGATAAATTTTCGACAAGACAAAAGGTGTTCAAAAATAGAATAAGAATGTCTGTATATGTATTTCAAATTTTAGTGACGGCGTGTAGAAAATCAAGATAGATAGACAAACAGATAGATTACCGAAGAATAGTAAAAGAGTGTGTAAAATAAAGCTTTTGTTAGATCAATAACAAAATGTGTTACCATATAAGGGAGGACCCGTTCATCATCATCATCATCATCATCATCATCATCATCATCTTCATCATTTTCTTTATCATCACAAAATGGCGGCCGATATCCAACGTCTGCTATTTCCTTTTTCTCAATGGCGTTCATTTTATGAATGGAAAATCTCGTAACCTCCAAACGGAGCACTATGTACACTCATGGCAGCCGGTGGTAGTTGCAGTAATAACGTATATACTTGTGTGTGTTACGATATGGCGACGAAGAAGAAAGATACACCATTGTTTTTTCTTTTCTTTTTGGGCTTTTTTTTATTATTTTTTTTATACAGATAGTGATATGAATGGATTCGTGGTGATCAATTGAGGATTATGATGTTAATTCGAATTAGCAGAATCTAACTCGATATGATCTCATCATCACAAGACATTAAGTAAACCCGAGTGTATTAACTCTTAAAATACGTGTTAAATAAACATAGATTAATCCATTCCCAGTTGCGTGACACCCACTGAAGATAGGACTCACTACTGTAGTAATGGCTAGCAAGTCGATTTTGTTAAGTATTACGTCACCACAAAATTTGATATGTTCATGTTATTTTAGCTAGATAGTTTAGCATCCATAATGCCTGCCAACAAATTTTAATAACATTTACTATACACTTACACACACACATACATACATACACGCACGCACGCACGCACACACATATATATATATATATTTGTATATACATATATATATATATATTTTATATGTATGTATATACATTATTGATTATATATATATATATATATATATATATATATATATATATATATAATCAATTCACCCCAAGCAAGGCAATAATGCCACTAAGACGCAAATGGGCTACTGGGAGTTAACAGAATGAGAAGACTTTAGAAGGAATCGGAAAGCCAATCCCAAATAAGAGTGGACACTGTTGTCAACACCGAGTTATTTCATTCTTGAACGCAATATTTTAGGTCTCAAGATTACGTTCAAGCATGATACAGACTGTCACCAATTGTCGCCGTCATCAGCGTCCATACGTCCTATATCTACCTGGTGTAACGGCAAAATTGTCCAAGTCGTGTAACAGGAAAATTGTCCATTTGTTAGATTAAGCTCTGAACCGTTGTATCTTAGATATGATTAAGGATATCTTACTGTAATTCTCCGAGGTTTTTATAACACTATTAGACTCTACTTTGAGCAATAAGAATGTATAATTACTCTCCAAGCGTAACAGAAGAATCATGATGAAATCTATCATAAATGAAAATGACATATTCATCATTAATTAATCATAGCTAAAGATCGGAAGCTCATAAAGTATTGAAATAAATTTCGAATATATATATCATCCCAGGATCATTTTCCAACTTATTAAACATAATCTTCGCCCCTCTAACCTTCTAAGTTTCTGTCTTGGAGTAACAAGATGCCACAGAGGTTTCACCCACGATTTAATTTTCAAGTCTTTTTTCACTGCTCTTTGGACTGTCATAGTTGAAACGCCTCTCTCACGTGCCAAACGTTTTATGAATTGAGTTGGATCTTTTCTAATTGATCTCTTTTGCCTTAAGTTGAAATGATGATCCCTCTTCCTGTTGTGACTTTCTCATCCGGTTTTTCTCCGTATTGTTCCCTCCTTCTTAAATTTACTGTTTTCTTGATGGTTCTTGATGGAAGCCAGAGTATGAATGTTGCTACCATTACTGAAGTCCTGAAGGATCTTTTTTCTCTCGCCAGTGCTCAATTCGGAAGACAGTGGGTCTGACACAAAACCGTTTTAAACTTTAAGTGATTCTTACGAAAAATGATGTCAAGACGGCTAAACGTCTTATCTGAAAACCTGGAAAGAAGAAACCCAAATTAGTGTTATATATATATATATATATATATATATATATATATATATATATATATATATATATATATATATTATGGAAATAAAAAAGGTAAGAGCAATTTTACCCTTCATGATTAAAAAAAAATGAACCAGTCGATCGGTTTCAAAAGAGATGAAATCGAGGGAATAAATGTCATAATATAAAATATAAAAGAAATGTAATGTATTAAAGGCGGAACAATCAAATTGAAATAACGTCCAGCCCTAGCAGACATTCCCTCTGTTTGCAGAGGGAAGACTGTCTGGACCTGACATAGAATGTTTCTAATGTCTTTAAATGTAAGAATGAGTAAGCACAACTCAGGATGGTGAAAAAGTCAATGCTGAAATTGGTGGCACAACTTGGACTATTTATAAGATTCTTCGTGATGGCAAAATCATATGTGTTTTTTACCACGTCACCCAAAACCGGTCGACTGTTTCCTTTTTTTTTATTCATGAAGGGTAATATTGGTCTTACCCTTATAAAGTTCTGTACCCCTGAGAAAATTATATAATTTAAAAGGCTCAAACACTAATATTCCATTCAAATTTTTTATGAATTTGTAGGTTTGATGAATTGGATCGTGATTACGATTCCAATGTAATTAATTATAACCATAGAATATTAGTGTCTGAGCCTCATATATATATATATATATATATATATATATATATATATATATATATATATATATATATATATATATGTTAGTTTCGTTGATTTTAAATCCGACCACTGTCGAAAATTGTGAGATCAGCACACTCTCAATATATCTTAGTCAATACTTTTCTCTCCTGATCAGCCTGGCTTTCATTTCAAGTTGAAATTGTCAACCGATACTTTACTGTGAACTATCAGTGCGCTTACAATGTTTTTATGCTGCATATATTTGCGAGGTTCATATATACATTCGTACATACATTTATATATTATTGCTATCCAATCTTATAGGATGATAAGAATTCTTTTCAAGGAACGGCCTGCTTGTGAATAAAGATTTTACAGATATAGATTCACCCTCTCAACACCAACTCCAGGATGTAACATCAAGGTGCGGCCCAGCAACATTAGCAGAGAAACACTTACAAAGAATAACCTGGGCCAAACTTGTTTCAAGGAACGCTCGTCTCCTGCATGGTACATATATTTGAATTTAGAGTTTTCCTTTTACTGAAACTAAATAATAAAGCGCAGCTGAATATCTGTCATAGAAGTCGCCACAGAACAGAAGCAGGCGATTTCTATTTCTATCAAGAGCGGCCAATGTATACTTATATTAGGTTTTTTCTTTTATATTTCATAGTGGTGTTTAGAATCAACTAGTTTTATCTAATAAAACCCATTATGCTTTAAAATATTCACTATACTGTTCTTTTATTGTGCCAGATTTGAAGCCAGCACCACATAGTATCCGCATATATATATATATATATATATATATATATATATATATATATATATATATATATATAAAGTCAACACTTAGAGGCAACAGTCTGTTTCAGCATGAAACAGACTGTCGCCTCTAAGTGTTGATTTCTATGTTCACTTTTATATTTACACATGCTCTATCTCTGATATTGAGCACTTTATCCCATAAATATAGCACACTACCATCATCATGGCTGGCCACTCGTATCCGAAGATCCCCATCTATTAATTAATCCCTGTTGCAGACGCTTGCTCAGGTACACTTGGGTTTTGTTCAACACTCACAGAGACCACCTGTGTTTTATACCGCCACTATACTGAGCAGACCTTAGTTACAGTTTCTGTGAGAGAGCGTGTTATCTAGCGTGATAAAAAATCTGAACAAGGCCAGCACTCTCAAACCCTCGATCATGAGGACTTGTGACTTTGTGTTAGCACTACCTTTGACGGTTGTCAGTGAGATAGAACTTTCGATTTCTGACCATAAGACCCGAGTTCAAATCTTACCATGGTCGATTTGTCAGGAAGACGACTTCTTGATATTATCAGTCTGGGGAAGGCGACCCCAGGGTGTGGCACCTTTGGAAAGTGCCTGAAAATCATACCACGGGTATAACTGGCTAAACCGTATATTGTATCGATAAAACGGGAAAATAAATCCTTGGTGTAAAAATATCACAGCTCGACTATTGTAAGAAATTAAATCAAATTATGATACTGGCATGATAGTCTTTCTCCTCCTCTTCTATGTGCTGCGCGCGATCATGTCTCTCCACAGCTTCCTGTCCTTTGAATCAGCTTCATAGTTACGCTATGAAAAAACTAGAAGGAATATATTCCGTTTTCATATCAGATGAAAATCAATGGATTAATTTTGTTCGTTAGAAATTAATATATCTGGAAATTATAAACGAAAGAATTAGTCATTCCAGGGTACGATCCCTTCCAGGGTACGATCAATACAAGGAACTAATCACACATAAACACACACACACAAAGAAAGAAAGATTTACAAATAAATTCACAAATATATACGCATAAACACCAGTATATATTTATACAATATCTACATTCATGTATACATAATGGCTGTCGACCCGTTTAAAAAGCATGGCCATCACTGACACGTTTCATCCATGGTTTTAGTCCTCGTGAGAGGCCAGAAAGTGACTTTGCATGCATTAATGAAAACGTAAAAAGTAAGAACAATAATTATAGACCCACTACTACTATAGTTTCACATAAAAAAAACCCATCAGGCAGGGTATCAATTATCATAATACTTTCATATTACAGGCTTTTTTTACAAGCTGGTGGGAATTGAACTTGTGCTCACACGCGGATCTCAGTCTTCGTGGATCCATAGTTTGTGGTGTCATGGATTCTGTCTCAGTAACTCGACAATAAACAGCAGCAATGGTTGGATGACTTGACTGTCTTCGTTCTGGAAATGAAATCTGATACAAGCGTGCAGCCTCGTGAACATTACCATTCTTATGGCCTTATGTTAAAATCATATCAGTCTGCTCACGATATGAATATACTGCGATTGCCAAACATAACACTTGTCAGTTATCTGATTACTACATACGTTAAACGTTAAAGACAGATTAACCACAAATGTACACGGATGACAAATGTAATCCAGTTTACGTGGCAACACAGCGCCATCTACCGTAAACTTACTTTAAAATTATTAACTCAAAAAGGAAGGATTTAAAGACATGTTTATATGGATATTTTGTCTTTGTTTTTGGTTTGAGGAACTCGTCCGTCCCAAAAGATTATAAATATATATTTTTGATATATATATATATATATATATATATATATATATATATATATATATATATATATATATAAAACGACAGACAAGATGTTTTTATTTAGTTTTTTATACAATTTCTCATTCGATCTAAGAATTTTTTGTTTTCGGATGATAAATTATATAAAAACTGTCCGAATGTTCTTTTTATCTTTTTATTTTATTCTATCTTTTTATTTCTTATTTTAACAGTTAAAATATAATCCTTGAAAATGGCTAAATGTATAGCCGAAAGCGCTCGGATCAAAAGAGCATTCGGACAGTTTTTATATAATTTATCATCCGAAAAGAAAAAAATTATTAGAACGCACGAGAAATTGTATAAAAAACTAAATAAAAGCACATTGTCTGTCGTTTTCAATGAAATGTGCATGAAAGAAGGATTGCTGCCTAAATACTCACACACACACACGCACACACACACACACACACACACACACACACATATATATATATATATATATATATATATATATATAAGATTAAATGTTCAACTAATCGGAGTTCCATAGAAATGGGTAGGGGTGTTAGTAAAAGTTTTATTAACAAGGATAATAAAAATGGATACTTATGGATCTCATATCCACGAAATAATTTTATTTACTGCACTCAATTCTCTATCTCTTCATATTAAGCTATTTCATTACAAATCTGCTTGCTGTAAAAGCCTTATTATCCAGAAATACATTGGTCGTCGACCGTTTCATTTCATTTATTTGCTGCGAAACGCAGTCTTTATATATATCTTATATATATATATATATATATATATATATATATATATATATATATATATATATATATATATATATATATATATATATATGTGAGAAGAAATTCACGTGTAACGCACTACCCGTGTTTCGACCTTACGGTCTCGACTGGTTAATCTGTAGCATTAATTAAGCCCGCTTATATAAATTGCGAATTACTTCTAATCTTTTCTAATTTTATTATCCTCTCTACACATACTATTTTGTGAATTGTTTATTGAGTACTTTTTTAAAATATCCGAACATTGGCCTGACCTCAGTCTGGCTTGCCATTTTCTTTTTATATATTATTATATATATATATATATATATATATATATATATATATATATATATATTCAAATGTTATTATGCTGAACACATGTTGCTCCATCCATTTTTTCAAACTTTGAGTACTTCGTCTATCGGTCTGCGCAGTCGAGAAATTTAAAAAACAAAAACAAAACAAAAATGGATCCAAGGGATCGACCCTGTGCTTCCCCTACAAAGAGGTCGATTGATTCGCTCCATGCTGGAGAACACATTTTCTTTGCTAAGATTTCTCGAGGGCGCAGACTAATAAACTTAATATACACTGTTTAATAAAAAATGTGGTGTCTCTTTCAAATAAGAATTATTCAATATAATATCGTTTGACGTAATAAAAATGTCGGATCAAAAATAAATCCATTTCTCTCTTTTAGAAATCTCTCTCTCTCACTTTCTCTCTCTCTCTCTCTCTCTCTCTCTCTACACACACACAGACATATATATATATATATATATATATATATATATATATATATATATATATGTGTGTTCGTGTTTGTGTCTTTTTCTAATATGACGCGATGTACACGTGCCGTTACGGTTATCATGTCCCAAAGTGAAACCGACTAGCCGATTTCAAATTTTAGCCCAAACTTTTGAGTTCATTTTCCCACAATGCCCTCGGGAAAGGCATACATTCATCTCTTTTCTTTAATAAATAGTTTGACTGAACTTTCTAGCCTGGTCTGGCAGCTAGCCTAGGAGAAGAAAATCCTGAATTCAAAATCGTGGAAAAGGCCACGGGAAATAATTTCTCTATATTTTACAAGAAATATTGGCAATTCACATATAATAAAAAGAAGCTGTGAAGGACCATGACCGTGTACCTCCTTAAAGGGACTTGGCATTTAATTAAATTATTATTAGTTCATTGTTTACCTATAGCTTTTTCAATATCTTTTTTTACAGTAATTTTCAACCTTTACTAGGCCCGGGTGCCACTTCAGGTAGAGGGTTACGTTAGGAGGTCATTTGTGTTTATAGAGTGGAAGATAACTGTTAACTCTAGATTTGAACAGTTAAGATTGTAGTAATCGGGGAAGCATCCTCTTGGGAGTCGGTTCCACAGAGCAGTGGTTCGTGGGAAGAAGCTGTTCGAGTGGAACATATTTATCACCGATGGAATACGGAGAGAATGTAGGTGGGGTTTGCTACTATGTAAGTGGCGTGTCGGGTCCTTGCTATGAAGGTTAGAATTGGTTGAACCAGGGAAAATGTAGTTCATCCGATCACTTTCCATGAAAGTAGCGATAGGGCAGCGTGAGGCTTGCCACATCCCGCCCTTGAGAATGGGAAATAATTCATCACCTACAAGGACTCGGAGACGCTTTTGGACTCTGTCAAAGCTGAGGAGTGAGTACTGGGCAGCTCCCGCCCAATTGGGCACTTCAACGTGGTGTTGTGATTAGCAAGCTTGCCTCGCTAGATCAATTACGACTGAGTAGTGAGTTCGATCCTCACAAGGCTCTTCATACTTTCGGCCTTGTGCCACTTCTATGCTACGTTTAGTAAACTACGACACTTTTTCCATAATCTGAATTTTACTTATTCACTGCCGATTATAAAACTAATAAGATAATTTCAGATTATGTACGCAACACTAATGCTCCCCATTAATAATATCTCTATATACGGGGGAACCCCGTTCAGATAATCAGCTGATACTGACGACAAATCAGTTGTATTTCATTCATGTCCCCCTCCTCTTTCAAGCTTTGGTCATCATGGCTGATACTGGTGGAAAAGAGAGTTGAAGTGTTATTGATGATCATGACAATAAGTGGTTCTAGTTGCAACAGTCGGTTTGGTATTCTTAAAGCTGGGAGTTGAGGTGGTATGGAAGAAGGACGGTGCGTGTGAATGTGTACGCGGGGAGGCGGCGGGGGGTAGTCGGGGAGGAAGCGGAGTCTCAAGCCTTCATTGTATTGATTGAAATTAGAAACTCGGTCACAAGATAGTTGTGAAGTGAGCGAAGAGATAGGATGAATGGTGGGGATGGGGGTGGCCGACATCAGTGGAGCGATGGCGGAGGGAACGGGCAGAGAAAATAGGCGAACTCCAATGAGCGACAGCCACATTGATTATTTCGATCGATTGGCTCCTGGAGAAATCTGTCGATCAATGGTGGTAAGGAATGCGGGTCGGTGGGTGCTAGAATGTGGAAGTGGGGGCGGGGACTAAAGACAAACGCGAAAAGAGAAGAATTTAAGAATAGAGGAAAGAAAAAGAAAGAGTGAGTGTGGAGAAGGTAGTAATGAGAGATGAAGCAGAAGCTTTGGTAGAAAGAAAGAAAGAAAAAGAAAGAAAGAAAGAACGCTAGCTATGGGCGTGGTTTAGGAGAGAAGAGATAAAGTTAACAGCAAATGGGAAATTCGATCATAAAAATGAAATATGGAAAAGTTCAGAGTGATGGAGTAGCTGATGAAATATATATGTGTGTTTGTGTGTGTGTGCAAATTATAATATATATGTGTGTGTGTGCAAATTATAATATATATATATATATATATATATATATATATATATATAGATAGATAGATAGATAGATAGATAGATAGATAGATAGATATGAACAGACTACGATAGATAGATACGAACATAGATAGATAGATAGATAGATAGATAGATAGATAGATAGATAGATAGATAGATAGATACGGACAGACAGACACATAGATAGATAGATAGATAGATAGATAGATAGATAGATAGATAGATAGATAGATAGATAGATAGATATGAACAGATTGAGATAAATAATGAACAGACGAATATAGATGGATAGATATGAACAGACTAAGATAGATAGATACGAATAGACTAAGATAGATAGATACGAACATAGATAGATAGATATGAACAGACAGACAGATAGATACGAACAGACAGACAGATAGATAGATAAACAGAAAAGGTATACCTATACAGAAGAAAGCGAAAGATGAAAATGAATGGTAAGAAGAGGAAAGGAAGAGAAATAAGAATTTATAGTTAAAAGAAAAAAAGTGAGGATTGAGAGGGCTTCATAAGAATAAAGAATGAAAGAAAATAGGAAGGAAGGAATGAAAAAGAATGGTAATGTAAGAAATGGTAGGAAGAGAAAAGGAAAAAGATAAGAAGGGAAGATGAAAGAAAAATGGTAAAATTGAGAATTCAATTCTATAAGAAGGAATGGTATAAAGGGAGAAATAAATAAATTAAAAGGGAGTAGTAAGATTGAAATGAAATATTAGTAATTGAAAGAAAAGGAAGTGGTAAGAAAAAAGAATGAGAAAAGACGAGGGTGAATGATAAGATGCGTAAATGAGAGAAACTGAAAAAATAGTGGGAAGAGGGAATAAAAGAAAAAATTGTAAAAAAGAGAGAATTGAAGAAAATAGGAATGAAAGAAAAACAAACACGAAAGAAAATATAAGGAAATGCTTGGAAGAAAGATGAACAAAACTAAAAACAAAAAGAGTCTGTTAAATATAGAGAAATAAAGAAAATATGTGGGGAGGAAGAAAGAATAAAAGAAAATGACAGAATAAGAGGAAGAAAGAAAATGAAGAATGAATGCTAACAAAAGATAAAAAGAAAGAAAAGGTTTTATATTAAAAACAGAGACAGAAAAACCAGAGAGAATTTGAAAAAAAAGAATGAATGTTTAGAAGAGAGAATAAAAGAAAAGAGAGATTTGTGAGGATGAATGTAACTATGAATGAATGGTAAGATGAAAGAATGAATGAAAGTGTTGAATGTACGAAGAGAGTAGAAAAGAAAGAGAATGGAAGGAAAAAACGTTTACAGAAAGAACAAAGAAAAAAAGATAGAATGAAAAAAATGGTAAGAATAGAGAATAAAAGATAATTGTAAAAAGAATGAATGAAAAATATATAGAAATGATCAGAAGAGAGAATGCTTCCACAATACGCCCACAAGGGAAAGAATTTGGCTTTTAATCAGAAAGAAAATACATTGATGCGAACTAAAGTATTCATCAAAAGAGACGATTCTAGCGAGGAAAAAAAAATGACAGTATATAAATGCATGGTTTATATTCTGACCACAAAGTTATTTTAGATACTATGGCAGCATTACTAACCGGAAAAGAATATCTAAGAGTTTGGGTCATAAATAATTTCCGTCTTTGTTTATCCACTTTATTCTTCAAAGAAATGAAATTCATTTACATTTTATTCAATAAAAGATTCACCATTAATTTCAATGACTTGTTACTACTTATCGGGCAGCTCTTTCAAACATTTCGTGTAAAATTCCCCAGGTTTTTATGTGAAAAGTTTTCGATCAACTCTTAAATCTGGAAAGCTTTTCTCATCAAAGCGTTTTACAGCGATCAAAATAAGTTAATAATCAGTTGATGCAAGGTTAGGTCAATATGGCAAGTGTGGTAGAACAGACCAACCGAGATCCAATATGTTTTTCTGTGTTGTTCTTGCCGTATAATACGTTACATTAACATTGAGGAGAACAACATTTTTTCCACTGACGAACACAGGGCGCTTTTTGACAAAATCTTTATGGACACGTTGCAGTTGATTGACGTATAAATGTGCATTTAGTGTTTCATTCCGTTTGAAGAACTCTTAAGGACCATTACCTTATACGACACCACCACATGC
This sequence comes from Acanthosepion pharaonis, assembly GCA_903632075.3. Taxonomy (NCBI): domain Eukaryota; kingdom Metazoa; phylum Mollusca; class Cephalopoda; order Sepiida; family Sepiidae; genus Acanthosepion; species Acanthosepion pharaonis. Next base: position 1,179,926 of record CAHIKZ030000172.1, read on the forward strand.
ACAAGATTACTTTTATTCATCCTTTTCAGTCCACTGAAACATTGTCGTATGTAACCCACTTCTTATCACGTGTTATGATACAGAAACAGATAGGATGATATATTTGTCTTTACAATTGGTTTCATTTTGTGTGGGAGAGTGATTCAGGATGTAAATCAAAGATCTATCACATCTGAAGTCAAAAATGGAAGAAAAGCAAAATGAGGCATAACAAATTTACTAATCAAATATTAAGCAACTTTTTAGTGGAGTAGATAACCCTTTACCAACAGGAAGAATTATTAAATCTCTCACAAGCTCAAAGGGAAATATCTAGAAAGGGTTGCCATTAGTAATAATTTACATAACCTTCTTGAGAAATGAAAATAGTAAAGATGAAAATAACTTAGACATTAAGTTCAATTTATTTCACACCTACTAGTCATTATTTCTCACCTAAATCAATGTTGTAGCTTTATAAGTTGACCATCCGCTCGTGTACGGAATCTTGATACCAAATCTGGTCTCATGCTTCTGCTTTATATCTAGGGATTCTTGCAAAAATCCAAAGATGACTTTGCCATATTATCAGTTGTGACACTCAATTTTCACCGCCGAAATGTGGCTTCGCTATATCTTCCATAAATACTTCCATGGCAATTGCTTTCCTGACCTTTCCTTTTTGTTACCTCGACTTCATGAACCTAAGCGTAGTTCTAGATTAACAGTTACGTCTCATCATTTCACTATTGTAACTGTTAGATGGAACCGTAAGTTCTATTCTAACAGTTTCTTCTTTCGAACCTCTCACCTACAGAACACTCTTACAGCTTCTTTCTTCCCAGTCAAATATAATTTACAAAAATTTAAACGCAAAGTTAATCGCCATCTTTCTCTTTGTATCCTGTTCTTTTCATTTCCCTTTCTCCTCAGCAAAGTTTTCTTGATTTCTTTCACACTCACTAACCCCTTGCGTTTCAGTGGCTTTATCGCCTTCCTTATTTTTTTTTTCTTTTTGTGCTGGGTTATATTTAGAAAATAATTCAACACAGAAATCCTGAAACACGTCAGTTTTTAAAGAATTTCACTGAAGAAGGTTCGATAACATATCTTACGAAAACTACAGTCTTTAACGCGACCTCTGTTCTTTAACAAATGGACAGCGACCTTCACTGAGTTAATTCAAACAGAGGAGGTCTTAGCTTTTTCCATCAAACTCGAAATACAGCGTATTTTCCCGCCTCTGCCAGGCTGCATATTGCTAATGGCTCACTACTCCACACTAACGGAGATTCCATTCCTGAATCTTCCATACTCTTTTAAGCACAAAGCGCATAACATAGGGGTTTACTGCATTGAACAACAACCAATCAAAATGCAGCTGGATGACGCGTCAATGCCACGAGAAATTGGCATATAAACCAAACGGTTAAAACTAAACAAGACCACAGGTGTTCCCGGCACAGCCGTAGAGATTCTGGAAACATACTCTGTATGAAATGCTCCATGCCAGGTGTTGAGCTCAGGGAAAACTACGCTAGAATTTCAAGAACAAATTATCATAGCTATTTACAAAACCAAAGGCGTTAAGTAGGACATCTCAAATTACGGGTGTATAAATGCTTTTGTTTACAGGCAAAGAACACGAATAGACTATGAACCCAAATTGTCGATAATCATTCCTCTGACAAGTAAGGTTATTTCAGAGCTATTGGAGCACATCCGACAGTTTTACCCTAACGCAAATCCAAGAGAAATACAACCAACAAAAGAAAAGTCTGTATGTCATCTTTGTGGACTTGATAAAAACTTTCCATATAGAATGCAAGTCAAGTTCTGGATAATCTTGGAAAAAAATTGGATGCTTATCAAAACTATTCACCAAGATTATCCAGTTCAACGAAGCGTATCCAGGACAAATCACAAAGGAGTTCAAGCAAATTTTCCAAATTGAAAACGACATCATGCATGGCTTTGTGATGGTCCCCACACTATATTCAATATTCTTGAGCCATAATTAGGGCCCAAATGAGAGCCACAGTGAAGCTGGACGTGAATTCCTGGCGTGACTGACACAGGAACGCTCCAGGTAAGCGTATAACATCTTGTTTTACAGATTACAAATCTCTTAGGCATGTAAGCCAAACTTAAAACGACAGTGTTTCTTCGACAGCCTGCACCGAAGTAAAAAATATCTTGCGTGTTTTGCCTCAATCGGCTTAACAAATCTAGAAATCATTCAAGAAATCATGTATCTAAAGATCTCAGTACGCTCCTGTCCGACTGTAATGGGAAACAAGCAAAGGCTGGTCAAGGTTATTCAAGAAACGTTCCTGTAATAGATGACAGTTTACTGATACACCCTTCCAAAATGAAGATGATCGGGATGGGGGGAGGGGTGTTGCTTGCAGTTGATCTCTCTTCCGATTGAACTCTAACATCTTAATGAGGAAAAGCTTTCAGTATCTGAAAACGAAGTTGCTATCGTTTCATTATTATCATTCAGACCCGAAGTGTTCACCAGACCCAATGTAGGGCTACTCATTGCTTCGAACGTCTACCAGCAATCAAGTCACAGACCTCAAGTGGAACTTATATATACGATCCCCTACCGTAGATGCTCCAGAAAATAATTGACTCCTGCTTCCATGCTTTATCTTTACAAAAATTTAAACCACAAATGGAGTGTTTCTGGGCTAGAGCTACACATTCCTTGTCTTTCACCTTTGATAGAATTCAATTGCACAGCCAAAGATGAAAGGTCGAAAGTCCATGGCAAATTGTCCTTTCCTCAATCCTCACCACTTAAGTTCTTATTCTCTTTCAATCGTCGTAACCTGCTGCGTTCTCCCTGTTTCGAGTGAAACGTTAAAATATTTGGACGAAATTCATTCTTTTCTTCCATCAATTCAGACAATCACAGCTAAGACCTTTCATACTGCGTCCACGGAGACAATCTACCCTCACCCACTTCGCATTCTCGTTATGAACCTCGGATTTGTGGAACAAACTCTCGCGTCGATCAATCGCTGACTATTTTTCACTGCGGATTGGGGAATCACGGCCATGATCCTCGCGATTTTAGAAACATTTGCTTTTTTTTTCCTACTTGTATTTAAACACATTACAAATGAAACTAAGCACAACTGACTTTTAAAGAATGAAACATTTTCCTGGATTTTGTCATCATTCTTCTTTTTTGTCTAAATCCGTGAATTTGTTTTGCTCATGCTAAGAATTGAAACAAAAAATCACCATTCTTCATCTATAATGTTGAATGTGTTAAATTCTTCAAATTTGAAAAAGAAAAAAGTTGATGTTAAAAATTAGCGCAAAACATTGTTGATTTATTTCAGATGGAATGATCTATTTTGATATGTCTCTAATTTGTATTTAGATGCATTGTAATTATTTTCAAATTTTCTAGTTGAAATGTTCACCTATATTGCATATGATCTATTATTGTATATAAACCTTTTTATATGAATACTACCTTATAAAAATTGAGATGTAGTAGAGTGGAGCGCTCCGTATCACAGAGTCACGGGGAGGAGGCAGCTGCCATATATATATATATATATATATATATATATATATATATATATAGATAGATAGATAGATAGATAGATAGATAGATAGATAGATAATATTAGTGGAAAATATACACATACATATGCAATCATATATCTAAAATATATAAATATATATACATACATACACATACATATATATTTGTATAAAAATAATTCCAAGAGGATAGAATCCAAGTAGAACTCAATGTCCAGGACAGAGTAAGGATATAATAAAAAGGCTTAAACACTAATATTAGTGTTTAAGCCTCTATCTATCTATCTATCTATCTATCTATATATATATATATATATATATATATATATATATATATATATATATATATGTATATCGAGAAATCTTAATCTTTAAGATTTATTGGGTGCACATCCCGATAGACATAATGCCCACTGTTTAAGTTAAAACAAGTTGTTTATTTCAAATACTATTTAAAAAATTACCAGCTACTACAGATCTGCCATCTAAAGAAAGAAGGATTAGAGAATTTAACACTCACATGCCTTATTGAAAGCAAGAAAATCAGGAGGAAAAAGAGTAGAAACAATGTTTTTAAAGAGCTGGAAAGAGTAAAATGAAAAAGAGAAAAGGCTGCTTTAATCAACGCAAAAGCTGTGGAGAGCCATGATCCTCCACCTACTGGAAAGACCTAGTATATAAAATAAATTATTATTATTTATTTTAATCTGATGCTCAATATAATCACTTGCAATGTTTGTCACGTGATACTTGAAATTTAAGAAACATAATAGATTGAATTTTCTCGCACACGAAGAAACTGACGCCTGGGTACAATTATACGAAGCTTAATATACCCCGATATACCCCGATATACCCCGATATACGACGTCCATTCTGCTAAAGTTATAGCAGGCACATGCATTACAGTCAAATGTGTGCGATATGGTGACCGATTTTGATAAAAGCAGCACAAGATTTTACAAGTGGGTCCGAGTTAGAAATACTTCCATGTCTGGTAACTCAATCCGTTCATACGTTAATCAATTTAGGCACCTCGACTTGGTGTGATTCTTAAGTAAGCTTGTCTCGTTAGAACAACTGAGTTGTGAGGTCTATCCTCACTGGGTGCCCCATACTTTTGGCCTTGTGTCAAATCTAAATTACGCTTAGTAAATCTGTAGAACAACTCCACGTGGTGTAATTGTTAAGCAAGCTTGTCTCGCGAGAACAAATACGACTGAGTAGCGAGTTCGATCTTCAATTGGTGCCCCATAATTTCAGCCTTGTGTCACACGTAAAACTCTCGAAACCTGATACTCCTTAAGTAATCCCGCTCATAAACAGAGATGAACAGAGCATCAAACCCTAGAAGAGGGGGAGGACATGCCCAACTGATTATTGTCAGGCAACTGACAAGGAAATCGATAATACTTCATGAGTATTTACTATCGCCTATTGTTATTACTTCAAATAGTATTTTGAGGTAGTTACCCAAATTTGAGTAGACGCCCCGTTTTTGTTATGTTCTTTCTTCAACAATGTTTATTTCGTCTACCAGTCTGTGCACATGTGAAAATGTGCTCTCCATTAGCATTCGAACCCGCGGCGTTCTCTTTACAAAAGAAACCAACGTCTGATTCAGCGTGCTTTGACTACTCGGCTACGGAGAATCCCACTGTTAAACAAGGGTTTGTTTGTACATTCACTCATTCAGATTTCCTCGAACGCCATATCTCCTCTGTTTTATATCTAAAAGATGAACATATCTTAATTTAACAAGACAAAACATGTACATGTTCATACCTCTAATCAATTAAGTTCGGAAGCCATGAGAGCCATTCCTGGTAGAGTATTATGGGATGTTTGAAGTGTCTTTATTCAGTGAATGACTTTGTGTGATTCAAATTGTTTATTGAATGAATATATGTCCTTTTCGTACACTACTTGTGTATACTATGTATAGACGGTGTACATGTACACCTGTGTACGCTATACCTGTGTATAAATTCCGAACTCATGTTCTCCCTTTACGTTTATATATAAACACATTGCTCCTGTTGCAAATTTCTTTCTCGTTCTTTCCCTCTCTCTTTATCGATTCTTTAAAATCTCTTTCCAACATGAAAGCTCATCGTAAACTCAGATACACAGACACAGTAACTGCTGTCGTCTTTCTACGGAGATGTTCTTTGCTGATTACTACCAAAAGCAGTCACGTGTTATCAGTCGTACTAGTCGTCATGATAGCAATGACTGAGTGATAGGATCCCCCTCCTCTTCTAATTGTAAGGCTTGTATCTCAGCCTGGTCTTTGATTGAGGTCTGTCCCGATTCATTTTTCTATTTTTGGAGCTGATTTTTCATCTTGTTCTAAAAGGAGAAACACTGTCGCAGACAAACGCTGCTGTCTTTGGTGCCTGTTGTCATTTCGTTTCTTTTTTTTTTTTTTTCATTAAAGCGTTCAATTCATTTTACTTTTTTTTAAAACTTCGTTAATTATTTCTTTCATAATTTTCCACTGTTCCCTGGCAGTTGTGAGTGGGAAGCCTCGTCCTGGTTCACTCTCTGGGTTTGGCAGCTGAGAAATCAAATATTCTGGTTAAGTGAATGAATCAGACAAGCGACACAAAAGGTAAATAAAACAGATAAGTATAAAATCTCCCATAATCATAGAAAGCAGAATAGGAAAAATTCACCTGCATGGATTAAATAAAAAGGTTCGATTGGACATTCCGGGAAAGTTAATGAAGAAGGCTGAGTGGTAAAACGACTGAAACGTCGTATTACAGCCAAGATAAGCAAGTTGGTTCAGATTACAAGACAAATAAATTTCAAATTTATTAGATTTTTCTCCTTTTTAGGTGTTTTTAAAAATATGATTTAATCACGTTCATTTATTTAGTTTTCTCTCTTATATTTACTTTTAAAAATTTCATCAAAATATTAAATGAAGGAGTATAAGGAAGGAGTATAAGGAAGGAGTATATGTGTATATTATGAGGATAAATGGGTAATATAATGGTTGACCATACACTTGAAGATTGTGAGGATCAATGAAGCCACTTTTGGAAAAACTCTCCAGGAGAAAGCGCTGACCGAATGGAAATTCCTCCTTACCAATGGAATCCGAAAATCTGAACAAGTAAAACAATGAAATGTAGCTATACTAGATATCTGTAATTAAAACAGAGATAGATAGATAGATAGATAGATAGATAGAGAGAGAGAGAGAGAGAGAGAGAGAGAGAGAGAGAGAGAATGAGAAACAGGGTGTGTGTGTGTGTGTGTGTGTGAGAGAGAGAGAGAGAGAGATTAAGGAGACACTAGCAAAGTTTCGTCTCTGGGATAGATAGATAGATAGATAGATAGATAGATAGAACCTTCTGAGATAAATAGATAAATAGAGATAGAAACCTGATAGATAGATAGTTAGATATGGACAACCATAAAATAGATAGATAGATAGATAGATAGATAGATAGATAGATAGATAGATAGATAGATAGATAAAACACTCCGAGATAGATAAACCTTCTGAGATAGATAGATATATTGATAGATATATAGATATAACCTTCTGATTTCATTTGTATGCATATATATAGAGAGAAATATAGATAGATCGATAGGGACTACTCGAGATAGATAGATAGATAGATAGATAGATAGATAGATAAAACCTTCTGTTATAGATATAACCCTATGATATATATATATCTATCTCAGAATCAACGTTGAACTTAAGCAAGCGAATGAGCCAATTGGAGTAAAGTGCCATGCAGATTTAAATTTTTCCCACTTGTGACGAATGCAGCTATCGATTTTTTTTTGCATGCTAGCATACTAGTTAACATTCGTGTTAGTTAGCTGTTGACTCTGACGCTGGCCAATAGAATCTTCCTGTCTATTCGTGGCAGCCAGCTCTCGGCTCTCACTCTGGCCAGTACAAAATGGCCGCAAACTACATGAAAACTGCCGTAGAAGCATGAGAATATCGATTATTTCCACTATCGATGGGAGTTGGGAAATGCAAAGTCGGTCGTGACCTTTCCACTAACTTTTGAGCATGTGCATGTGAATTTTGGTGCAAATCCGTCGAAAATTGCGGCCGTGCATTGGTTACACACACACACACACATCCTGCATTATATATATATATATATATATATATATATATATATATATATATATATATAGATAGATAGATAGACAGACAGATAGACAGACAAATAGATAGATAGATAGATAGATAGATAGATAGATAGATAACACTTTTTTTTAGCCCTGATACACATCCTCAAGGATGAGCTTAGTTGAAGTTCTCTATTCTTATCGCATTGAATAACTGCGTCATACTTGGAAGATCCAACTACCTTGACAGAAGCATTCCTTGTATTCGTGCTGAGGATCGTAAAGGTATCGAATTATATGCAGGTCATTAGGACATCGTTGACTTTTTAAGTATTAGACAGTCACTGTTAAATTGAGATTAAATACTAGTTTAAATATCAATGACGTAAATCTTCACGATTTTGTAGACAGAATAAAAGGATGGTTATTCAATTGTGTAAACAGAGCATTTGTGGCTGCAGATTGTCAAGTGGACAAATGACCTTAGACGACTGTCAAGACTACTTATGAACAAGACCTACGTTTTCGCCGTCTGTGAGTTTGTTCATAACTTCCTGAAGCAATAAAAACAACTGTTTTCCTCGAAGAAGCTCTTACGTAATTCCATTTAGTCAAATACTGATTCCGTTTTCATCACTGGCCTTTTTGTTCGGTTTTCTCATTTAAATGGCGTTTATGTCATTCTCTTCTGTCAGTCTATGTCAGTCTTTTAATATCTATCTATCTATTGCAGATTCTTCATATCTATCTATCTATCTATCTATCTATCTATCTATCTATCTATCTATCTATCTATCTCGTTTCTCGCTCATGTTCATTTTATATATATATATATATATATATTATGGTCCCGACTTGATTTATTCTCATAGATGGGCAGCGCCAATGTGTTTTCTTAGACCTGTTAGGATCTTATGTGCTTTGTCATAAATGTGACAACATTGTACGCCTCTTGCAGTAATTGTTGCTTTTATATTTTGGTGAATATTCAATGTGTGGCGCCTATCATATGAATTCTGAGGCCTTCTCCTATTATGGCAGACTCAACCACATATTACACATTAGATCGAATTCTCTGCCAACATTCTCAGAGAAATTAATCTCAAGACCCTTAGGAACATCACTCTTGGCTTCGTTCATGCCCAACAAACTTCTGTTCAAATCGCTCTTGGCATTGGGCACTGCTTTCTTCCAGGTTGAATCCTCTAGAGTGATGTTTTCACAGCCATTTTGCATGATGTTGGGCTTCTGCAGTTTATGTTCTTGATAGTGTAGATAATCCGTGAAATATAGACGGATATATATATATATATATATATATATATATATATAATATTAAAGAAAGGGAATTATTTGAGCTGAAATGAATTAAAAATTATGTCGATAGAATTAAAGTAAAGATCAAGCGTTCAGACTCTTAATGTGGCAATGTGAATTTTGCATTTCAGAACGTTGAACTAGGAATGCTTGGAACGAAATTTCACGTTTAAACCATTTAGAAATCGGCATTACTAAGAGCTTCTAACATCCTTGCAATGGTGCTCTCTGTCTGATGTCAAAGCGACTTGGTGGAAAATACAAATAATGTGAGGTCTTCCTACAAATTTGGGTGCGTATTTTAGATTCTGTAATCGTACGGCCAGCTCAAACAGTGGTTTCTCCTACAAAGTTGCCGCTTCTAACCCTGCCAGAGAGGGCATCCTTATTTTACAAAAACAGGACTTCTACTCAAACATGGGTATCCACAAAATAACGTTTAGAGTAGAAATATGAAAGTAAGTATTATTAATTATTTAGTTGAAATGCAATTCTAGTTAGATGCAGTTTGACATTTTTAATATTCTGTGACAGAGACATAGTGCAAATGTTACATTTTGGGAAACTTATTTAAAAACGCGATGGTGAAGGTTTTGATAGAAGTTTAAGACAAAACTTTGTATCGATCAAAATAAGTAAATTATAGGAATTAATTTCGCAAACTAAAATAAAATAAATAATAATTACATTAAAAAAATTCAACAATAATAAAATCATTTGCTCACTTTTGTTTGTTAGGAATTAAATTACATCACTTAGCTTCTTTCATATTTTACCTTTCATTTTTATAGTGTTCTTAAATGAAAAAAATTTTGAAAATGTACGATATATTTTACTTCTGTTTATAAATACATATTGCAAAATATAACCCTTACTTTTGCCTTGATAAAATCACTCAGGAGACGAAACTCATCGGTAAAGAAAAATTTTTCCTTTTGTCTTTATTCATATATATATATATATATATATATATATATATATATATGTAAGATAACGATATATAATTTTTTAGAAATCAAGGACAATATTGGGGTAAAAATGTATGTCAAAGTGAAAAAGATATTTTGTGTGACGCGTTTCGTCCTTAAGAAATTCATTGAACTAAATTTGTGACGTTGCTGCGACTCCACCTGCGCATGAATGGAATGCTGGGAAATTTAAAATATATTTTTTTTTGATTCTCGGCATCCCTAGTTTGTGCGCATGAGAAGTCGCGGCAACATCACAAATTTAGTCTGATGAAATTCTAAAGGTCGAAAACTTCCAAATTGCCATACATTTTCTACCATATATATATATATATATATATATATATATATATATATATATATATATATATATATATATATACTAAACTAAATATATATATATATGTGTGTGTGTATATATATATACATATATACTAGTACTAAATAAATAAATATATATACTAATCTAAATACGATTATACATACATACATATATATATATATATATATATATATATATATATATATATAGATAGATAGATAGATAGATAGATAGATAGATATGTATGTATATAATCGTATTTAGATTAGTAATAAGAAAAGGTCGAAATAACGTAATGTGGCTTACTATTGATATACGAAAATATATGTTGGGGTTATGCATGATAACCAAGGTTTCCTTTAAAGATAAACAAACAAGCGTAAAGTGTACAAGTATCAGAGCTTGAAACTTCGTTTTTGTATCATGTGTCTCACAGTTCATAAGATTTTGTTGAGCGGCAGTAATTTGAAACATTCGAATAAAAAGCTTACTTTTCTCATCTACAATTAAATAGATGCCTACTGAATTAGAACATTTATGACATTTTCATTCCTTACATATCTCTTCTTGGTGTAAACATTGCATTTTTTATTTGTGTTCCATTCCTCTTTTGGATTGAATCACATCTGCTGATTACAAAAACGATTCAAAGAAAACTTATTCCTTCATTTTACTGATATTCATTGACTCAAAAAAAACGGATTTTTATTCGTTCACGTTTAAAGCGTACAATGTGGCTTTCGTAAGGAGATATCTGGAGACACTGGAGGAACTGAAAGTGATATTTGGGGCTTGCTATTCAGGTGTAGATTTGAGGAAGCTTAGGCAAAGTATAACCCATATACTGCATCAAAATAACTTTCTGTCACAAACAAGATATCATGGTGTGAAATTGTATATCTAGAAACGATGTCGGTCTGTTGGATGGAAACAAGTCAATTATATACAGTACATCTTATGTAGAAATATTGGATAGAGTTATGCCACCACACGTCCATAATAATACGTTTCGATTGTAGCCATTTCAATGTTCCAACCACGATATGAATCTCGTTGCAATCTACATTGATGGCATCGGAATGCTGCGGTTAGTGCAGTAAAGGACTGGGTCTAAATATATTGGCTGCAAGGAGACAAACGGGCCCCACCCACAACTACAATACTGTCATTTAATTTTCATAACGAATAAATAACGTTTTCAAAAATACATTTTAAAAAAAGGATACAATTAAATTTTTGGTGGGAAAATGTGTACTTCTTAAGAATTATAGTGTACATTGTACTTTAGATATGACTGGCAATCGATACCATATGTAAACAGAAGATTATAATCTAATTATTAAGGAAGTTCAATTTAAAATTTTAATCGGTTTAAAAGCGTTTGGTCGGTCTATTATTGTTCGTAGGGAGAGTTGGGGAGTGATAAACATAGATGAAGAGAGGCATTGGTTGCGGCCTGGGGAAAACGTCACGTGTGTGACGATTTATAGCCGAGAACGACTATATATAGTTATAATAATATCTGACGAGACAAAAAAGTGAGGAGGAACAAAGGAATATATATTAATAAAATGAGAATATAATTTCCACAAGGACAAACCCATTATCACCAACACCATTCGTCGAATGAGTAGGCCGTCCACCTACATTTGAATTCTATCCATTCTATATCATATCATAAATATATATTTATGAAAAAAATGAATGGATTTTTTATTTTTAATCCAAAATGTTCTTATACTTCAAACGTTATTTGAGCAGTGTTTTAATAGTGTGTATTACGTCTAATGTAAACAGTGTGTATTACTAATGTATTACACAATATTAATGTATTATATAATACTAATATATTTAATGTATTATATTTAATCCATTCTATAATATCATAAATATATTGAAAAAAACGAATAGAATTTTTTCAAAATGTTTTAAAAATATTTAAGTGTTTTTATAATATATTAAAAAATGTAAATATTACAATATTAATGTATTATATAATACTAATATATTACATAATACTCAATGTTTAAAAAATATAATTATAATATATTAAAAAATTAAATATAAATAAAATGTGTAATTCTATAACAACGTTTGAAGAAGTAAAATATGTATATATATATATATATATATATATATATGTAAACAACATGCCTGCCCGCGTACTCAATTCCGGAAAATATTACTATACTTACTTAAACATGAAAACAATAAACAAAAATTAAAAATTCTTGAAGCTTTATATATAAAACAGTTGAAACCAAACCTGAACAAAATAAACTATGAAATCTCCACAAATATCTTTAAATGCTTATAATTTATAACAGAAGCCATTGGTTTATACCAACGGCTTCCCATACTTAATACTTCTAGTTTTTCACTCTCGCGTGGTCATGTGTGACGTCACGAGCTGCGACGCGATTTTCGCTTCCGCGTCTCGTATATACGAGTTTGTCGTTACTTTGAAATTTTTCATGCAGCAAGGACGGAATATCATTGTTATTTCGTCCATGTGTTGTTTGATTTATTGAAATTGTCATCTTTGATAATGGCTTATGTAAACCGAAAGCTTCGATTGGATTTAAACATGTATCAATATGGTGTTTTCCTTTCGTCTTTCAACAATAATGTGATTAAGCTTATCATACAATATGAAAGGAACTTACTTAAAATAAATAGACAAAACTTGTCTATATTATTTAATGAAACATGCATTAATATATATATATATATATATATATATATATATATATATATATATATATATATATATATATATTTAGGGAGTTGAAAGAAGGTGACGTCTTAATGTTATCGGCCTGGTGGAGGCGACCCCAGCGTGCGGCATTTTTGGAAAGTACCTGGAAACCATATAACAGGTTGACCCAAGCCTTGTGAGAGAAATTGAGCAGACGGACTTATTTTGGGTGCCCTCGAAGGTTGATCTAGCGCAAAGTCGCAAGTCATCGTGACCGAGGGTTGTAGCGTGCTGGCCTCTTTTTCAGACTGTTGATCACGCCAGATAATGCGCTCTTTCCCAAAAACTGTAACTAAGGTCTGCTCAGTATAGCTGCGGTATAATCCACAGTTGGGTTCTGTGGGTGTTGAACAAACACAAATGTGCCTGAGCAGGCGTCTACAATAGGGATTGACTAACCGTTCTAATGGACAAGCATACTGGGATACGAGTGGCCAGTCATTGGTATTTCTGGTCATGCTCTTATTTTATAGCTGTATTTAAGAGGCTGTATGTCTGACACAAGGCTACAAGTCACGGGAAATTGGTTAGGATTTAACACTCTACGCAGTAATGATATTTAACAATTCCCCATGGCGAAGGCATGAACTTTACTATAAATCTTTATTTAATCCGCCTTCTCATACATCATCCCTTACTTTGTGCGTAAAAAAATGACAACAACGAAGGAAATTCGTTCCCCCACCCATATTTGGACAATCCTGGGGTAAACCTATCTCCTAATTCTTAAATGGTTCATACCCTGCCGTTCAGACTTCCGCTCTAAGTTCAAAAAGCTAAAACTTTTAAAGGCTACGGCATGTCCACTTGTCACTTCAATTTTGAACTGCAGGTTTTCTTAACCGGTTGGGGGTGTGGACACTGGCAAAAAGAATGAAGGGGGCGAAATAACTCATATAATGAACAGGAAGCATTCTCCTACCACCATCATTCGCACACATATACATACATATCCACCCCCCCCCATCTCTCTCTCTCGCTTTTCCCCTCTGTTTGTCCTAATATTGTAGCCTTTGTCTTTCGCCCGCGTTTCTCTACACATTAAGGAAAAAGCAGTTGACTGATCACTCGACTCCCATTAACGAACCCAACTGAGCTTCAATTTCTGGCTTGAGACAGGAAATTCTTTCGACTAAGCAGTGGAATAAACGAAGTACAAAGAGATGGCATCAAACATCAAATCGTTTCAAGTAACCAGGAAGATTTATTTACAGACACGAGTACCGATTTGGGCGCTAGCCATAGAGCTAACTCTGCAAGTGTTTTTATTGACTTTTTTATGGTGAGGTTCCTCTTGTACAAGGCCCGAGAGCCACTCGAGGTAGAGAGTTTCAGAGGCACAGCTTATCTGGATATTTGGGCAAGATAATGGTTAACCCTAGACATGGACAGGTTAAGAAAGTAATGATTAGGGAAGCAGCCTCTTGGGATATCTATCTATCTATCTATTTTATTTTTACAAACCTGTTGCTCCTGTACAAGGCCCGAGTGCCAATTGAGATATAGGGTTGCAGAGTAAGAGGCAGAGCCTTTGTGGATATGTGGGGAAAATAACGGTTAACCCTAGATTTGGACAGGTTAAGATTGTAGTGATCGCGGAAGCATCCTCTTGGGAGCCTCCTCCTCTGCTCGAGTGGAAGTAATTTCTCACCAATAGAATCCGAAGGAAATGAAGGTGGTTCGCTGCACTCTGCGTAACATAGTGAGTCTTAGTTGTGAAAGTTAAAACTGGTGGAACTGAGCAATTCTCCATAGAAATAACGATAGAGCAGAGACAGGCTTGAGACGATTTGTCTGTGAGAGGGGGGCTTGTAGGGTGGAAAATTTGTCACCCACAAGGATGCGGAGATCCTTTTGGACACTTGCTTTGTTCGAGATATTTCAATAATAGGAGCTGCTCGAATAAACTATTTTTTATAAATGTTTAATTTGGCCGAGATAAAAAAAAAGCGTAGTATATACTCTCTTTCTTTCTCTCTCTCTCTCTCTCTCTCTCTATCTATATATATATATATATATATATATATATATATATATAGAGAGAGAGAGAGAGTGATTGTGTATTTGAAGAACAATCTCTCTTTTATATAAGTTTCGACAGACAAGGCACTGCGATTAAGTATATATATATATATATATATATATATATATATATATATATATATATATATATATATATATATATATATCTTAATCTATCTATATATATACACTGCGTGGCAAATTATTATCGAGATAACTTTTTTTTCTAATTTTTCAAAAACCGTCCAATCAATTCACACAAAATTTTCACACAATATTGGCAACACTGATCTGCGCAATGTAAACAAACTGTCGCCATATTTGTTATCAGCACGGTGATTTGAGCGTGCCAAATTATTAGAAAAGTGTAAGAATTTAGTGAAAAGTGAAAAGCAGTTTAAGTGATGCTGAAAAGAAAACTATCACCTCAGAACTCTCAAAAGGTAAATCTACTGTAGAAATTTCTAAAATGATAGGGAGATAATAATTTGGCACGCAGTGTATATATACTTAATCGCGGTGCTTTGTCTGTCATCTATCTATCTATCTATCTATCTATCTATCTCTCTCTCTCTCTCTCTCTATATATATATATATATATATATATATATATAAAGAGAGAGAGAGAGAGATTTTGTAATTGGAGAGCAATCTCTTTTTTTTAAAGAAGTTTCATTAAAGACGACAGACAAGGCACTGCGATTAAGCTTTTTAAAAAAAATTTCTTGTGTTCATACAAGTGTTTTCTTTTCTGGACGTCAAGTGTATAAAAGCTGCCCAAACGTTCTGCATATCTGTGCGCTTTCGGCTCTTCTTTTAGCCATTATCAAGGACTATTTTTTTAAACTGAATATGCGTTTTTTATGTATGCATATTAAGTTATAGGAATCAAATACTTTTTTACAAAATTGGTTTGTTTTCGTTCTAATATGGAACTGAACAGACATGAAAATTTCGAAAATCTATGACGAGAATATATATATATATATATATATATATATATATATATATATATATATATATATATATATATATATACAGTGGTGGAAATAAGTATAAGACACGCATGAGATTGTTAATAATTTTCTTATTACTTATAATTTATATATATATATATATATATATATATATATATATATATATATATATATATATGTATATATATATATATATATATATATATATATATATATATATATATATATATATATATATATATATATATATATATATATGTATATAACCATCTTTATTTGTGGGCGCGCACGAGTTGGATACTCGCACGCACACATACATTACGAAAAAAAAGGCCTGCACCAATAAAATTGCATATTAAGAAGAAAAATCGATAAATATAAACAGTCAATTGATGATACCCACTGACGAGTGATTTCTGGAGCGTCCGTCTACGAAACACTGGAGTCGGGATATGAAGGTAACATGAATCAGTTAAGTCACAGAACATTTATTCATACACAGCGAGCGAAATAAATGGTCCAGTTCGACATTCCAACCATGAAAAGAATACCACCTGAAGAAAGCCGGATCGTACAACTGCCTAAACGTTGTGATAAATATGGCAACAAAGATGAGGATGATAGTCCGAGCAATGTAAATAGTATATATATATATATATATATATATACGTGAACACTGAAGCCAACAGTCAGAGGCGACAGGTTGTTTCATGCAGCCTGACGATTGCATCTAGCATAAAACAGCCTGTCGCCTCTGAGTGTTGACTTCAATGTTCACTTTTAGATTTACTTACGCTCTACCTCTGATATTCAGCACTTTATCCCATAAATATAGGACACCTTAAAACTATATTTCTTCATATATATATATATATAAACCATATATATATATATATATAGATAGATAGATAGATAGATAGATATTCGTGGGGGGTGTATAGTCCCACGCTACCGTTGTTTCTTCATATATATATATATATATATATATATATATATATATATATATATATATATATATATATATATATATATATATATATATATATATATATATATATATATATATATATATGTATGTGTGTGTGTGTGTGTATGTTTGTTTAGTGATTCTATAGGTATTGTATTAGTATGTTTATGACTTCTTGACAGGAACATTTGTAAACAGACTTCCAACGTCTGGTGAGCCTAGGATGCCACGCTTCCACCTCCTAATATAAGACCAACAATTCGAAGTTAACTCCTTTTTAGCAAGACAAAAGTATCTTTTTACAATCATTATACCAACATAGAAAGACGACATAGCAAAACAGTCTTTAATAATTTCGTCAAGTACGCCATATAATTCCGTCATAATGATGATATATTCATGCTAGCAGAAAACGAAGAGATAATAAAAAAACAGCACTCTTCAAGCTTCGTGCCACCAAAAATGACTGTGTCAAAAGAATTGGTTTTTTCTTGAGGCCGCTATTATTTTAGCCACTCTTCGGTAAGGTTTATTACTTTAAAAAGAGATGATTTGAATTGTAGCAAAAATGAAAGTCATGTTATAGAATTTACAAGTTGAGAATTTACAACAAAAATATTAAGCACTATTTATTTATTAGGGTGATTATTTACAAGATTAATTTTATATTTACCACAATTTTAAAACTAATACAATTAAAACTAATGCAATGCAATATTTATCATTTATTAATTTATAAATAAATAAATGGAAAACAATATTTTATTCATAAATTTATAAACATTTACTAAATTATAAAAATATGTGAACGAATTGTAATAAAAATAATAAAAAAATATTTACCATTTTATAAAGTTCGAATGTATTGGCAATTGGCCGATGTTTTGCCGACCAGTCAAATAGGCAATCTAATAAATAATGTTTATTATTTTTGTTGATAATTCTCAAAAACAAAGAAAATGCATAAATTCACATTCATATATTTAGGTTTTATTATAATTCTAATTATCGCATTTTAAAACAAAAAAAAATATTGCCTAGGGAGAAGGTAGTTAAAATAATAGCGGTGTCAAGAGAAAAAAGTCACATCGATTTTTGGCTGGCACGAAGGTTAAAGATTGCCAACAAATCTTAAAGAAACTTTTGAGAATAACTCAAATTACTTATAAACTTACGGTTAATAATAGGATCCCTTTCCTCGGCGTTTCAGTTGACGCTAACGGCTTTAACATTTCGACTCCCCTCAAAAAAAAAAAAAAAAAAATCACAAGCGGAAATTCGTGTCTTCTCAGTTTCGAAGGTAAATGTCCTCGTAAATAAAACATAGCTGAAAAACAAACATGATTAATACATTGTTGATTCCTGTATCTGTACTGTCTTTAAAAAAAAATCGTTATCACCCCATGCAAGACATTAAAGTACCTAAGACAGAAGAGGTTTACAAACTGTGGGAGAATTAAGATCAGAAGCATTACTAATGAGTGGGAAGAGAAAATAGTAATCAGGAAGACAGTAGATAGCAATTGACATTGCATTTAAATTTTTGCAAATTAAATTTGGCGGGAAAGCATGGAGCCGGAAGAGAGTCCCACAAGCGAGAAGTGCGAGAAAATAAACTGTTAGCATAGAATTTACTGTTATATCTAGCCAGCTCAAAAATAAATTGACGAGATCCAGACACCAATCTAGTACAGGGCTTTAGTTCATAAAGTCTAGCTACTCATCAGAACATGAAAGTATTTATAAAATGACACACATGGGCAACCTTACGGCGGTGGGCAAGTGACTGAAGCCGAGACGCCAATAATATTGTAATTCTTCTTTGGATTTTATCAAGGAGATCCTGGTAAATAACAGGGGCACCGGACCATATGTGGCAGCAATATTCTAAGCATATATAAATGGTAGACTTATAGATATGTAAATTAGATTCGGGAAAGAAAAATTGTCTCGAACGACACTGTGAACCAATTTATACAACTTATATTTAGGCAGCATATCTTCATTCTTGGATCAAATTCTTAATGTTGATATTAAATTCATTAAGGAAGTGGGCGGGGATATTTTTTTCTTTCGTGGGCATTTGCAAAAAAAAAATTAATTTTTTGTTTTAAAGCTGATCTTGAAAATACTTTGTAAAATAAAAGAAATGAAAAAAAAAATACAGCCCTTTCCTTAATGAATTTAATATGAACGTTAAGAAGTTGATCCAAGAATTCGAGAGGATTAAAATAAATAGGCATAATATGTCCAAATTATTAATTCAACCAACCAAACATGCTTTAATATATATATATATATATAACTTTAAAAATAATGTGATTTTTAATGTTAAAAGACTGTATGATACTTTTATTTTTTCACACGTGCATTGACCACTTTTCTCCTGATCTGATTCAACTCTAACCATTATATATATATATATACAGATATAAGAGAGTTGTCGGGACCGGAGAAGAAGTCTCTTATATCCAGGTTTCTCTTATATCCGGGTTTGGTCTATTATATATACATTAACACAGCCTCTAATTTGGGACCAGAGAAAATCTCTTTTTATATCGGGTTTCTCTTATATCCCGGTCTCTTACATCCAGGTTACACTATATATATATATATATATATATATATATATATATATATATATATATATATATATATATATATATATATATATATATCACAGTCAAGCAAGTTTCTAGTTGCCTTTAAAGCACATTCACTTGTTCAGATTTTCTCGAAAGGTACTTTTGCTTATTTTCATATCCGAAACGTAAAGAAAGCAAAGAATTAATAGATTTTATTTTTTTAATCCAACATTTTAAAACGTTATTTCTCATGGATACTTGTATTTAAAAAGACACTCCGTTTATTTTGAACAGTATTTTATTTTGTCTGCCGGTCTACCCACACTTTAATAGATTTTCTTCACTGTCCGGTAGACGTAATAAAAATATTGTTTAAAATAGACGGGACGTCTACTTAAATGGGGATAGTTTGGCGAGAGATTTATTAAGTCCTAGGGAATTGTGTCACGGTCGCTTAATATGGCACATTCCCTACGAGGATAAAAAAAATATTGTTTTCCGTCAGTATTTTAAGTCGAAAAAATACGTCTCTTGTCTGCATTTGATATGTTGACATTTACCTTGGCAACACCTGTTGCCAGTGGGAGAGGAAAATTATCTCGGCCACCAATTAAACCGACTTATCAATATTTTTAGGAAAGTGAACAGGTTATTTCGATGAAGACAAAACTAGAAATTGTGGAGAGTCATAATCTGCCACGCCTTGAAATTAGATTGCATATAAAAGACTTATTTTGACTTGACGTTTGGATACAGTCTTTTACCAAGTTTTTCAACATATACATTTTTAGTAGTTTTTTTTTCATATGGATTTAATGAACATAATGGATTGACACGCCTACATATTCATTACCGTATTTGCCGGCCGATTAGTCGCGGATTTTTTTTCCAAAAAATACACGAGAAAATTACCCTGCGTCCAATACAAGAATATTATGTCTTGAGATAAACATGAAGACCACGAAAAAAGTGTGGTTCACCAAGAATCAATGCATGTATATATCTTAGCTCTGAAACCGGGACTCCTGGAAGTGAACAAACCTGATATCAATAAAAAAAATATCCCTTAGGCATTTACCCAGTTAAAAAAAAAATAATCAGGTAATTTATGGAATTGTACAATATTTTTCTGCATCTTTTACAGAAATATTTTCTTTAACTGGTATATTTCTGCTTGCTTTGTGTGTGTTTTTGTTTATATACAGGTATTAGAATTTGCTTTTCTGGATGTATGCTATGGGACTTCATTTACCACCAAGTACCATATTTCTGTTTTTGCCTATTACCATATGTACCAGTGTTCACTGTTACTAGTAGATTTCTTTGTAGCTATTATGAATTTTCTGTATGTGCAGATGTTGCTCCATGAAAAATAACTAAAATAATTTTCAATAAATATGTGATGAACTGTACTAAAATTCTTCTAAAATATCCTGGTAATTAAACCTTACCTCACATCTATTTTAAAAAAAGTATCAGCCATCTAATTTCTGGTAATACTGTAAGTGTATCTTTATGGTTAGTGAGAAGGTCATATAAAGGCAAGGTTATAATTTTGATTTTTTTGGGTTGTGATGTGTGCATTTTTTTCGTAAATATTCCATTCTAAAATCTGGACGCATGCAATGCGTCGGCAAATTCGATAATTGACTAAGAAATTAGTTTGTCCATGTGGTCAGGAAGTCTCTCTCCTGTTCCAGGACAAAATACAAGTAGCAATACACAAAATTTGGCTGTGGCAAAAACTATTTAAATCAGTCAAGCTTTGCCTTTACCTAGACGCCTACGCGTGGAAGGGTCCACTTTGCGTCGTATTTGCCTTATTTGCTACTTTATTAGCCTTATTTGCCACTTTGCGTCCTATTTGTCTTAATTGCAGATTATTAAACGCCTTAAACATTTATTTATTATTATGTAATCTGTGCAATAGTAATATGACGAATGATAAGAATAAAAATGCGATAAATAGCTAGATAGTGAGAAAAAAAGGAAGTTATTTTTATTTGAGTGGCAAAATGGGGCCCCATGCGTGTAGATTTCATTATTAAGATTTTAGGAACTATTAAAATGCCAATGTATACCGACCGTTTCCCAAATAACAAACCACAGTTGATGCCCAACTGGGGGCTACCCCCCCCCATCGCTCCCTTCTCATTCATTCTCTAACGACTGTTTTCCTGCCATCCGTACCCGCAACCACCAAATCTCTCTCTCTCTCTCTCTTTACTTCCCCCTCCCCTTCAACCCTTCCAACGACATCACTGCGGTGAGCAACCAATCTGGAACCCTTCACATCCGCTTATTGACATGTTTATGAACGGTCAGACTTCCGCTTGTTACCCATAACTTCAAAACCGTTCTGGTCATTGTAAGTATGTGTGTGTGTGTGGATCAATAAGCCCACAGCCTGAAATGAAGATGAATTTGATCTGAAATGTTCTTTGTATAATGCTGAATCTATGCGATTAAGGGAAAATGGTCGTATTAACAGCATCGACAAGAAATGAGACTGTTAAAGAATAAATAACAGTTATACAAAATAAATGCATTTTATCATTAGGCATATATATATATATATATATATATATATATATATATATATATATATAATTATTTATTTAAAATGTGATTCCAAAACGCTACATAAGAAGTCTCATGTTTCAAAACAAGAGCCGAAAACTTCAATATAATTATTTAAATTAAATTGAGTTAAAATAAGCTCTATTCCATCTTCAAGCGAAATTTTTTGGGAATTAACCAGTTTCTTCCTATTTTCTATATATTTTCATATATATATATATATATATATATATATATATATATATATATATATATATATATATATATACACACGAATATAGGGTTGGTATAGATGGAATAAAATTCCGATAACCAAACCCACTATTTTTAGAAATTGCTCAATACAATGTAGAGCAAATAATATTTATTAAAAAATTATAATATATATATATATATATATATATATATATATATATATATATATATATATATATATATGTATATATATAGTGATATATATGTAGTGAAAATATATATATATATATATATATATATATATATATATATATATTCACTACAAAATTGTACAGTTTGTTTCAACGTTAAACGTTTCTTCAGGTGCCTAACAATGCTGGTACTAAACGATTTCATTCAAAATTACAATTAATGAAACACTACTTCACTTTCCGTTTTTGGAAAATTTTCCATAAAAAGTAAAAAGGAGTTATATAAAGAAAAAGGAAAGAGGATAAGAAATCAATAAAAAAAAAGGAAAGATGAAAGAAAAAGAAAAGAAATTGAAGAGAAAACATAGGAAATTAACGTTTCTACCAAGAGAAAAGAGAAAAAAAAAAAGGCAAGAGAAAGAGAGAAGTATATTCAACATTATCCAGATTCATAAGAAGAGGAAAATTAAGAAGATAGGAAATAGAAAGATCGGAGAATTCAAATTTGAACGGAAAATCCGGTGTGAATGGATACACTGAAAAATACAATACTTAACAAAACCTATTTTACAATATAAATTAGAATAAAATATAAATTTTAAACTTTTATAATATTACATTAATTATAAAGTATTTTTAAAACAGCCAGAGAAAAATAATTAAAATAAAATGAAAAAAAATAAAATAAAAAAATAAATAAGAATAAAATTAAAATTAAAATATAATACAAGGCTAAACGTACTAATAGTAAAGTACAAATATTAACCAATTTAATGCTTAAAACTGGAATAAATTAACGATGAAAACAATGAAATGTTTATAAAGAAAATAAACATAAGAAGATTGTATTCTGGGGTTAAGAAATTTAGCAAGATTGTAAAGTTAATTCCTTTATGTGTTTCGTATCTTTGATTCAACAAAATATCACTCTTTGAGAACTTAATTATTTCCATTTTCTCCTGTACACAGAGGAAACATGATTCATTGAAAGACCTAGAAATTTTAGCAGTTTTTAGAGCTTTCCATTTAAATTTAGGTGTTTTATTTTCGTCTTTCAATTTCCAAAAATATTTAGAAAGTGAAGTCATATTTCGTTCATCTGCATTATTAAAGGATAACAGATGGTTATAGAAACGTTTTTTAAATTCGTTCATTGTACTTTCAACATAAATTCGTTCGGAAATCCTGGGATTTTCAACTAATGTAATAGAACACCAGGGATTTTGTTAAACAGTTGTTAGATAACGGGCATTGGTTGAGATATCTACAATTACAGGTTATTTATAGGAGGCAAATTAAGATCAACATTAATATTACGGTTATTATTGTTATATAAATTCAATTTTTTTATTGTTAAGTGATTTAATTATTTTCTCTAAATTATTAGTACAACTATAGCTAAGTTTTAGAGTGTTCCGATTGAAAATTTTACCCAAAGAAATCTTTTTAGGAAAATGTTTATCAATTAATTTTAAAAACTTATGTCGTAGTTTAGTTTGAACTAATTGATTATACCATTATGATCTTTCTGTTTCTGGTTTTCTTCCTTGAACAATCATAATTTTTCACAAATCCAATTTCAGAAGATTTAAACCCACTATCCCTAAGAACTTTATATCATAAACTGTTTTATGTTTTTCAAATATTTCTTTGCTAGAAGAGTGTTGATTAATCCGTCGATCTACTGATGATGGAATATGTTGGACTACAGAAGGTCGGTGATTGCAACTAGGATGGATATAAATCGGGTTGGCATTATTCTTCATGTAAGGTTGAAAATTATTTAAACCAAATTTAATGTAACATTTAAGAAATCAACTTGTTTAATATTAGCATTAATAACTACGCTAAGACCAAAAGATTTAAAAACACTATATATTAACTTTATCAACCTCAGTTCTAGTATATTTATCTACAACCATGAGACCATCATCTCTATAAAGTCCTATACTATTCAAATCAATATCTTCATATGCTGTGAGGTTGTACAAAAGAAACAGTCCAACTAAATCCGAAGACTCAGCAGAATCCAAAGATCCCATTGATATATCAAAATTATCAGCCGAATTCTTAATCCACTGTTTGTTTTCGTGTATTAATACTGATTTTCTACAGTTCAAAATAATGTTTATTTCGTCTTTCGAAATGTCAGAACAAATTTCCGCGAATTCTAATGCAAAACTGAAAAGGTCCTTAGAGATAGATGAATAAAAATGTTCTTAAACCAGTCGATCAAGTACCTCGCCACTGTATAAGGTTAAGTTGATTTTTTATTTGAAAGTTGACACGTTCTAAGATCACTTTACTTATTTTACCAATCTCAGATCTAGTTGGAGTAATAATTCTAGTGGGTAATTTTCGTTGGAATTCAGGCTTGTGATCTTTTAATAACACATAAGCCTCCTTCATAGTGAGTTTTGCAACTGTGTGATTGATTTTCAACTTGTTGAGCTGACAAGTTGATAGTATCAATACAATTTGAATTGTCAATATTAACTTTTTTGTAATTATTCATTAAATTTTCTTAATCAAAG